>CM052901.1:6317203-6371027 GCA_028534135.1 Potos flavus | reverse complement strand
TCCTTGTTGATCTTTTGCTTAGATGATCTGTCCATTTCAGTAAGGGGGGTATTAAAGTCCCCTACTATTATTGTATTATTGTTGATGTGTTTCTTTGATTTTGTTATTAGTTGGTTTATATAATTTGCTGCCCCCATGTTAGGGGCGTAGATATTTACAATTGTTAGGTATTCTTGTTGGAAAGTCCCTTTAAGTATGATATAGTATCCCTCCTCATCTCTTATTATAGTCTTTGGCTTAAAATCTAATTTATCTGATATAACGATTGCCACCCCAGCTTTCTTTTGATGTCCATTAGCATGGTAAATGGTTTTTCACCCCCTCACTTTAAATCTGGAGATGTCTTTGCATCTAAAATGAGTTTCTTGTAGACAGCATATTGATGGGTCTTGTTTTTTTTATCCATTCTGATACCGTATGTCTTTTGATTGGGGCATTTAGCCCATTTACTTTGAGGGTAACTATTGACAGATATGAATTTAGTGCCATTGTATTGCCTGTAAGGTGACTGTTATTGTATATTGTCTCTGTTCCTTTCTGGTCTATGTTCCTTTTAGGCTCTCTCTTTGCTTAGAGGACCCCTTTCAATATTCCCTATAGGGCTGGTTTGGTGTTTGTAAATTGTTTTAGTTTTTGATTGTCCTGGAAGCTTTTTATCTCTCCTTCTATTTTCAATGACAGTCTAGCTGGATATAGTATTCTTAGCTACATATTTTTCTCGTTTAGTGCTCTGAATATATCATGCCAGTCCTTTCTGGCCTGGCAGGTCTCTGTGGATAGGTCTGCTGTCAGTCTAATATTCTGCCTTTGTATGTTACAGACTTCTTGTCCTGAGCTGCTTTCAGGATTTTTTCTTTGTCACTAAGACTTGTATGTTTTACTATTAAATGACGGGATGTGGACCTATTTTTATTGATTTTGAGGGGGGTTCTCTGTGCCTCCTGGATTTTGATGCTTGTTCCCTTTGCCAAATTAGGTAAATTCTCTACTGTAATTTGCTCCAATATACCTTCTGCCCCCCTCTCTCTTTCTTCTTCTTCTGGGATCCCAATTATTCTAATATTGTTTCGTCTTATGGTATCACTTATCTCTCAAATTCTCCCCTTGTGATACAGTAGTTGTTTGTCTCTCTTTTGCTCAGCTTCTTTATTCTCCATCATTTGGTCTTCTATTTCACTAATTCTCTCTTCTGCCTGATTTATCCTAGCAGTAAGAGCCTCCATTTTTGATTGCACCTCATTAATAGCTTTTTTGATTTCAACTTGGTTAGATTTTAGTTCTTTTATTTCTCCAGAAAGGGATTTTATTTCTCCAGAAAGGGATTCTCTAATATCTTTCATGCTTTTTTCGAGCCCAGCTAGCACCTTGATAATCGTCATTCTGAACTCTAGTTCTGACATATTACTAATGTCCGTATTGATTAGGTCCCTAGCTGTCGGTACTGCCTTTTGTTCATTTTTGTGGTTTTTCTGCCTTGTCATTTTATCTAGATAAGAATAGATGAATGAGAGAACAAAATATTAAAAGGGTAGCAATGACCCCAGAATAATATACACTAACCAAATCTGAAGAGACCCAAAACTGAGGGTTGAACAAGTGGGGGGGCGGGGGGAAAGAAGAAGAAGAAAAAAAAGAGAAAAAAAATATATTAGACTGGTGAATAGAACAGAGCCCCTCACTTGATTTTGGGTGTCTTTTGGTCTGTTAGAAGAAACTACCTCCCAAAATTTTAAAGAAAGAGAAACTTATACAAAAATAAGGGTAAATACGATGAAGGATGGAATATGAGTGTAAAGATGAAAATTAAAGAAGATTCTAAAAAAGGAATTGGTAAGATAAGAGGTTGGTTGAAAAAAAAAAAGAGAGGAAAGAATGTGATCAGGCTGGAGACTAGAACAAAGCCGTGTCCTTGATTTAGGGTATATTTTGATCTATTAGAAGAAATTGTATCCCAAAATTTTAAGGAAAAAAAAACCTATATGTATACAAAAAGAAGGTTAAATACAATGAGGGGATAAAACATGACTATAACAGTGAAAATTAGAAAAGATTTTTAAAAAGGTATTGATAGAATAATAGTTGAAAATGTTAAAATAGGAAAGAGGAAAAATTAAAAAAATAGAATACGAAAAACAATAAAATTAAAAAAATTTAACTTTGAAAGACTAAAGGGTCATGGGAAAAACGCCATGAATTCTATATGTTGCTTTCCCCTAGCTGTGAAGTTCCGCAGTTCTCATTGATCAGTGAACTTGGTCTTGGCTGGATGTGCTTGCCGATCTTCTGGGGGAGGGGCCTGTCGCAGAGATTCTCAAGTGTCTTTGCCCGAGGCGGAATTGCACCGCCCTTGCCAGGGGCCGGGCTAAGCAATCTGCTCGGGTTCGCGCTCGGAGCTTTTGTTCCCTGAACGCTTCCCGTACCGCTTTGGACACCGGGAATGAAGATGGCGGCCTCCTAGTCTCCGGCCCGTAGGAGCCGAGAGCTCAGGGCCCCGCTCCTCAGTGCGGCCTCGGAGAGAAGCCGTCAGTCCCTCCTGTCTCCCTGGTCTCCGGCCGCGCTCCCAGCTCACCCGGCCTGTGACCGAGCGTCTCTGTCTCTGGCGCAGGGCCGTTTGGAGTCTCCAAACCCAGCAGATTCCTGCAGCCGCTCCCGCGCCGCCGCTCCCGCGCCGCTGCTCCCGGAGGAGGAAGGAGGGGGTCTCCCCGGATCTGCCCCTTGTGGGGTCCCTGCTGGAAGAACAGTGGCCTGACTGTGCCGGGATCATGGTTCAAGGTAAGCCCGAGCTGAGAGCTCACTGCTCGGCTCCGTCTCTGCTGTTGGCTTCCCGCTCTGATACCTGGGAGCTCTGCCACACTCAGGCACCCCCCGTTTTGCTGTGACCCCGCGGGTCCTGAGACCACACTGTCCCCGCGAGGGCTCCACCCCCTCTTAGCCTCTGGAGCGATGTCCTCAGCGGAGCAGACTCTAGAAGTTTCTATTCTGTGCCCCGCTGCTCTGCGGCTGCCGGCAGCCGGCCCCTCCCCCCGCGGTCTGTCTTCCCATCGCCTTGGATTCACTTCTCCGCACGTCCTACCTTCCAGAAAGTGGTTGATTTTCTGTTCCCAGAATTGCTGCTCTTCTTCTCTTCTATCTCCTGTTGAGTCTGTAGGTGTTCAAAATGGTTTGATAACTATCTAGCTGAACTTCTGGGATGTGATGATATCTCAGTCTCTTACTCCTCTGCCCTCTTGCTCCTCCTGTATGAGTTCTTCATATATTTTGGATCTTAACTGCTTATTACATATGTCATTTGCAAATATCTTTGCTCATTCAGTAGGTTGCCTTTTTTATTCTTGGTGGTTTCCTTTCTGTGCAAAAGCTTTCTATTTTGATGTAGTCCCAATTGTTTATATTTTCTTCTATTTCCCTTGCGTTAGGAGGCATATCTAGAAAAATATTGCCATGGTTGATGTCGGAGAAATTACTGTCTATATTTTTTCCTAGGATTTTTATGATTTGGAGTCTCATATTTTGGTCTTTAATCCATTTTGACTTATTTTTTGTGTATGGTGTAAGAAAGTGGTCCAATTTCATTCTTTTACAAGTAGCTATCTGGTTTCTCCGAACCATTTATTGAAAAGACTGCTTTTCTCCATTGTATATTATTGCCTCCTTTGTCATAGATTAATTAACCATATAAATGTGGGTTTATTTCTTGGATTTGTATTCTTTTCCATTGATCTATGTGTTTGTTTTTGTGCCAGTACCGTACTATTTTGACTGCTATAGCTTTGTAGTATATCTTGAAATCTCGAATTATGATACCTTCAGCTCTCTTCTTTTTTCAGGATTGCTTTGGCTATTCAGGGTCTTCCGTGGTTCCATACAAATTTTAGTATTATTTGCTTTAGTTTTGTGAAACATGCTATTGGGATTGCATTGAATCTGTAGATTGCTTTGGGTAAAATGGACATTTTCACAATATTAATTCTTCTAGTCCATGAGCTTGGAATGTCTTTCCATTTGTTCATGTTCTCTTCAACTTCTTTTATCAGTGTTTTATAGTTTTCAGAGTGCAGGTCTTTCAACTCTTAGGTAAGTTTATTCCTAGATAGTTCATTCTTTTTAGTGTAATTGTAAATGTTGTTGTTTTAATTTCTCTTTCTGTAATTTTGTTTTTAGCATTTAGAAATGCTACCAATTTCTGGGTATTAATTTTGTATCCTGCTACTTTACTGAGTTCCTTTATTCTAGTAGTTTTTAGGATTTTCTCTATATAGTGTCATGGCATCTGTAAATAGTGACGGTTTAATTTCTTCTTAACCAATATGAATGCCTCTTACTTCTTTTTCTTACTGATTGCTGAGGCTAGGACTGCCAGTACTATGTTAAATTAAAGTGGTGAGAGTGGATATCCTTTTCTCTTTCTGACCCTAGAGGGGAAGCTCTCAGTTTCCCACTATTAAGGATGATGTTATCTGTGAGTTTTTATATGTGGCCTTTGTTATGTTGAGGTATGTCCCCTCTAACCCCATTTTGTTTAGAACAAAAGCAAAAAGAAAAACAAAACCAAATAAGACACATTTTTAAAAGTTAAAAAAATAGTAATAAAACAAAACAATAAAAGTTCAAAGAAAAAACCCCCCACAAAACCACCACTTGTTTTCTGTACCCCCGCACGGCAGGGCAGCTGGTGTGGGCTTGTAGACCCTGGGTTTGCCGAGGTTGTGAGCTCACTGAGACCGAAATGGCATCCAGAGCCTGTTCAGGTCTAGGCTTTTAAGGTGGGGTCGGAATGTAAACCATCTCATTCTCCAGTCCCTCTGACCTGGAGAGCTTTCCCTCAGCTCCTCCGCCACTTGCAAGTTTTAGTGTTTTCCCTTTTATATGCCACTTGTTCTTTCATTTTTTTTTTTTTTTAATTTTAAAATTTTTTTAAGGAGAGAGAACATGAGCAGGGGAGAGAAGGAGAAGCAGGTTCCCCGCTCAGCTGGGAGCCTGATACAGGACTTGATCCCTGGACGCTGGGATCATGACCTGAACCAAAGACAGACGCTTCACCGACTGAGCCACCCAGGCGTCCCAGCTAGCTGTTCTTTTAAACTGCAGCTTTTTTCTGAGCCCCAGGACAGAGAGATCTATCCTTTCTCACTGGTTCTGAGCATCCAGGTGGGGGTTTCCTTTGTTACTATGTCTCCGTCTCTCTTGCTGCTCTCTTGCCATCCTGTCTGGTTGTTCAGTAGCTGTTCAGACAGCCATGAGTTTGGCTTCAGGAGGAATTGTTCTATTAATGGGGGTAATTTGGTGTGTTCTGTGGAGGAGGGGAGTTCAGAGTTTTTTGACGTTGGGATCTTAAACAGAACTCCAACATTTCGTAATTTTTTGATGTGTGGAATTAACGATTTTTTTCCCCCAGAGGAAGCAGTGTATCATAATTGTTAAAAGCTTTACTTTTAAAAGAAACAAAAAAACCCCTTGGATTCTAATCCCAGATCTGCCACTTACTAGCGCTGTGATTTAGAACAAATTTGTTCCCTGTGTTCTTTGAGTTTCAGTGTCTTCTGCTGTAAAAGGGAGATCATAATATCATTTTTATAGGATTGTGGATATGAAATGTGATACTGGGAGGAACGCTTGGTGCTTGTTACATAGTGAGCACTCCATAAGTATTAGTAATGGTTACTAGAACAGAGAGTGAGTTTAGAGCAACAGGCGAACTTGTGTTTTGGCTGGATCTAAAAGCAATTGCACTAGTTTGGTGTTACCAGATAAAATACAGAATGCATAGCTAAATCTGAATTTCAGATGAAGTCCAAATATAGGGGCGCCTGGTTGGCTCTATAGGTAGAGCACGTGATGTTTGATCTCTGGGTTGTGAGTTCAAGCCCCACGTTGGGTGTGGAGCCTATTTAAAAAAATAAAGAACAAATATATATTTTTAGTATGCGTCATGCAGTATTTGGAACATAACTTATTCTTTGTTTTCCAATTTAACTGAACGTTCTATATTTTCCTTTCCTAAACCTGGTTACCCCACGTGGGTTCCTTTTGGGAGGTCTCACTTGCTTGAGTTAGTAAATGGGGGAACTTACACTTGAACCTAAGTAGACTAGATTTTAGTCCTGCACTGTTATGCACTATGGTGTGCCGCAAGTTTATACTAAACATGCAATGAGGTCTACAACCACGGCAGATAACCCCATAAGAAAGTACTGTGGAAAGGGTCAGTTCCCTCAGATGCGGGTGGAGGAGGCCAGCTATCCTGCCTGCTTTGGGGTCAAGGCCTGGTTAGAGCCCCTTCACGTGGGCAACAGCCTGCCAACTCAGTTCTCCCCCTTAGGTCAAGGCCTGGCTCATTGACCTGAGTTTTTGCTTATGCGGTTGCATTCCATTCCGGAACTTCAGACCTCTGAAGGAGACACCATAGTCTTTCGTTATCTCTCAGCTTCGTACTAAATATGGTACGTGTGCAACAGGGGCAGCGACACCAAATAATAATCTGGCACGTGTGTGGGTCCCATTGATAATTAGGATTATAAACCATGTGTGTTTTTTCAGGGCAGTCTGTTTGGTTTCTTTAAAGGCAGAATAGAAACCTCTCAGCAGAGCCAGCTCTGTATACATCTGACTAATCTCAGACTCTTCAGGGAGGCCCCGGAGGAGGCATTTTTAATTCTGGTTTCATGACAGAGGCTGTATTCAATTGCTCTTTAGAACTGTGTGCTGATGGGTTAGTCCTGCCCTTGCTCCTATCCATCTTCGATTTTTATAGCACACTATCCTCCTTCCTAAGAGGCCCCCTATCAGGTAGCGGTGAGGCAGGCAAGGGAGGGGCAAGCCTTCCGCGGCCACCCCTTATTAGAACCAAAGCTACTCAACCAAGGCCTTATCTAATATGCTGATGTCTGCAGTGAGAAGATGACCCCCGAAAAACAAGACAAATACTCAGCCGCAGCACTTTCTGGTACAGGACACCCTGCCCTCCGTCCCAATTTCCCCCTCCCCTGGCCATCTACGATCTATCCCTGTTCCCCTTTCATCGTTCAGATTTCAGGCCCCATAAATCCTTGCCTGGATGAATTATATAATCTTCTTCCTGCTCACTGTGAGAAGCAAGTATCTTTAATTTGTTTTAAGAGACTGCTTTGTTCTCAGATTATTGGTCTGAGCAAAGAGAGTGTGATTAGTTTGCATTTCATACCGTACAATCTGGGGATAGTTCCTCACAAGGATTTTTAATAAGGGTTTCCTGGCTTAGGTCCCAAATCCAAAGTGTCCTCAATCGCATGCTCCCAGCCACTTCACTTGCCCTGAAATGTAAGCGGTAGTTGCAGAATTGAGCTCTGGGAGAGAGAGAGAGAGAGGCCAGACTGTAGCTCATATGTAGGGATGCTAGGAGACGGCCTACAGGATGCTTTTGAGTCCAGACAGAGACCCAGTTATGCTGTGCTGGGAACGCATCGGCTGGGAGCCTGAGAAATTCTCAAAGATAGATCCCATGAATCTCCTTAAAATGTTCCACATCAGCCATGCAACTTTCAAGTTGGGGAATTTTTGGTTAACTCAGCAGTAGACACTGTACAAATCAGAGTTCTATTTCCTAGAACAGCGCAGATCTTTGGAATTTAAATTCTCCCCAGTATACCCACAAGGAACAAATTAAATGCAAGTATTCAGGACTGGGGTAGGGTACTGCTACCAAGGGTTATAGACCATAAATCGTAGCTACTCGGAATAAATGTGGTTTCTTTTGCCTAATGAGGCCCTTTTCTTACCTTCTGTAATGTTTACCCTGTAGAAAAATACTAGTCCAAGACTGTGAACTGTTTGTGATACCCTTTTTAACATTACCTGTGTAAACTGTCCGCTGGCGTATGAAGTACAATGGGTATTTCAGTCTTTTTTTTTCTTCCCAAAGGGCCACAGATTACTAAATAGCTCTATACATTCAAGGATTTAGAGTTTCCTGTGAGTTCTTTGTGCTTACAAAAAGACATTGAGCACAAGTATCCCTCTGAATTGGTAATTCATCTCGGTTTTCTTTGGGCTGTTTTTGATGATATTCATCAATTTAAATGATACCCTAGCAAACAGATCACAATTTATACTTTCTCTAATACTATAGCTTTATAACTTATGATGAAATGATACAACCATTGGATGTTCTTTTGTTTCCCGTTGGTCAATAACATCTTAATGTGAAAAGCATCTCGCCTAGAGTCTCATTTCACATAAGAAATTACCAAAGGTTGCTTTAAACTCCTAATATAGCTGTGTGTGAACTTTCCAAGAACAACTCAGACACCTCTTCCTGCCACTTTATGCATAAATTATCCTATCAAAGAGCTGGTATTTATTCTGAGCTCTTTGAAATTCTAATCACTTGTATACACCTCCCCAGGCCAGTTGTCTTTTGAAATTTGGATTACTTACAATTGGCTATTCATAAGTATTGAAATATACAATGTGGAGTGCCACCCATTTAGGAGCCTTTAAAGATTCATTGTTCCATTTTCTTTAATGGAAATTTAAATGTTTGATAATGATTTTTAAATGACTCTGCAATTTTCTTTATTTTAATATTAATATCCTTTATATTATCTTCTGTGCACATCGAATAGCTTTTTAATTAAATGGATATGGTACCCAGAAATCATAGGCTAGAAACCACCTAAACACGTCATCAAGTTAATTTCTCTTGATGTGACCCACATGGTGTGGGTATGCACTCAGGTGTGGGTTTGTGTGCATACACACAAACACACGCACGCACACACACAATCTTTTCTCAAAAATATCTACAGAAGAAGACTTTATAGTCTTACTTGATATCAAATGTATGTTCCATTCACTACTATTTCATATATCTCGTATCTGCTTTAATCTTTTCTTCCTGTAGTTTTGGTTCTTGCCCTCCATCTGAGGCAACGTAAGCCCAAACATATCCCTATTTTATCACTTGCTGGAGGACCAAATTTACAATCACGTTGGTTCTTCCTAGATGCTGTCAAGAAACATCAGAGGGATCTTTACTTATAGTAGGCTCCATGTCACTTTCCACTTATAACATGAATTTTTATGATATATTAGTTCCCAAGGATTATCATCTACATGTAGGTTGCTTCTTATCTTTCTATGTGTGGGTTACCATGGCAATTTATTAATGTGTCTGTCTACTCTTAAGCCTACTCCCCATATCACCCCAACTTCCATCTATCTGATTTGCATGGCCAGGTAACCATACTATAATGACTTTGATGGAAACAATCTTCTTTTCAAAAGACTTCACTTCCATTCTCTTCAAGCCTGCCTCATCCTCTCCTACCCATAGTTACCTCCCGATCCCTTGCCCTCTTCCTCCACTGAAGTGAGCATTTATTGTCATTCTGCTCTTGAGTAGAAATTTTGAAGTTGATGTTTATTGTTACTTACCAGCTGCACGTGTGTATCTCATCCCCAGCGTAGGAATATGACATCCTTCGAACAGGAATAGTGCTTGATACTTCCCAATATTCCTGAAAGGAAAGCACCTGACACATGGCTTTGATTGTGATAATTTTAACTTTCTATTTATATACAAGTGAAGACAGGCAACTAAAATTATAGTAGGCCCTCAATGTATGTGTGATGTTTTCCTTTATACGTACAGGTTCCATATTAGTTGTGAAAATGAAGAAAAAAGTAATATTTTAAATGATTCCTAGTGGAATGTCTCATGGTTCCAAGAAGTGGAGTACCTTCATTGTTAAGTCTTTTCTATTATGATTTCATCTATTGAGTCAAAAATATATTATTTTCTATTTTTATGGCCTCTTTAAGTGGTTCTTCCCCATGCACACAAACATACTGTATAAGCTTATAAAAAATCTAGTCATAGGATTCTTTTCCATAGCGAATTTAGAATACATACTTTTGTATTCATTTTGACTCATTGCTTCTCATTGTCATTCTTCTTGGCATCTCATATTCATTCACCTCTATACCTTGACTCCTGAACTATGATTTAGATGCTAGTGGTTTCATTACCTCAGTTGGTCAAACTTCTTAGGATTGGTCTGGCACCCTGTTATTTGCCCTTTATCATTATACACTAAAAATGAGGCAAGAGGGGCACCTGGCTGGCTCAGTCAGTAGAGCATGTGACTCTTGATCTTGGGGCTGTGATTTTGAGCCCCATGTTGGGCATAGAGCCTACTTAAAAAAATAATAATAATAAATGAGACAAGAGACACACCTGGAACTGTAAAGAGAAGCTCCAAACGAACTACCTAATATATATTAGGTGTAGCTGATATGAGAAAGTGATCAGACAGTAGTAGCCCATTGTCTATGCCTTTGTTAGATACACTCAGTACTAAAACCAAATACTTATTTATATTTTTAAAAGATTTATTTATTTTATATATACAGAGAGAATGCAGGAGTGGTGGGAGAGGCAGAAGGAGAGAGAGAAAGAGAATCCCTGAGCAGACTTCCCACTGAGTGGGGAGCCCAATGCTGTCCTTGATCCCAGGACCCTGAAATCATGACCTGAGCCAAAATCAAGAGTTGGCTGCTTAACTGACTGAACTACCTAGGTGCCCCTTATTTATTTTTTTTTAAAGATGTATTTATTTATCTGAGAGAGCGAGAACAGGGGAAGGGCAGAGGTAGAGGGAGAGAGAGAATCCTCAAGCAGACTCTCCACTGAGCATGGAGCCTGATGTGGGTCTCCATCCCAGGACCCTGAGATCATGACCTGAGCTGAGATCAAGAGTCAGATGCTTAACCGGCTGAGCCACCCAGGAGCCCCTAAAACAGAGTACTTATAATGACATCATTTTATATAGCTAGAGTTAGTTATCTATATTGTTTTATGCCTAGGATACAGTTTGCACGACATTGGCCCATGCAGTATTCAAATGAATTTATGTTTTCTGAATGATTTCTGTTATATAATGCTAATGATAGAAAAATTGATTCTGTGAATTATTCACCAAGTTTAAAAGAACTTAGAAGCTGTTTCTGCATTTCTTAAATGGATTTCTTCCCTTGAGAAAATCAAGAGCTCTTTATTTTTATATTTGAAACAAAGGTATATTTTATTTCATTTTACTTCAGTGAATGTTTCTAAACTCAAGAGTTTACTGTTTGTTAATGATTCTATACTGGGATATTTTAGGAGATCATAAAATACTATCTTTTCAGAGCTTTGTTAAATTTAGGTCAACCTGGTTTAATCTGGGAAAAACTAAATTTTGAGCTAGATTATCAACCTATCAAGTCTTGAAAGTAAATATAAGATACTATAGCAAACCATCATATTCAGATTAAAATGTTCATATCTAGTTTCATGTTATGAGTTCAGTATAATGACAGAAAAACAACCAACATTTTAAAGACTGCATCTTAGATTTCTAAAAAGTCACTGAAGGGCACATTTTCTATAGTAGGTTAAAATTTAAGCACTAGAGTTTTGACTTGAGGAGATTTAATATCCGTGCTGATTAGGCAGCAAATATCAGGATATATTTTAGAAGACATTCTGTTTTTATTTTTGAGAATGAAATTAAGTATCCAGAAATTGTTAGTTTAGATAGAACATTCATGTGAGGATCCTAAACTTAGAATTGGGTGTAACATAGTGTATCAGGATGATTTTGGCTGTATAGACAATCTCCAACTAAAAGAGGCTTAAAGATTAAGGACATTTATTATCTCGTGTAACATCAAGCCTAAAGCAGGCTTGGTTCATTCAAGGCTAAATGACAACTTCAAGGGCCTTGTTTCTTGCTGTCTTTCTGCTCTGCTATACTCAGCATGTTGGTTTTCAACTTCAGACTTGTATCTTCCTGGTTGTAAAATGGCTGCCAAACATTAAATTCTCACTGACCATATTCATAGGTGGGAAATACTGATCATGTTCACAGATTTTGCTTCATGTATCTCTTCTATAAAGAAGGAAAAATTTCCCCAGAAAACTCCTAGCAGGCTTATCCTTAGATATCATCGTCTGGGATTCTCTCACACCCATGACCTGCTGCAAGAGTGGCTGGGAATTGATCTGGCACTAAAATACAAGTTGGGGACTTCTACTTCCAAGATGATGGAGACATACTTCCTCCTGTTCTTCCCAGTAAGTACAACAAAAACCAAGGCATCAAAAATAGATTTCAAGAGGTGGAGAGAAAAAGGAAGACTGACTAGGGACTTTGAGATCCAAGGAACAACACAGAGATGTTTCCTGGATTTCCTTTTTGCTTCATATATCCCAGAATTGGAGACTGTGAAGCCAACAACCCAGAATATCAGCAAGTGCAGACAAATAGCCCCACAAAAGCCTGTTCTCTCCAGTCAAAGGATCAGGAAAGGGGCAGCCTCGCAAGACAAGACACTTTTAGAATATAGTCACTCCACTCTAGCCAAACACCACAGAAAGCACTTGGATCCATCCTCACCAATGCCAGCAAAAGCTAAGTGGTGATTCTGGACTTCCACCCTCACCAGTCTTTAGGGAGGCACCCTACCACCATCTACCCCTGTCAACGTTGTATTAGAGAACTGAGTTGGGTAATGGACTTTGATCACCTCCAGCTGATAATAAGATATTCCTTCAACCCACAGTGTCATGAGAGACCACTATGTGGAGAGCCAGCTGATGCTTTCACTCTCACCATAAAGTAATATGGTCCCCCTCTCCCTCCCCACTACAGTGGTATCAGAGGAGGCCCAGGGACAAGGCCACCACCCCACGCAGTATCAGAGGAGGCTACATGGGGAGCAGTAATGAGGCATTCCTACCCCTTCTCGCCAGAAAAGTATCAACAAAAGCCTAATGGGGAGACAAACATGCAACGCTACATGCTCCCTGTAATGAGGACCCTTCCTGCTCAGTGTCAGTAGAGGCCAGATGGGGAGTGTGGACTTTGACCTCCACCTGGCAGTAGCAAGGTAACACACTTCTCTTTCCTTGCCAGAGTAGAGTCAGAGGAAGCCAGCTAAAGCTGAATGTTTAAATGGCCTTCAGAATCTCATAACATTTTGTCCAAAATATTCAGGTTTATTTTTTCTCCAAATACTTTTCAGGTTTTAATTTAAAAAATGACTCATACCAAGGACCATGGAGATCTCATACTCAATGAAAAAAAAAAAAAAGAATCAAGAATCAATAGATGCCAACGCTGAGATGACAGATTATTAGATTTATCTGACAAAGATTAAAGCAGTCATCATAAAAATGCTTCAGATCAGCACTTATGAACATGCTTGGCATAAGTGAAAAAACAGTCTCAAAAAAGAAATAGAAGATATAAAGAAAAGTCAGATGGAATTTTAAAACAGTAAAAAACAATAACTAAAAATTTAAAAACTCAACAGATGGGCTCTGTTTCTTTTTTTTCCTCACCAACACATTGGATAATGTAGAAAAAATGGATAAATCGCTAGAAGCATACAACTTAACAAAACTGAATCACAAAGACATAGAAAATATGAACAGTTTAATAACAAGTAAGGAGACTGACTCAGTAACCAAAAGGCTTCCAAGAAAGAAAAGTCCAGTACAGGATGGCTTCACAAGTGAATTATTCTGAACATTTAAAGAATTAATGCCAATGGTTCTCGAACTCTTCCAAAAAATTGCAGAGGAAGGAACACTGCTAGATTCATTTTATGAGACCAGCATTACCCTGATACCAAACCTAGATAAGGACACTGCATTGGAAGAAAGCTATAGGACAATATCCCTGATGAAAACAGATGCAAAAATCCTCAAAAAATACTAGCAAATGGAATTCAACAGCACATTAACAGGACCATACGCCATGATCAAATGGGATTTATCCCTGGAATGCAAAGATGGTTCAACATATGCAAATTAGTAGACATGATATACCACATTAATGAAATAAAGGGTAAATATCATGATCATCTCAATAGGTGCAGGGAAAAACATTTGAAAGAAAATTAACATCGTATTTCTGTCTGGATGGGCTCTCCATTGATGAAAGTGGGATATTAAATTTCCTTACTACTGTATTGCTGTCTGTTTCTCCTGTTAATGTTTGCTTTATATGTTTAGGTGCTTCTATTTGGGGTGCATATATGTTTATAAATGTTATATCCTCTTGTTGAATTGACCCCTTTATTGTTATGTGATGCCCTTCTTTGTTTTTTGTTACAGTCTTCGTTTTAAAGTCTATTTTGTCTTTTGAGAGTTGAGTTTGAGGAGTTCTTTATAGATCTTGGATATCAGCCCGTGGTTTGTAGTGTCATTTGTGAATATCTTCTCCCATTCCGTGGGATGCCTGTTTGTTTTGTTGACTGTTTCCTTTGCTGTGCAGAAGCTTTTTATCTTGATGAAGTCCCAAAAGTTCATTTTCGCTTTTGTTTCCTTTGCCTTCGGAGACATGTCCTGAAAGAATTTGCTGTGGCTGATGTCGAAGAGGTTACTGCCTATGTTTTCCTCTAGGATTTTGTAACACTGAAAAAAATAAAATAAAAGTATTTGGGAAAAAAAATAAAAAAATAAAACTGGCATCGCACAAAATAAAGATGAATGATGCGAAAAAAAAAAAAAGTCTATTTTGTCTAGTATGAGTGTTGCTGCCACAGCTTTGTTTTCATTTCCATTCGCACAGAATATCTTTATCCATCTCTTCACTTTCAGTTTGTATGTGTTCATGTTTGAGTCTCTTGCAAGAGCACTTAGAAGGGTTTTGTTTTTCTATCCCTTTACCCACTCTGTGTCTGTTGATTGGAGAAGTTAGTCCATTTACACTTAAAGCAATTATTGATAGGCACATATTTATTGTCATTTTGTTAAGTGTTTACTGGCTTTTTTTTTTTTTTTAATTTACTGGCTGTTTTATTTTATTTTATTTTATTTTATTATTATTATTTTTTTTTACTGGCTGTTTTAAAGCAATTATTGATAGGCACATATTTATTGTCATTTTGTTAAGTGTTTATTGGCTGTTTTTGTAGTTCCTTTCTCTCTGTCTCTTCTCATTCCAGGACCCCTATAATGCATATGTTAGTTTGCTCGATGTTGTCCCCAAAGGTCCCTTAAGGTATTCTCACTTCTTTTAATTCTTTTTTCATTTTGTTCCTCTATATGTTTTCCATTGCTTTGACTTCTAGCTTACTGATTCATGCTTCTATTTCATTCTGCTATAATGAAAATTATATATAATTTTATATTATATATTATAATATATATAATATATATATAATAAATATATAATAAAAATACATCCAGTGTATTTTTCAGTTCAGTTATAACTTCTGTTGGGTACTGTCTTATATTTTCTATCTTGTTGGAGATCTCACTGTGTTCATCCATTTATCTCCTGAGATTGGTGAGCATTTTTTATTTCCATTACATATTTTATTTCTATTATCAGGTAGGTTGCTCATCTATATTTCATTGAAGTCTTTTTTCTGGGAATTTGCCTTCTTCTTTAATTTGACACGTATTCCTCTCTCTCCTCATTTTGCCTCTCTCTGTATTAGGTGAAACAGCTGCCTCTCCCAGTCATGAAGGAGTAGTCTTGTGTAGCTGTTCTGTGTGGCCCAGAAATGCCATCTCCGTTGGCCACCGGAGCCAGACACTCTGTGGGCATCCCTTGTGTTAGCTTCCTATGGTTGCCAGCTCCGACAGGGCTCAGCCTCTGCATGGGGAGAGCAGAGTTCAAACTGCTTGCCGGACTTGGTTGCAGTCTGCTGTGCAGGGAGAACAGGGCTTGGAGCACTCGCCTGGGGCCATCTTCACTGGGCTTCTGTGCAGGGAGGGTGGGCTTCGGCAGTCTCAACTGCTGGTTGTGGCTCAGTTTCTGTGCTGGGTAGGCAGGGGTCAGGGCACTCACCCAATCTGGTTGCAGCTCCGTCTCTCTGCATGTTGGGCAGGACTTGGGGTGCTCACCTGGCTCTGCTGTGGCATGAGTGCTGTGCGCCCTGGCAGGGACATGGGGCACGGATCTAGTCTGGTAATGGTGTGGGGTAGGCAGATCATGCCCTCCAGTGCTAGCGGGCTAGAAGGAGAGCAGCAAAAATGGCACCTGCCAGCTCTGTTACCAGCAAGTTAGGATGAGCTTGCAAAAATGGTTTCTGCCAGCAGTTCTGTCCATGGATAAAGTCCCCACAATTTCCTGCCTCTCCAGGAGTAACTTTAGAATTATTAAGTGGGTTTTCCTCACTTATGGTCCAGGAGATTTTCAATCTGTCGCTTTTGCAGTGGATCTCAGGGTGAGCAAAGTTCATTTGCTCATGAACTCTTTAAGAGCAGAATCTCTGTTTCTTTTAGTTTTATGATTCTCCTGGTCTTAATCCCCCTTGATTTTCAAAAACAGATGTTTGGGGCTTATCTTTTGTGTCAGCCCCCAGAGTCAGAGTGCCTGACGTAGGGGTGCAATCCCTTTGCTTCTTAAGGGAGAGTTCTGTATTTTTGTGATCCCTCCTGATTGTGGGGTCACTGAATTTGGGGTAGGGTGCTGGGTAAGGCCATGTCTCTATCTCTCCTACCCTTTTCAATGTGTCCCTTTGTGTTTTGTTGTGGAACTGCCTATTTAGCTCTCAGGTCCTTTTCAGAGAAAAATCATTCCGTATATAGCTATAAAAGACAAAAATTTGTTTTTTCAGTGGGAGGAGGTGAGTTCAAGGTCTTCCTATGCCATCATCTTGAAACCCCTTTGCGTAGAAAACAAATTCTAATAGCAAAGTCTTTGCTGTGAATGACTTGAGCCTGATAGAGGGTAACAGATATGAATAAATAAGGCATGGAAGTGTTGTAGGTTTTAGAGAACATATACAGGGTATAATTCTTTTCTAAAAGGGAAAGTTGGATTAGGAAAGATTTAATAGAAGAGGAGATGATTTAATTATTAAAAATGACTAGATTTAAAAAAATGACTAGATAGACGATATGGGCACAGGAGTTGGGTGGTATTTTACATAGAGAAAAAAGTGAAAATTGAGACTTCGGGGAGTTCAGGGTTTCAGAATGAGGCAGACTGAGATAACGGTTAAAAAAATGAAGGAGCCCAGGGGTGCATGGCTGGCTCAGTCAGTAGAGAATAGGATTCTCAGTCTCAGTCCTGAGTTTAAGCCTCACGTTGGGCAGAGCCTACTTAAAAAAAAAAATGAAGGAGCCCAGATTCTAGATATCCTGGTATATATTCCCTGTTAAGCGGTTCGGACATAGTCCCAAAGGCAGAAGAGTTATCATGAGATGAAAGCTCATTCTTCATGTATTCATGGATCTTTTGATGACTGATATAACCCAAAATGGAAGATAATTTGGTAAGCAAAATCTTAAAAGATTTTATTGTTACTTTTTCTATCACATGGCAGTCAGATTATACCCTCTATTCAACCCCGACTCAGAAAGGAGGTGTTCCTAAGTATTTCCTCATTTCCAAATTACAGTAACTTTCCCAATTTTCTCTCGTTAATTCCATCATTCTGAAAAGATTTTAGTGGTGGGGGTGGTGGGAAAGAGTGTGGGTTGGCAGGTCTCACTGAAAGATGACAACACAGTTAAGTAGAATTCTGAAATATCTTACTATTTCAACCTTTGATATTCCAAGTATGTACCCCAGGGTGTGTGCTCTTTTCTTATGGTTACCTGACCCTAAACAAAAGCATGGGCAAAACCTAACTAGCTATTCTAATTATCTTATAAAATGAATAATGAAAAGCAATCGTGTATAAGTAATTACATTTAAAGCTATTTTACCTTAAGAAAGGAGTCTGCTATTGGGGGAGAAACCAAAGTGTGAAGCTTTCTACCCTCTTTGAGTTCCCTGCTAATTGTATTTTAATATCTATAATTAGTAATATTATAGCTCATTCTTTACCTCAAGCAGAATGACAGTTAACTGAATTTGTGTCATAGGAAGATAATTCTGGATGCCTTGCAAAGGATGGATGTCAGTGAGTCCATGCCAGAGGCAAGGTGGCCGGTTAAAAGGTTCTTAGGAAATCTTTCTTTAAATTGATTTAAAATCTACTTGACTGAAACTTCCAGTGGTAAGGTTCTCGAATTTGGAACCTGTACGGCATGCGATTTCACTATATTTGGCTGCATTTGGCAATGCTATACTTTGTCTCACTCCCTCCTGATGCTGTACCAAATCAATATTGCTTTAGTGTGCTAAACCTTCGTTCCTTTCCGAATTCCTAGAGCTTGACCATCTAGCATCTCCAGCTCACTCGAGTGTCCTTTCCCTTTTTTCAGCACAGTATTAAGGAAGTCTTTTGAGTGGGAGTGGCTCCACAAAGAAGGGAAATTTAGTGCGTGGAGATGATGATTCAGTAAAAGTATCTATATAAGTGGTTTTTAGGCAGAAGAAAGACATTTTACATTTTTATGGAGATTTTTTGTTTTTTGGGTTTTTTTGTTTTTGTTTTTTTTATTTTGTTTTTTTTGTTTTTGTTTGTTTTTTTTTTAGAGGGCAGGTTGCATGCAGCCTATTTAGGGTTTCAGCTTTTGCAGTTATTACTACACTGAATCCATCCTGGAGTGTGTTTCCCTTCTTCACTCCTTTTCCAAATTCTTCTCTATACATACCTCACTTGTTTCTTCTTCACTGTGATCAATGACCATTCCTTTACATTTTAAAACTCAAAACATGAGCTCCTTTAAAATTAGATAAATACAGGACTGCATAAAGGACCATATGTAATTCAGACATTAAAGATCTCTATGAAACAAAAAGTTTGAGAACCTTCTCCTTATCTAAGCTCTGACAGTCTCACTGCTCAGAGTTAGCTAATTTTAGTATTTTTTTAAATAGAAATATATTGTACTGTAAATATTTATTACAATGTTTCCTCTTTACTTAAAATACATGATGATTATATTTCCATAGTATTACATATATATTCTGCTTTTCCTTTTTATCATCTGTCCAGTATTCCTTTGGATGGCTTTACCATAAATTATTTAACCAGGTTCCTATTGATGGATAATTAGAATGTTCCCAGTTTTCCATGATTGCAACCAGTATTACTGAGAGCATAGAACTATGAGCATGCATATTAATATAACTAGAGGGCAAATATCTAGAAATTACATTGCTGATTCAAAAAGTATATGCATTTTTGAAATAGAAAAAATGTATGTTGGTCTTTGCCCCAGGTTCCTGGCACAGAGCTCCTAAAAACCTTGTAATTTCACAAGAAGAGCACTAGCAGTATTTTTTGTTCTAATATTTGGCCTTTGACCCTGATTCCTGGCACAGAGATCCTAAATGCCTAATAATTTCCTGGGTGAGAGGAGTATGTTTTCTTCTAACGACGTGAGTCTCAGGGGGTTCCTCGCCGCAGGCTGGTCCTCAAAAGATCTAGCCATATTTTAAATTGGGAATTTTAAGCCCTACCCCTCCTTCTCCGGAGAGGAGAGCGAGGATGGAAATAGAGTCAACCATTGCTCACGCCTACATGATGAAACCTCCGCGAAGGTCCTAATAGAATGGGGTTTGAGGAGTGTCCAGGCTGGTGAACACACGGAGATGCTTGGAGAGTGACAGGCCCCGTGAGGGCCTAGAGCTCTGACTTTACCCTAGGCATCTCTTCAGCCGGCTATTCCTGAGTTAGATGCTTTTGTAGTAAAGTGATAAACTAGCAAGTAAAATGTTTTCCTGAGTTCTGTGAGCCACTCTAGCGAATCAAACCCAAGGAAGGGTTATGGGAACCTCTGATTTATAGCTAGACAGTCAGAAGCGCCCATAACCATCTTGACCTTCGAATGGAGTCTGCAGTGGGGCGGGGTCTTGTAGGACTAAACCCCTAATGTGGGGCGCGCTCTCCAGGTGGGCAACATCAGCTTTCCATTTCTTCACTATTACAAACTCTTTTTTTTTTTTCCCCAAATACTTTTATTTTATTTTTTCAGTGTTATAAGATTCATTGTTCATGTTACTATTACAAACTCTTAAAATGATGAAGTTTCCTCTATTATTCAAATCGCTGTCATTTTCTGGTCAGAATTAAGAGTTGTGATTCCATTCTTTATGCTGTGTGTTGGAGCACAGTGTTGACTATTCAGCCAGCATCCACCACCTTCTCTGTCGTAATCACCCCGCAATGGAGAGATGAATTCCCCACCCAGCATTCTTTCCAGTGTTGGGATTGCTAATGCCAGTAGGCACCAAGAGGATATAAAGAGATTTAATGACATAACGAGGCTTTCTGGGAAGAGCTGGGTGGCTCTGAAACAGGTCAGAAAATGACTTAAAAGCTAGGAGGGTCAATGGGATTTTGCTTTATTATGGTTTTGTTATGGGGGTGGGGCCGGGGTGAGGATTCCCACAAATGGGCCAGGCTAGAGGTCAACTTCCTGGTGATAAAAGGAGATAGCACACAGATTTTCTTTTTTCTTTTCTTTTCTTTTCTTTTCTTTTTTTTTTCTCTTTCTCTTTCTCTTCTTTTCTTTTCTTTTTTTCTTTTCTTTTCTTTTCTTTCCTTCTTTTTAAAGAAATCTTTTTAAAGATTTATGTATTTATTTGCCAGAGAGAGACAGAGAGAGCACACAAGCAGGGGGAGTGGCAGGCAGAGGGAGAGGGAGAAGCAGGCTCCCTGCTGAGCAGGGAGCCCTATGCATGCAGGACTCAGTCCCAGGACCTGAGCCAAAGGCAGACGCTTCACCATCTGAGCCACCCAGGTGTCCCACACACAGGCTTTCTTAGTTGCTTGCCCAATTGTGTTGCAAGAGGGGGAAAAAGTGGGGTGGAGCTTGAAGCTTGTCAGCAAACATAAAAAATGGTGTCAGATTCTTTGTTACATCCTTCATAATATATTCTGATATCCATCCTTACTTGGATTGTAGCTCCTGTCCCTCAGTAGAAGCTGATTCCATCCCCCAACTCCAGAAATGGGCTTGATCAGTATAAGGCAAGTCTATTTATTTGACAGTTAGGAGTTTAGAAATCAGGCATATATCAATCAGCACATAGAATGCTTCTGGCCACAGGGAATTTGTATGTGACCAAGTTTTATCTTGTAAGGTGTAAGGGGAGGTTTCTTTTTTGGGAGGTGGGGTGGGTTTGCAGGAGGGCAAGTCTGGGAAAGTTTTCCCCCACTTAAGAGAAAACCAGTATAAGAGATAAGCTCTATTCCTTTGGACATTGCCATGTGCATACATGAGGTCTGAAAGTGCAATAGCCATCCCACTCCCAGCTAGCCATTCAAGAGAACTGTAAGAAACAGATTCCTGCTTGTGTCATGCCTGATGACTATCCTACCTCATTTCATTTTTAGTCATTTGAACCAAGCAATTGAGTATGTATGTTTATATTAATTTTCATATTTATGTTTATATTAATTTTCTGGTAATTCATCTCAAAAACCTAGTCTGTTTACTCATCCATTTATGTTCCGAGACAAAGAATTTTCAGTAAAAGTCTTGTTGAGTGCTGTGCTTTTAGAAAAATGAAATTCTCCCTGATCTATAGACAGCTAAAGCTCCCTTTTCCGTCACTGGTGTTTTTTTTAAGTTGCCAGTTTCAGTCTGTACTGGATTTCAGGATACCTATGTTCTTCCTGTCTCAAGAATTTATACTCTAATCTGTTTCATAATTATATCACTTTGGTTCCTCTAATTTTCTCTTCACACAAGGATTTTCTCTAGACCTGAGGTATTCTTTTTTTGTACAGCAAGTGATTGTTCTTTACACCATTCTTTTTTTTAAGGCTTATTTTGAATCATGTAAATCCTTACATTGTCATTTTTCATTCATGAATTGCGTTTTAGGAATTGATCCCTTCCTGCCATGTTTTGAGGCCATTCTGGAGTAAATTAAAGAAGTATATTAAGTAAATTCAACTTGATAATAATTTTTGGTATATTCTATTTTGTTGACATTCATCTCCGTTGTTTCATGTTTTGTCTATTCCATAAATGCATTGGATTCCAATGTCTAAAATTATTCCTAGGAACACTCAATTTTATATATTGTACCATTTTTATTCCATATGATTGTGACTTTTGGTCATGACAGAAACTTAATAGCTTGTTCATCATGGTTGAATGTCAATGCCTATAAATTCCTGGAAAGCAAAAGGAATATTGCAAGATGACTTTAAGAAATAGCATTACTTAGTGATTTTTGCTTTTTAAAAGTTATTTCCACAGATACTTTCACAGAAGCAGTACATTTTCCCCAGGAATTATTAGATTCATGTTGTCTAAGTTTCTTTTGAGAGAAACTTCAGGGAGAAGCCACTGTCAATTTATCATACCGGTAGTTTTGTATGTATGAATATACATTTAGTAATATATTCAAAAGAAATTTACAATGTGAAATATCAGTGCTATATTTAATAGTTATTATATTGTTAGGATGATAAGGAGATACTGGTTTTTGTTTTTAAAGATTTTATTTATTTATTTGACAGAGAGAGAGAGATCACAAGTAGGCAGAGAGGCAGGCAGAGGGGGGAAGCAGACTCCCTGCTGAGCAGAGAGCCCAATGTGGGGCTCAATCCCAGGACCCGATCCCAGGACCCGATCCCAGGACCCTGAGATCATGACCTGAGCCGAAGGCAGAGGCCTTAACCCACTGAGCCACCCAGGCGCCCCGAGATATTGGTTTTTAATTCTGTTTCTAGGCAATCTAGATGTTAGTGTTATCTAAGGAATATTTTTATAGTTTTTAAGTCAATACTTGCGTATTTACATTGAAAATCTTTTTATCTGTCTTCCTTCCTCTTATCATTGTGTGTGTGTGTGTGTGTGTGTGTGTGTGTGTGTGTGTGTGTTTGTGTGTGTGAGCATTTTAGTGCAGGGGAATTGAGTGAATGTTTTTGACAGTATTCACTTCGTTCCCATCTAGCAATTCTACTACTTATCACCCTCTGACAGGCAATTAGTTCCTGTTGTGTAATTAATTATTAAAGTCGTCTTATTGCATTTTTAAAAACTGGCACACAATATAATGTAAATCACAATGATTTCTACTAAAGTGCGTAATGCTATTCTGTCTAAATAAATAACGTTTGTACTTAATGTAAAGGAGATGGATTGTTGTCACTATGTGAAAGCTGGTGTAATTTTCTTTAATGTCATCTCAGCTAATATTTTAGCAATGCTCTATCTATATTGGTGAACATGTTTTCTCAACTGAATAAATGTACATTTATTACTAACTGATAAAAATTTAGCTCAAATAAATATATTGACACTTCCCAAATTTTTCAAGGTTATAAAATTATCAGTACAGTTACTAGCAGTCCTTACTTTCAAATATCAGGTACAACTTGGGCTTAGATTTAACACCAGAACTTAGACCAGTTACCATACAATTAGAAAGATAAGTGTAGAAAGGTTCCAGATACATGAGCAATAAAAATTTTTCCAGCTCCTATGGTGCGTTAGATACTGTGTTAGGAAATTTTGTAAGTAACAACACAATTTGATGGTATTGAAATTTATTTAGAATGCCTTTTGTAGTTTGGAGACTTTAATGCATTCCCAGTATTTAATCATTCCCCAGATGAAGGATCAGACAGATCAAATAAATGAATGACTTATGATGGGGTGGAGTTTGGCAAAATGGAGAGAGCAGACTGTCTAAAGAGAGCTACAGCTATTCAGTTCATCTTTTCTTTCTCAAGTAAAAACCTGAATCCAGTGCTGTGATAACTTCTAAGTGAGCTCTGTGCCCAGTGTGGGGCTTGAACTTATGATCCTGAGATCAAGAGTTGGATGGTCTATTGATTGAACCAACCTGGCATCCTTGAGAGAACTTGTGATAACTTCTAATTTTTGAAGTGAAGATGGGAACTTAGATTTTTATGTGAACTTACCAACTTTTTAAGATTTAAATTCTAGTTAACATACAGTATAGTATTGGTTTCAGGACTAGAGCCGAGTGATTCATCATTTACATAGAACACCCAGTGCTCATCCCAATAAGTGCCCTCCTTAATGCCCATCACTCATTTAGCCCATCCTCCCACCCACCTCCCTCCAGCAACCCTGTTTGTTCTCTATCGTTAGGAGTCTCCTATGGTTTGTTTCCTTCTCTGTTTTTATCTTATTTTTCCTTCCTTTCCCCTATGTTCATCTGTTTTGTTTCTTAAATTCCACATATGAGTGAAATCATATGGTATTTGTCTTCCTCTGACTGACTTATTTCACTTAGCATAATACTCTCTAGCTCCATCCACATCCTTGCAAACTGTAAGATTTCATTCTTTTTAATGGATAAGTAATATTCCATTGTGTATATATGCCACATCTTCTTAATCCATTCATCAATCAATGGACACTTGGGCTGCTTCCATAATGCAACCAGATCATAGACTCCCCTCCATAAGACCTTATGATGATCTCTCATTGTTTTGGGGATAAAATAAAGTCCAAGTTCCCCTTTATTGGCTATGTCATTAGTGAATATCTTATCTCAATCAGTATGTTGCCTTTTAGTTTTATTGACTTTTTAAAATTTATTTATTTATTTATTTATTTATTTTGCTATGTAGAAGCTTTTTATTTTGACGAAGTCCCAATAGTTTATTTTTGCTTTTGATTCCCTTGCCTTGAGAGACATGTCTAGAAAAAGTTGCTATGGCTGATGTCAAAGAAGTTATTGTGTGTGTTCTTTTCTAGGATTTTTATGGTTTCAGTACTCACATTTAGGTCTTTAGTGCATTTTGACTTTATCTTTGTGTTTGGTGAAAGAAAGTGATCCAGTTTTATGCTTTTTCATGTAGTTGGTCCAGTTTTCCCAGCATCATTTGTTGAAGAGACTATCTTTCTCCCATTGGATATTCTTCCCTGATTTGTTGAAGATTAATTGACCATATAATTGTGGGTTTGTTTCTGGATTTTCTGTCTTGTTCCATTGATCTATATGTATATTTTTTTGTGCCAGTACCATCCTGTTTTGATCACTACAGCTTTCTGATGCCTCCAGCTTTGCTTTTCTTTTTCAAGGTTGCTTTGGCTGTTCAGGGTCTTTTGTGGTTCCATACAAATTTTAGGATTGTTTGTTCTAGCTCTCTGACAAATGCTGTTGGTGTTTTGAAAGGGATTGCATTAAATGTGTAGATTGCTTTGGGTCATATAGACATTTTAATCACATTTGTTCTTCTAAACCATGAACATGGAATGTCTTTCCATTTCTTTGTGTTGTTATCAATTTCTTTCATCAGCGTTTTACAGTTTTCAGAGTACCGGTCTTTCACCTCTTTGGTTAGGTTTATACCTAGGTATCGGGGCACCTGGGTGGCTCAGTCAGTGAAGCATCTGCCTTTGGCTCAGTTCGTGATCCCAGGGTCCTGGGATCGAGCCCACATCAGGCTCCCTGCTCAGCGGAGAGCCTGCTTCTCCCTCTCTCCCTCTGCCTGCGGCTCTGCCTACTTGTGCTCTCTCTCTCTTTGTCAAATAAATAAATAAATTAAAAATCTTTAAAAAAGGTTTATACATAGGTATATTATTATTTTTGGTGCAATTATAAATGGGATTGAGTCCTTAATTTCTCTTTCTTCTGCTTCATTATTGGTGTATAAAAATGCAACAGATTTCTGTATGTTGATTTTGTACCCTGCAACTTTACTGAATTTGTTGATGAGTTCTAGCAGTTTTTTGGTGGAGTCTTTTGGGTTTTCTATAGAGTATTGTGTCATCAGCAAATAGTGAAAGTTTTACTCTTCCTTGCTGATTTGGATACGTTTTATTTCTTTTTGTTGTCTGACTGCTGTGGCTAGGACTTCCAGTACAATGTTGAATAACAGTGGTGAGAGTGGACATCCCTGTCTTGTTCCTGACCAGAGAGGAGAAACTCTCAGTTTTTTCCCTGTTTAAGATGATATTAGCTATGGGTTTTTCATATATGGTCTTTATTATGTTGAGTTATGTTCCTTCTAAACCTACATTGTTGAGGGTTTTTATCATGAATGGATGCTGTACTTTGTCAAAGGCTTTTTCTGTATCTATTGAAATGATCTCATGGTTCTTATCCTTACTTTTATTAATATGATATTTCACATTGATTGATTTGCGGATATTGAACCACCCTTGCAACCCAGGAATAAATCTTACTTGATTGTTGACACATTATGACTTTTGATTGGAGCATTTAGTCCATTTACCTTCAAAGTAATTATTGATAGATATGTGTTTATTGCCTTTCTATTACTTGTTTTGTCATTGATTTCTGGAGATTTCCCCTAATCCTTTCTTGTCTTTCTCTTTTTCATGTTTTGCCCATTTTCGTTAGTGATGTGTTTAGATTTCTTTCTCTTTATTCTTTTCATATTTATTAGTGTTTTTTTTTTTTTTCAAATATATGGTTACCACGAGGTTAACAGAAACCTCTTCTGCAAATAGCGGTCTATATTAAGTTGATGGTCATTTCTTTATTTATTTTTAAAGATTTTATTTATTCATGAGAGACACAGAGAGCGAAAGGCAGAGGTAGAGGGAGAAGCAGACTCCCCATGGAGCAGAGAGCCTGATTCGGGAATCGATCCCAGCACCCTGGGATCACGATCTGAGCTGAGGCAGACTCATAACCAACTGAGCCACCTAGGTGCCCTGTTGATGATCATTTAAATGTTAACCCATTCTTTTCTCCTCTCCTCCCATTTCAGGTATACATTATTATATTTTATATCCTTTTTTTTTGTGTGCGTGTGTGAGTTCCTTGACTGTTTTTTTTTTTTAGAGAGAGAGAGCACACATGAGCAGCAGGGAGGGGCATATCAAGGGGTATAGAGAATCTTAAACAGCCTCCATACCTAGCTTGGAGCCCAAAGAAGGGCTCAATCTCACAACCCTGAGATCATGATCTCAGCCGAAATCAAGGGTTGGATGCTTAACTGACTGAGACAGCCAGGCACCACTCCTTGACTGATTTTTACAAAATAATCATTTTTACTGCTTTTGTGTTTCCTACCTTTATGTACTGTCACTGTTGGTCTCTTCTTTCTACTCAATGAATCCCTTTTAATATTTCTTGCAGGGCTGGTTTAATGGTCATGAACTCCTTTAGTTTCTGTTTGGGAAACTCTGTCTCTCCTTCTATTCTAAATGATAGTTTTGATGGGTAGAGTATTTTTTTATTAACATATAATGTATTATTTGCCCCAGGGGTACAGATCTGTGAATCATCAGGCTTACACATTTCACGGCATGGATAGAGTATTCTTGCCTGCAGATTTTTCTCATTCAGCACTTGATTACATCATGCCACTCCCATCTGTCTTACAAAGTTTCAGTTGAAAAGTCTCCTGCAAACCTTATGGGTTTTCCCTTGTAAGTTGCTGACTTCTTTTGTCTTGCAGCTTTTAGAATATTTTTCTTTATCACTATCTTTTTACAAATTTAATTACAATATTTCTTGGTGTTTGCCTGCTTTTGTTTATTTTGGTGGGAGTTCTCTGTGCCTCCTGGATTTGGATGTCTGTTTCCTTCTCCAGATTAGGGAAGTTTTCAGCTATTATTTCTTCAAATAAATTTTCTTCTCCATTTTCTCTCTTCTTCTTCTGGAGCTCTTATAATATAAATGTTATTACATTTGATGAACTGACTGAGTTCCTTAAATCCATTCATGTGTTGCATAATTCTTCTTTCTCTCTTTTGTTAAGCTTCATTATTTTCTATTACTTTGTCTTCTATGTGATTGATTTCCATTACTTTGTCTTCCATGTGATTGATTTGTTCCCCTGCTTCTTCCAACCTGCTATTCATTGCAGCAAACCTATTTCCAATCTCACTTTTTACACTCTTCATCTCTGATTGCTTCTTTCTTAACTTTTCAATCTCTGTAGTAATGGTCTCACTGATGTCTTCTATTCTCTTCTGAAGCACAGTGAGTACCCTTATGAGTGTTGCTTTAAATTCTCCATCAGGCATGTTACTTATATCTGTTTCTCTTAGGTCTCTGGCAGTGGCCTTGTCTTGTTCTTTCATTTTCGATAAATTCCTCTGTCTTCTCATTTTGTGTTAAGTCTCTGCCTGCTTCTCTGTGTTAGAAAAACCAGTTATGCAATGAATCTTATAACACTGAAAAAATAAAATAAAAGTATTTGGGGAAAAAAAAAAAAAAAAGAAAAACCAGTTATGGCTTTGGCTCCTAGAAGTAATGAGTTTATGAAGAAGAGGTCATATAGTGTCCAGGAACTGGTGCTTCAGGGAGTGCCTCTAGTATGTGCTGCATGCCCTCTGCTCTTGTTTTCGGGCTGCTCTATCCTTCAGGCCAGTTGTCTGCTGAGGCTCTTCTTGCCTACTCTGGGCAGTGTTTGGTACCTGCCTGAATGTGGGGAGTTTTAACTAGGTGTGCTCTGATCTGCTTGTGAAATCAGACCTGACACCACTTCTGTCAGAACTGAGGCCCTGCAGATCTCTCTGGTCGGGAGACATGGTATAGGCTGGGGTTTGTGATTGTCTTCTGGGGGAGGGGCCCACAGTGTTGTGACTAAGGTAAGTGCAACTGAGAAGGGCATTTCCACTGGAGTGCAGGGATGTGGGGCTTAGTGTAAATAACTTGGGCAGCCAGTTTCCCTGCTGTGCTGCTTCCTGCAGGTGGCTCTGTATTTATGCTCAGGGGGAGGGAAATGGCACCAACCAGCTCCTTTGTTCCTGGAGAGGTGTCTCTGTGAACACTGCCTCTCAGGAACATGCTCTGAGATGAATGATTAATCTCTCCACTGTGTGCCCCAGGTGTTGTTTACATGGCTGTTCGCATGCTATCTGCCCCTGGGTTGTTTGCTTACCTTCTCTCCACGAGCAGCACAGCGCCCTCTAGGTTCTCTCCCAGGCAAGCCTACTGACCTTTAAAATGCCAGTCTTTAAGCCTCACTAGTTGGAAGAACTCATGAAATTCAGCCCCTTTCATTTTCTAAGCCAATGGCTATGGGGAAATATTCTGCTTGTGCATTCCCTTATGTGCTCCTCTCTCTCATCCTTCTCTATGACCACAGTTTCTCCCCTCTGCAGTGGCCAGGATCTGTTTCTCCCCTAAACCATGTCTCTGCACTTTCTACCTTCTTCAGTGTGGTCTCTTCTCTCCCTTTAGTTGTGAGGATTGTTCTGTCAGTCTTCAGTTTGATTTCTGGGGTATTTAGGATGATTTGATAGTTATCTAGTTGTATTCATGGGATGAGACGTGCTTAGAGTTCTACTCCGCCACCATCTTCTTGTCTCTGTGTGTGCACTTCCTATAAACGGGATCATGTCAGTGGCATATAGAGACTATTTTACCTCTTCCTTTCCAAATTGGATCCCCTTTATTTCTTATTCTTGTTTAATTTCCCTGGCTAGAGTTTCCAGTACATATTAATTGGAAGTGATGTCATGGTCTGAATTTTGTCTACCCTCTCTTAAATTTATATGTTGAAATCTTAACCCCTAGTACTTCAGAATGTGACCATATTTGGAGACAGGGTCTTTACAGAGGTGATTAAATTGAAATGAGGTCATGGTGGCGGATCCCAGTCCAATATGACTGATATTCTTACAAGAAAAGAAAATTTGCACACACACTCATACAGAGGGAAGATTATGTGAAGACACAGAGAGAGATGGCCATCCAGAAGCAAAGGATAGGCCTGGAAGAGATCTTTCCCTTATGGCCCTGAGAAGAAACAGCTCTATGGACACCTTGATCTCAGACTTCTCCAGAACTGTGAGAATAAATGTATACTGTCTATGGTACTTTATTATGGGAGTCGAAGCAAAGTAACACACGTTACAAGAGAAGACATCCTAGTTTTGGGCCTGATGTTATGAAGAATGCATTCAGTCTTTCACCAGCAAAAAATTTGGTGAGTTCAGAGATTTTAGGGCTGATCAAATGAAAAGACATGAGTATGAGATGGCATTATTGCACAATAAAATGGTTTTGGGCAGTTTGGACAGAATTGCATGAGAAGCGAAGTTCCTTACAGTAGACCTTCCAGAGACAGGGGTGGCTTGGTCACCACACAGAAGGAGAAGGGGGCAAGGGGTTCCCTGGGAGAGGGAGCTTATGTGTCTAGGTGACGTTGCTCAGCGGCACTGTTGGGCGTCTGTGAGAGAGCTCCGATGGGCAGCAGTAGTTTTGGGTATTTTGTAGACACAGGGTTTGCTTTATCTATGGCTAGCAGATGTTGGCTACAAATTTTGAGGTTATGTAAGACAGGCACATTCTGAATGGCAAAAAATGTTATTTAGAAGGCTGTCTTTAAGGCAATTAGATGTGTAAACAATTGAGTTTGGTACTAGCAGACTTCCTACTCTCTATGAAGAAAAAAACAACAAAGAGGCCAATATACAGAAACTATCTTTTACCCATTTTATGACAACTGTGATGCTAGCTGTGTGTTTTTATAACTAGTCTGAACAAGTTGAGAAGGCTCCCTTGTCCTAGTTTGTTGAGTGTTTTTATCATGAAACATTGTTGGATTTTGTCCAATACCTTTTCTGTGTCCAAGGATATAATCATGTCATTTTTTTCTCGTATACCATAATATATTATATTACATTAATTGATTTTCACATGTAAAACTGATCTTGCCTTTCTGGAATAAATATCACTTGATCATGGTATATAATCTTTTTTCTATTTTGCTGAATTTGGTTTGCCAGTATTTAAGATTTTATTTATTTATTTGACAGAGAGAGACACAGTGAGAGAGGGAACACAAGCTGGGGGAGTGGGAGGAGAAGCTCCCCGCAGAGCAGGGATCCTGATGCAGGGCTCTATCCCAGGACCCTGGGATCATGACCTGAGCTGAAGGCAGACGCTTAATGACTGAGCCACCCAGACACCTCTTGCCAGTATTTTTTTTGAGAATTTTTACATCTATATTTGTAAGAGATAATGGTTGATGGTTTTTTTTTCTTGCAACATCTTCTGGCTTTTTTTTAAATCAGGGTAATAACAGGCCTCATAGAGTGAGTTAGGAAGTATTCCATCCTCTTCTGTTTTTTAGAGAAGTTGTGAAGAACTGATATTAATTCTTCTTTCAATGTTTGGTAGAAATTATCAGTAAAGGTATCTGGGTTTGGCCTTTTATTTGTGGGAAGATTTGAAATTATGTATTCAATGTTTTTACTTGTCATATTCAGATTTTATTTGTCAATTCAGATTTATGTTTTTTTCTTACATATGTTTTGCTAGTTTATATCTTTCAAGGGATTTGTCCATTTCATCTATCTAACTTGTACACGTACAGTGGTTCATTGTATTGCCTTATAATTCTTTTTATTTCTACATGTTGTATAGTGGTGTCTCCTCTTTTATTCATGAGTTTAGTATTTTGAGTCTTCTCTCTTTTTTGCTTTGTCGGTCTAGCTAAAGTTTTGTCAATTTGTTTATCTTTTCAAAGAACCAACTTTAGGCTTCATTGATTTTCTCTATTGTTTTTCTATTCTCTGTTTTATCTATTTCCATTCTAATCTTTATTATTTCCCTCCTTCTGAATGATATGTACTTAGTTTGCTGTTATTTTTCTAGTTTCCTAATGTAGAAATTTGGGATGTTGATTTGAGATTTTTCTTCTTTTTTAAGATAGGCATTTGTAGGTTTAAATTTCTCTTTAAACACTGCTTTAGCTGCATCCCCTTAATTAGGTTTGTTGTTTTCATTTACATTCATTAGCAATTAGGCAAGACAATGAAATAAAAGGCTTCCAAATCAGAAAGGAAGTAGTAAAAGTGTCTCTGCAGATGACATGATCTTACATATAGAAAATCCCTAATACTTCACCAAGAAATTGCTAGAACTAATAAATGAATCCAGTAAAGTTATAGTATACAAAAATCAACATATAGAGGTCAGTTCCATTTCTACACACTAACAAAGAACTATCTGAAGAAGAAATAAGGAAAATCTCATTTACAAGAGCATCAGAACAATAAAATACTTAAGAATAAATTTAATCAAGGAGATGAAAAATATGTACACCTATAACTATAACACACTGATGAAAGAAATTGATGAAGACACAAATAAATGGAAAGATATCCTATATTCATGGATCATAAGAATTAACTTTATTAAGATGTTCACATTACCAAAAGACATCTATAGATTCAGTGCAACCCTACCAAAATTCCAATGACATTTTTCACAGAAATAATCAATCCTAAAATTTATAGGGAGCCACAAAAGTCCCTGAATAGCCAAAGCAGTCTTGAAAAAGGAAGAACACAAGTGGAGGCATCATACTTCCTGTTTTCACACGGTATTACAAAGCTATGGTAATAAAAACATTATGGCATTAAAACATATGCATAGACCAGTGGAACAGAATTTGTAGCCCAGAAATAAACCCAGACATATATCAACTAATATTTAAAAAGCAAGCCAAGAATACTCAGTGGGGAAATGATATCCACAGGAAAAGAATGAAATTGGACTCATATCTTACACCACTCACAAAAATTAACTCTAAATGGATAAGACCCCAAACCGTAAAACTTCTGGAAGAAAACATACTAAAAATCTCCTTGGTGTTGGCCTTAGCAATGATTTTTGGGTATGTCACCAAAAGCACAAGCAACAAAAGCAAAATTCAACAAATGGGACTACATCAAACTTAAAAGCCTCTGCACAGCAAAAGAAGCAATCAGTAAACTGAAAGGGCAACCTACAGAAAGTATTTGCAAGCCATATATCATATGAGGGGTTAATATCCAAACTATACAAGGAACTTATACAACTGGATGGCAATGAGACAAATTATCCAGTTAAAAAACAGGTAAAGATCTGAGCAGACATTTTTACAAAGAAGACGTATTAATAGCTAACAGATGCACGGAAAGGTGCTCAGCATCACTATTCATAGAGGAAACGTAAATCAAAACCACAATGAGTTATCACCTCACAGCTGTTGGATTGGCTGTTTTCAAAAAGACAAAACATAAGTGTTGTTGAAGATGAGGAGAAATGCAAACCATTATGCACTGTTGGTGGGAATGTAAATTGGTAGTTAGTGTGAAAAACAGTATGGCGGTTCCTCAAAAAAGTTAAAAATAGAACTACATATGATCCAGAAATTCTAATTCTGGGTATATATTGGAAGGAAATGAAATCACTGCCTGGAACGGATATCTGCAACCCTGCATTCCTTGCAGCATTGATCACAATAGCATAAGATAGAGAAATCACCTAAGTGTCTGAGTGTCTGTCAGTGGACAAATGCATAAAGAAAAAATATATATGTATACATGCACACACAATGGAAAGTTATTAAGCCATAAAAAGAAGGAAATCTCGACATTTGTTACAACACGGATAAGACTTGAGAACATTATGCTAAGTAAAATAAACCAAACGGAGAAAGACAAGTACTGCATGATCTCACTTATATGTGGAATCTAGAAAAGCTAAATTCACAGAAACACAGAGTAGATTTGTTGCCAGGAGCTGGGGGTGGGGGAAATGGGGATATTGGTCAGAGGGTGCAGACTTTCAGTTATATGATGAGTAAGTTCTGGGGTTTAATGTACAGCATGGTGATGACAGTTAACAATATAGTATTGTATACTTGGAAGTTGCTGAGAGTAGAACCTAAATGCCCTCACCACCCCCAACACACACAAATGGTTACTATGTAAGATGATAGATGTATTAACAAACCTTACTGTCGTCATCATTTTGCAGTATATATGTATAGCGGATCATGGAATTGTACACCTTAAACTTACACAATGTTTTATGTCAATTATATCTCAGTATAGCTGAAAAAAAAATAAATGTAACCCCTGTTTTAGGGGCAGGATGTTTTTAGTCTCTGAGCCTTACTCTGACTATAGACGGGCACTTCTTTTCTCTTTCTCTTGTTCTCTCTTAAAGTTCTAGGTGATCTACCCTTTTATTTGTTGCTCACCACCTAGATCTCCATTGTTTTTTGGAATTCCCTCTATGAGCTTTTTCACATTCTATTCCAGATAAGATCAGTCTGCTTAGGAAGAGCTATGGTTATCTCTTTTCTTATGTCCTGCTTCTCCACCTGAGCAGGACCTTGTTCCACTGCACCAGAGATGGGGACAAGGACAGTGGCTTGCTTCTCCTGGAGTGAACTCTGGATCCACGAGTGGGGGAACTAGGTTGTGATGGTAGCCCAAGGTCTTTTCACCTTGCCCTTTCGAGTGTGAAACCTTCACCCCATGAATAAGCTAGAGCTGGGCTATTGGATCCCAGTATTCTGAGCCTGCCTCACCTTGGGTAAATCTTCTATGTAAATGGAAGCTAGTTAGGTGAAGGGAGCCCCAGTCCTCCCAGCCGCATTGACCAGAAATATAACTTCTACAACACAGAGCTGTTAACGAGAGAGAGATGCTGGCATTATGACCCTCTCACGGTGTATCTATTTCAAGATGCCATCAATTGTAAGATTTTTAAATTGTAAGATGATTTAATACTGAATCCTTAGAAAAGAGGAACTGTCGTGTTAAATTTTAGGTTTTATAGACAAAAATGTATGGCCCCAAATCATGTAAGAAATTGTGAATAATTGAACCCATATTATGAAAGTAGAACTCTATATGGTTTTTGAATGTATAAATGAGGCATAATTTTTGTGTCCGGAAATAACTTTGAATTAACTAATTCCCCCCTGTAATATGCGTACTCCATCTAACATAGAGATGGCTACACCTTGTATCGTGTCTATTAATTATTGCTGAGAATTCTCTGACTTGCTGATAGTTTTCACGTCTGCTTCCTTAGATCCAGATATTTTGTCTTTATTTGCATAGAATGTGAGATATGTCCCTCTTTTCCAAAATACCCTACAGAATATCTTCTATATTATCTTGAAAAAGAATTTCACCCTGCCCTCCACTACCCCCCAGACAGCTCTGTTGTGCTTTGTTTTCAAAATTTGAGGGGGTTTGCTACTTTACCACCCTTGGCTATGTCTCATGATGAGGGGATAGAAACTTCTAGATTGACTCTTCCCCAGGGAAATGTCCCCTGTATTATATAATTTGGCAAATGCATCTGTAGCACTCGCTACCTTTTGGACCCTTATTTAATCCTCCTAAGAATTCTGGGAGTACAAATCTAGGCATTGTTACCATTACCCACATTTTACAAAAGATTCTGACTAATTTGCTATAGGATACACAGCAGACAAGTGTCAAAGCTGGACTCGGAACTGATGAAATCTGGCTTTAGACTCCACACCGTTAAGTACCGTAATCTATGAGGACAAGTGAATTGGCCAAAGCTCCCTCAGGGGAGCCAGAATTTCCCTTCTGTTCTCTTGACTCCTTGTCTGGTGTTTCCACAGCTTCCCCCAATCCCTCTCCCCGCCAATAGTGTTTCACTCCACTGTATAAGGGGCTGTCTAAGAGGTTGGAATCCTTTCTGGATGGCCTCCAATGGAAACCGACTTAGCAGCAGAGAGCTAGAGGGAAGCTTGTGTGTATTGGTTCCCAGGGTCTTAAGCTTTATCTTTCCTGCTTCCATTCCAGCTGGCTTCTCCACCCCTCTTAGATGGCTGCCTTCATTCACCTAGCCACTGAAGAATCACAGCTGTGCCCCCTTTTCATAATCCCCAAAGCTCCCGAACCAATATTCACTTGAACGAGCTTCTATCACTCTGTACACATACACACCAGAAGCTATTCCTGGGCGAGATGAATGAAATCGTTCTTTGTTGCTATGACAAGTTCACAGGCAGCCAAGATTTCCCTATCCCATTTAGAAATAGAGGCAGGAAGTTACTAACATCTATATAAGTGCTGAAAATTAACTGATTTCGCATTAGATGCCCTTGAGGTACCCAGGCCTCCGGCCAACTTAATTCCCATCGGCCCCCCTAAGCCTCAGTACCTTGGACTTTTTGCCAAAGCTGCTTGCTCAGCTGTAAGACCTCATGCTGTGACAAAGATAACTGACTGTATAAATTAGAAGTGCAACCTCTAGCAGGCACAATGAGAGCTATAAAATCCCACAATCTAAGGGAATGTTTCACACCTATTTTGCCAAAGGGTGTATGTGTTAGTGAATGGGGGTACTTTCTGACAGTACAAATCCCTACTTCTGCATTACCATATTACATTTATTTCTTGTCCTCAAAAGGGTTCTTTCCTTCTTCGATATTTCCCAGAAGAAACTGTGAAGCCAGCAAATACTGCAACTACCCAGATTTTATCTTGGTGACATTCACACTACAATGTTTTCTCCTACAGTACTATCAGCTCTTGGACTGGGCTCATCCTCAAAAATGGTAAGGCCCCTTCTTTGCAATTCTGGCTACAAAGTTCGCCGTGAGTTTGTTCTAATCTTCTGTGCCTTGACTATTGCACTGCTCTCACGACATTTTATATACACACATATGTGTGTGTGTGTATAACATTTTAAAATTTATTAACTTATATATATTATATTTTTATGTAGTAAGACAATTTTTCTTAGCATTTCACAGCCAGAAAGTAGATACAATTTTTTTGAGTGTTTATAATTGAGGTTCATTAGAATTATCTTTCTCCAAAGCAAGCAAGTAAAAAAGAAAAACATTTTGGTTTCCAGTTTGTCCTTTTTTCAGAGTTCAGATTGTATATCCATTGTATTCTATATCCCCCAAAGTGCTTAAAACAAAAGTCTAAAAATAATACAGAATTGAAAATTCAGCAATGGTCAATCTGTTGAAAATATTTTCATTGATGAGAGAAACTTTCCTGGTGTTAAGGCCACGCAAATAATTTGATTAGCTATGTTCCAGAACTCTGGTGAGAGGAGTAAAAAGCCATTGAGAAAGAGTTATCATATAAGTGATATTTACTCCCCAAATGTGTATAGAACTTTCTGGTATCAAATATTTTTATATCTCACTGGACACTAAATATCTTTTTTGATACAAACACCAAAAAAAGAAAATTTTGCTTTCAGCAACGTGACTTAGAGGAATTCTGAGAGCTACTCACATTGACACGTTACTGTGGAACAAGTCTCCCCACTATAAATTCCATTTATCCCCTTGAATGCAGGGGTGTGTATTCCCAGTGCCAAGCACGGGGTGTAGCGAGTGTTTGGTGTTTGGTAAATGTTTGCTGATAGAATGAGTCCACGACTTGTCCTTAGCTGGAAACCCCACAATAGGTTTGTCTTTCCTGTCCAGCCTCTCTGTCGGGGTTCGCAGGTGAGCGCAATTCACTGATGACGCCACGTTCCTAGTGTGCAGTCAGGTTGCAAAAAAAGATGGCTGTTATAAAAAAAAAAAATAAAAGGCCAGAAATTGCTTTATGTCCGTGTCCCTGAGTTCTTCACTCTAACCGGTTATGGCCACTCACAGTATCCCATAAGTGCCCAGGTTGGCCTTATTCTGTAGCAGTATCTCATTGCTCTGTAGAAGGTTCACGTGATAATCTTAAAACCTTATTGCTTGAGAGGATGATTCTGACATGGTTTATATCTTGCTGTTGGCCTTCTGAATCATTCTTGCTCATTGTCATCTGTGCTGATCTTCACTGGAATGGCCATTGCTTACTTCAGCCTCCTTATTAGTGATGACAGTGTTGCTGACCTTAGCCTGTTCCCCCACGGACTGACTCTGAAATCTTCTTCCACCTTACATGAATCCTCTGGGTTGTGACTTATGTAGTAGCTGATTTTTCTCTTCAAGACTAACATTTTAAAGCCTCGTTTTAAAGGAGGAGGCATTTCTGGTTGGAGAAGACACTTAGAATAGATCCATTTGTGTGGCAGCAGGAAACTTCCTGGGAAACAGTATTAAGCATTTTCCGGGTGTGGCAGCCATGGAGGTGTGTGCTGCTCAGAAATTGACAACCTGAATAGACCAATATCCAGCAATGAGATTGAAGCAGTGATCAAAAACCTCCCAAAAAACAAGAGTCCAGGACCTGACGGATTCCCTGGGGAATTCTACCAAACATTCAAAGAAGAAATAATACCTATTCTCCTGAAGCTGTTTCGAAAAATAGAAACAGAAAGAAAACTTCCAGACTCTTTCTATGAAGCCAGCATTACCTTGATCCCCAAACCAGGCAAAGACCTCACAAAAAAGGAGAATTTCAGACCAATATCCCTGATGAATATGGATGCCACGATTCTCAATAAAAGCCTAGCTAATAGGATCCAAAAGTACATTAAAAAGATTATTCACCATGACCAGGTGGGATTTATCCCTGGGATGCAAGGGTGATTCAACATTTGCAAATCAATCAATGTGATAGAACAAATTAATAAGAGAAGAAATAAGAACCATATGGTCCTCTCAATTGATGCAGAAAAAGCATTTGACAAAATACAGCATTCTTTCCTGATTAAAACTCTTCCAAGTATAGGGATAGAGGGAACATTCCTCAACTTCATAAAGTCCATCTTTGAAAAAATACGGCAAATGTTCTCAATGGGGAAAAGCTGAGAGCCTTCCCATTGAGATCAGGAACATGACAAGGATGCCCACTTTTGCCACTCTTGTTCAACATAGTACTAGAAGTCTTAGCAACAGCAATCAGACAACAAAAAGAAATAAAAGGTATTCAAATTGGCAAAGAAGTCAAACTTTCTCTCTTCACAGGTGACATGAAACTCTATGTGGAAAACCCAAAAGGCTCCACCCCCAAATTACTAGAACTCATACAGCAATTCAGTAATGTGGCAGGATACAAAATCAATGCACAGAAATCAGCTGCTTTCTTATACACTAACAATGAAACTGTAGAAAGGGAAATTAGAGAATTGATCCCATTTACAAAACCACCAAAAACCATAAGATACCTTGGAATAAACCTAATCAAAGAGGTAAATGATCTATACTCGAGGAACTACAGAACACTCATGAAAGAAATTGAAGAAGATACAAAAAGATGGAAAAACATTCCATACTCATGGATCGGAAGAATAAACATTGTTAAAATGTCTATGCTGCCCAGAGCAATCTGTACTTTCAATGCTGTCCTGATCAAAATACCATCAGCATTTTTCAAAGAGCTGGAACAAACAATCCTAAAATTTGTATGGAACAAGAAAAGGCCCCGAATCACCAAGGGAATGTTGAAAAAGAAAAACAAAGCTAGGGGCATCATGTTGCCTGATTTCAAGCTTTATTACAAAGCTGTAATCATCAAGACAGCATGGTATTGGCACAAAAACAGACGCATAGACCAGTGGGACAGAGTAGAGAGCCCAGATATGGATTCTCAACTCTACGGTCAAATAACCTTCAACAAAGCAGGAAAAAATATCCAGTGGAAAAGACAGTCTCTTCAATAAATGTTGCTGAGAAAATTGGACAGCTATGTACAGAAGAATGAAACTTGACCATTCTCTTACACCATACACAAAGATAAACTCTAAATGGATGAAAGACCTCAATGTGAGACAGGAATCCATCAAAATCCTAGAGGAGAACATAGGCAGTAACTTCTTTAACATCGGCCACAGCAACTTCTTTCAAGACACGTCTCCAAAGCCAAGGGAAACAAAAGCGAAAATGAATTTTTGGGACTTCATCAAGATAAAATCTTCTGCACAGCAAAGGAAACAGTCAACAAAACAAAGAGGCAACCCACAGAATGGGAGAAGATATTCACAAATGACACTACAAACCACGGACTGATATCCAAGATCTATAAAGAGCTTCTCAAACTCAACACCCAAAAAACAGATAATCATTTCAAAAAATGGGCAGAAGACATGAGCAAATACTTCTCCAATGAAGACATACAAATGGCTAACAGACACATGAAAAAATGTTCATCATCATTAACCATCAGGGAAATTCAAATCAAAACCACGTTGAAATACCACCTTACACCAGTTAGAATAGCAAAAATTACCAAGGCAAGAAACAGCAAATGCTGGAGAAGATGTGGAGAAAGGGGAACCCTTTTATACTGTTAATGGGAATGCAAGTTGGTGCAGCCACTTTGGAAAACAGTGTGGAGGTTCCTCAAAAAATTAAAAATAGAGCTACCCTGTGACCAGTCATTGCACTACTGGGTATTTACCTCAAAGATACAGACGCAGTACAAAGAAGGGCCATATGTACCCTAATGTTCAAAGCAGCAATGTCCACAGTAGCCAAACTGTGGAAAAAGCCTAGATGCCCTTCAACAGATGAATGGATCAAGAAGATATGGTCCATATATACAACAGAATATTATGCCTCTATCAGAAAGGATGAATACCCAACTTTTGTTTCAACACGGACTGAACTGGAAGAGATTACGCTGAGTGAAATAAATCAAGCAGAGAAAGTCAATTATCATATGGTTTCACTTATTTGTGGAACATAAGGAATAGCATGGAGGACATTAGGAGAAGGAAGGGAAAAATGAAGGGGGGGAATTCGGAGTGGGAGACAAACCACGAGAGACTATGGCCTCCGAGAAACAAACTGAGGGTTTTAGAGGGGAGGGAGTTGGAGGGTTGGGGGAGCCCAGTGGTGGGTATTAAGGAGGGCACATAGTGCATGGAGTACTGGGGGTTATACTTAAACAATGAATCTTGGAACACTACATCAAAAACTAATGATGTACTGTATGGTGACTAACATAACATAATAAAAAATAAAAAAATAAAAAAAAAAGAGAGAGCTTGATACAAGGCACACAGTGGACCAGGACCTCTAACTGCTGCATCTTTATATTCACCATAGTACTTTCTTCAGCGCCATATTTCTGCTGGGGACTCCTCCCAGTTGGGACTAATCACAACAGGGGTACCAGTGCCAGACCATCTTTGCCTGATGAGGGACTCCTCTAATGACCAGTCTTTGCTTGGGGCCTTCTTATTGGTCAGGTTGAGAATTTCTCAGTACTATACTTACAAAACTGTATCAGTCTAAAAGCTTTTCCTACTTATTCCCGCTCTTTCCCCTTTTATCAGTGTATCTCTTATATGTCTAATCTCATCTCTACATCTGCTACTCGGAGGACCCAAATTGACAATTGTGGTCCCCCCAAAAGACGGTAAGATCAGTTTTGAGATTGGCTCACTCCCTGCCTGGCTGGCAAGATCATCTTTGTGAGTGAAGCATGAGATAAGGATAATCCTTAGAACAACACGATAGTGAGTTGCTGAAGATTTCATCAGTAGTGACCTGAGAGAATATCCTGGTGTAAAGGAATGTACTTGCTGGAGTGAGAATTTGGACATTTGGATGATTTAGTTGTGGTAGTGAAGGGGGGTGGGGAGCAATGCCGTCAAGAACAGTAGAATGTGACTAGTTATCATTGAATGTATTGCCACCCGAAGAAGAATTGAGGAAAACGGAAGGTGGATAAAAAATAGTTAAGCTCTAAGTGTGTGAGCTGAGCCAGAGAACATTTTTGAGAGCTTACAAAGAGGCCCTTCTGTAGTAGAAGAGCAAACAAGGTGAAGATAGACTCAGAACCTAATAAAGTCCTGGAACTCCAGAGATATTTTAGTGCTTGAACAGGGCTAGTTTGTTATGCTAAGGTCAGGGCCCTAGGTAGAAAAACCTGGGACCTTGAAATATGAAAGGAGGGTATCTAGGTGTATGCCTCTTAGAATTTTGGCTCAGAAGACATCCTGGATCTTCAGAGCTTGCCCAGGTGGTCCAGTACCCTATGAGCTAGCAACCCCTTCCTATGTGAGAAGACCCTAAAGAGAGACTTTGTTCGCGCAAGCAAGGGGTGATCCTCTGGAAACAGCCTTCACCTACTTTCTTGGTTGCCAGGTCCATAATTAGGATTAAGTTCTCACAAAACTCAGCTAGGAAAGTTTTTGAAAGATTATACCTCAAATAGCTGCAAGAATTAGCTAACAGGTACTGGCAGGAGCCCTTGGGATTGGATATTGAAGGTGCTTGGTCAAGAGATCTGGATCATAATACCAGATAAGCAAGACTTCATTGAATTGGGGCATGAGGGTATTTTTTTCAGAACACGGAATTTAATACCTTTGCAAGGACTTTAGTGGATGGTGCAAAGTTACTACTAGGATGGCTACTTTATTTTTATTTTATTTTTTAAAAGATTTACTTAGAGAGAGAGAGCGTGTACACATGCTGGGGAAGGATCAGAGGGTAAGGGAGAGAGACTCCACGCTGAACACAGAGCCTGATGTGGGGCTTGCTGCCATGATCCCGAGATCACGACCCAAGCTGAAACCAGGAGTTGGATTCTCAAACGACCGCGTCATCCAGGTGCCCCTAGGATGGCTACTTTAGGGACCAGGAGAAAGCAATGGCACATACACAGTCAAGTGGAAATTCCTGAGTTTCCCTGGCAGATGAAGAGGAAGGAATGAAAAAGGCCTTAGAAGTGAGCATGCTTAAATAGATGTAATATGTGATGCCAGGAGACTTTCAAGAGGACTGTGTTCTACAGAAGGGCCCAGACGACACACATAAATGTGTTCATAAGGAGGCACCAGTGGTGGCTGTCTTCTGCAGGCCAGGGCTATAGAGATAGTCAAAGAGGTAAGCTTTTTTAATATTCAAGGAAATGATGAGGCCCTCAATTAATAGACGTCAAGTGGTGGTGTTGAATTGTCAGAAGCCAGAGATAAAGGTACTACAATGACCACCAAATTGGAAGGAACAGCAAAAGGGGCTTGGCCCACAGAGAACTGCAGAGATTGCTAATAGAGCCTGATGTAACTGGGGACAAAATAGGAAGTAGACAAAAAGAGTGCTGCTTAATATCTACAACCAGACAAATAGAAAGAATAGAGCAGGAGGCTGATGGTTATTGGCCCAATAAAAACTCATAATCCCCTGCTCAGTACCTGGATCTGAGCCATATTTCAGATGTAGGACCCATATGACTGAGGAATTTGAAGCCCCAGGAGTAATGACTATGCCACACCATAGCCAGTATATACTGTAATGAGTTCCCCATGCCTTGCCCAAAGAGACTTGTGGCCATTTATTTGGATAACTTTACCCTGAGGAAAGGGGAATACTCAACCTTTTCTGGACTATTGGATACAGGGTCTGAGTAGACATTAGTATCTGGAGACCCAAAGTGTCATCATGGTCCTCCTGCTAGAATGGGAGATTATAAGCCAGATAATAAATCAAGTACTGGCTAATATATGGATTATAGTAGATCACCTGGGCCTTCAGAACCACCCAGTATTCATTTCTCCAGTTTCTGAGTATATGGTTGGGTTGACATATTTGGCAGTTGGAGTAACACCCACAGGGGTACTTAGTTTGCTCATTAAGCGGTATTGGGAGAATACAAAGTGGATGTCTCTGAAACTGTCCCCCCATCCTCAAGCCAAGATGGTGAAGAAAAAGCAGTATTGCACCCCCAGCAGGAAGAGAGGATGGTGAGAATAGTGTGGTCCCTAATATATCTTTCTTAATTTGGCATTCTGGGCCTTGAAGAAACCAGACGGACCCAGAAAGTAACTGTAGACTACTATAAGCTAAACCAAATAGTTGCCTTGATCAGAGCTCTCATGCCAGGGTTCAAAACAAAACAGGACTTGAGGGCATGAGCAGGTAGCCCGGACCCCCCCCCAAGCCACCCACCATGGTTGCTCAAGAGTCCTACCTTTACTGCACACCAATGGCCATATGGAGAACCCTTACGGTTAACTGAAAGAGAAGGAAAACATTAACCTTACCATAAAGGTGGATCAGTTCAATATGTGAGTGCAAGCCCGAAAGGGATAATGGCTGCATTGTAATCACATTTAGGGGTGGCCTTGAGAGAAAGAGGAGAGAGGAAATTTTCCCAGTGCGTAGAGTTAGGAGTGGTGAATCTGGAAGGAGAAGTAGTTCTAGGTGAAAATTTGAGCAAATACCTAGGCATTGCCCAATGGCCTGGCTGTATGATTAGGGGTCTGGAAGTCAAAGGACTGGAAGATTGAAAGTAAGGATGCTTGGAATAAAAGTCTGTGAATGGACACATGGGAAGGGATGCAAAGTGTAAAGGTTTTCCTATCACATATCAATGCCTACCAGAAACCATCCACCATGAAAAAAGCATTGAACAGCCAAGTGGACACTGATGACTCACCAATTTGTAATTAGCCTTGTTTCATTGATGGCCACATGAGAACTGGCATATTGGGCACATGAAAGGGCTGACCCCCATGGAAGAGATGGAAGCTGTGCATGAGCCCAAGAAGTACGGGCTCTCACCAAGACCAGTCTAGATACTTCTGCCTCTGAGTATCTGACATGTTGTGGTGATGAGTCCCCCAGTATAGCACTAATTATTCTTGAGACCAATGTGGGTCACTTGATAGCAAGTCAACTATATCGGGTCTTCTTAAGAATATGGAGAGAGATGCTCTCTGAGTTGCAGGTATAGAGAAAGGGCCTCAAACTGAGGGTAGAGCAGCAACACTGAGAAAAACTTTCTGACAACCTAGCCAAAGCACAAGTAAATCTAGAGGAATTTGTAGCTAGTGGTTCACTGAGGATAATGATCACAACAACAAAACCCAAACTGAATTCAACTCCTGATGAGATTAACTCGACCTACAACAGTCATGGCCTAGCAAAAGAAGAAGGTTGCCAATCTGCAGTCATTAAGTCTATTTACTTCAGTCTCTACTATCCTGTACACAATATGTGGAATTTAATAAAACAGATACACGAAAAAGCAAGAATAAACAATCCACTTTCAAGAGCTAAGTCAATCAACAGAACTAGATTCAGATTTGACCCAGGCATTACAACTATCAGACACAAAATTTTAAGTAACTGTGTAATTATTTTAAAAGTTTTAAAGGAAAATGTGGACAACATCTATGATCAAATAGGGAATTTCAACAGAAAGATGGACACTATAAGAGTCAAGTGAAAATGCTGGAAATAAAAACAAAAGCAGTCACAGAAGTAAGATTTAGCTTTGGGCTTGTTATTAGACTCAAAAATTAATGAACTTAAAGATGCGTTAATGAAAATCACCCAAATTTAACATGAGACAAGACTTCTAGGACAATATCAGACATCTTAACACGTGTGCAATTAGAATTCTAGACGTGTTAAAAAAGTAATAAAACTTTTAAAAAATAATGAGATATCAAAACACAGATCAAAGATGCTGAAAGAACCCCAAGCAAGATAACAGGAACACACACACACACACACACACGCACACACACACACACTGCTAAACACATCATATTCCAATTATTAAAAACCAAAGATAAAAAGAAAACGCTAAAGACAGGTAAAGAAAAAAAGGTATATTACATATATCAGGACAAAGTATGAATTAAAGTAGACATTTTGCCAGTCAGAAATTAATGGAATATCTTTGAAATGCTGAAAGCACAGTTCTATACAGAGGAAAAATATCTTTCAAAAAATGAAGGAGAAATAAAGTATTTTTTTAAAAATATTTTATTTATTTATTTGACAGAGAGAGGGAGAGAGAGAGATCATGAGTAGGCAGAGAGGCAGGCAGAGAGAGGGGGGAAGTAGGCTCCCCACCGAGCAGAGAGCCCGATGAGGGGCCCGATCCCAGGACCCTGAGATCACGACCCAAGCCGAAGGCAGAGGCTTTAACCCACTGAGCCACCCAGGTGCCCCAGAAATAAAGTATTTTTTATATTTAATAAAGTACTTTTTATTTATATTATACTATAAAAAAGAACCCCTCCCAAGTTTATTACTGCCAACACAAGAAATGTTAAAGGAAGTTCTCCAGGCAAAAGGATATGATATCAGAGAGAAACATGAACCTATACAAAGTAATTAAATGCTCTAGAAATGGTTAGATGAAGGGAAATATAAAATATTTTTTCTTATTTTAATTGCTTCAAAAGAAAATTGACTAAAACACAAATGACAACAATGTATTCTGAATTTATAGCATATTGAAGATAAATTGTATAATAAAATTGGACATAAGATGGAAGAATTTGGAGTAGACTATTATAAGGATTTTATACTACACAAAAAAGATATATTATTTGAAGATTGGCTGTGGTTAATTAAAGTTTATAATTTAAACACGAGAGCAACATTAAAATTAAGAGCATATATAAGGGATATAAATATATGTAAATAATGTATAAAATTAATATAAATATAAAAGCACGAATTATATATATTTTTTAAAATATAAATAGTAAGCCAGTAATGGAGATAAAATGGAATCATGAGAATCTTATAAAAATCCAAGAGTAGGAAAAGAAAGAGGAAACATTTGGAAAGAACAGATGGAATTAGTGGGACAGATGAAAAACAACTAGTAAAATAGTACGTTTTAATCCAGCCAAATCAGTGGTTACATTAAGCGTAATATATACCACTTAAGAGAGATTACTAGACTGGGTAAAAAGGAAGGCTCACCTATGTACTGTCTATAAGAATCCCAATTTATTTTTAATTATTTATTTTTTAAGAATCTCAATTTAAATATAAAGATCTAGGCAGTTAAAATTCAAAGGATTGAAAAGGATATACCACGATAATATTAAAGAAAGTTGGAATGACAATATCACACTATGTAAACTTCAGGACAAGAGGTATTGCCAGGAATCAAGTGGGACATTGCATAATGATAAAAGAGGTCGAATAACTAAGAAGACATCACCAATCCTAAATATATATGCAGCAAACAAAATAGCTTTAAAATAAAGGAAGCAAAAACTGTCAGAACTGAAAGGAGAAGTAGACAAATATTGATACTTAATTTAATATTCTCCTTCTAGCAACTGATAAAACTATTAGACATTGAATCAGTAAGGGTATGTAAGACCTGAACAACACTATGAAGTATCACATCCCAATTGAGATTTCTAGGAACTAAACAAAAAGATAATCAATAAAATTTAAAATAGGAAAGCAATAGAGAAATTCCGTGAAACTAGAATCTGATTCCTTAAGATCAATAAGATTGATAAAACTATAGCCTACCTGACTGTAAATTGAGAGCACACACAAATTGCCAGTATCATCAATAAAAGAGGAGACATTGCTATAGATCCTACAGACATGAAAGCAATAATGAAAAAATATTATAAACAATTTTATATCCATAAATTAAACTGCTGAGATATTGGGCTCTTTCTGTCCTCGAAGGGACAACTGTTTAGTTTTATAAGATAGTTTCCTATTCTGGGTATGGATTATCTTTCCTGCCTTAAGACCCTCAACTAGCACAGCCATTGAAGGGATACAGATTCTTTGATCCACAGCCATCAAATCCCACACTACATAAGCATATGATTCGGAGACCCCCTTCACAATGGATGAGATGTGGGGATGAGTCCATAACAATGTTATCAGCTGATCATATCATAGAACTTCACTCTCCAGTTTGGATAGGAAAAGCCTATTGAAACCATAGCTGAAGTGATGCTTTGTTATGTCAGCCATTCTGACTGGTGTGATGTGATATCTCATTGTGGTTTTGAGTGATGCTTGGAAGTATACTCTGTGAAGACGGGATGCCATCCTTCAGGATTCAGTATACACATTGATTCAGAGCCTTTTAAGTGGTGCTGTGCCCTTAATAGGAATAACGCATGGATCCAGGAGACAAATATCACTTACTGTCCCCCTTGATGACTCACGGAGACACCTGTGCTTCCACTTCCTACACATCGGGGTTCTGTGCAGTTAGAGCTCATGGTTCTACCCTTTCCATAAGACCAATGGCATAAGTTATGGCTGCTGCTTGGAAGCTTGTATTTCATCTTGGCAAAGGTAATGATGCTCCTTAGCAGCAAGAAGAGGTAAAACTTTATACACAATGAGGACTGGGAAGTATACGTGTGGACCCGGTGATCTGCTTGGTATCTTTGGTACCATTGTTTACTTACAGCAATGAATGGACACTTGCAGCAAGGCCTTGACTGAGAAATGTGAATACAAAAGTCTTAGACCCTCAGGAGTAAATGTTTGTTTCCTACTGTGAGATAAAAAGACAAGACGTGTAGAGGTGATAGATAAAGGTGAGAGGAATTTTGGATGGATAGGTAAAGAAGGAGAAGATTAATGACGTTTGTGACCCTGAGACTAACGGTGGTGGTAGAAGCTATGTAGATCATCCCACCGACTTTCCTCTTCTGGGGGAAGAGAAGCCCAAGAAAGCCATGTAGAAGATATTCCCCACCCAAACATGAAAGGAGAAGCTGATCTGTGTGAGAAAATGGGTGATCCGTGATGGCAATAATAGAACACAGTTGAGATTACCCTTGAGAAGAACCTCTGCGGGGGCATGTTTGACTGATAATGCCCAGTTCCTCCCTGTTCGGATCGGCTGTGCTGCTGCAAATGAGACCACATTTCTCCAGGGTTGCTCCCAGTCAATAACTGAGCATGGAAGGTATTCTGCGGGCAGGCTTTTTCTGCCCAATATGGGATTCTTCTAATGAACAATAGCCCACTAACCTGGCTGATCAAGTCTCAGAACTGTACTTGAGTCAGTTCTTCCTAACCAATCCTCCTTCCTCCCTTTCTCCTTCCCCAGGTATCAGATGTGCATTGCTGTCTGAGGACTCTCCCTACCTGCTCTTGCCCCCACCTCTTTCATCCTCCACAAGTGAATCCCTCAGTAAATGTCTTATACATCTGATCCCACCTTAGAGTCTGTTTTTTGAAGGCCCCAAATGGACGTACCAGGCTCTGAAAGATCTGGACATGGGTATTGAAATAAACTAACAAATAAAATGCTCAGAGCAATGCTTAGCATATAGAAGACACTCAATAATTTATTCCTTCTCACTCAGCAAATATTTATTAATTAATCATTTCCTGTAGGCTAAGAGCTGTGCTGGGCAGTGTGGCTACAATGTTAAATAAGATCGGTATAATCCATCCCCGCTTTCGCAGAGACCGTAGTTTGGTAGAGCACATAGATAAAAGAGGAGGCAATATCAATGCCTGCTTTACTTGTTATGATAGGCAGAAGACAGAGCATCTGACCCAGATCTTGTGGGTCAAGGCAAGCCCTCCAGAAGAAGTGGTATATAAGCTGAGGCCAGAAGGGTATTAGCTATATGAGGAGGATGGGGGATATTTTAGACCAAAAAATGGAGCTTGTACAAAAGCTTCATGGTGAGAGAAAGAGAACAGAGAGTTCTGGTTGGGCTTTCACATTATTCCTTTTGCCCATTGATCTTCCAGCTGTACCAAATCCTTCTGGCCTCATACCTCAAGAAGTTCAAACATTCTGTTGAGTCATTCTTAGCAATGGAAGGTCCCCAAACTCTGCCCAGACCCGAAGCTATGTGGACAGTCATCTAACTCGGTAGCATTAGTAATTACATTTATTTGCTCTTCAAATCATTCAGTTGCTATAAAAAGCTGACACTGCTCTTACTCCTCCATAGCTGGAAATTCCTCTTTTTCTTGACACAGGGATCGAGGTCATCCATTCTCTTAGTCTTCTTCCAGAAAATTTCAGGCAGGACTCATTTAGCACATTGTATATTAAAAACCATAATAGCAGTATTTTTGAGGAAATAAATCCCAAAATGACTTCCTAAGGAAGCACAAAGACCAAGGATTTATTTGCCTGTGCTAGGTAATAAGTGCTACTCATAGACTTGAAAAAATCTTGTTACAAAGGGAGCTGATTACCTCATTTACCCCTTCATTCACCAGAATCTTGAAAGCAATATTTTAACAATATTTTACTATGAGATTAGTTAGGTGAATGTATAAAGTGGAATACACAAACACAAACACATGCACACACACAACTCCAATCTGGGTCCAGCTGTGTGGTGGTTTTGGTTATGTGTTATACATCAATTATCTGTTATAATTGATGTTATACATCAATTATATGTGTCTCATGCTAATCTGCATTCTGACACCATCTGCATTGGTGTGACTGGCTCTTTTATCATCTTTTCCCCATACTAGTGGCAGGGGATCCTTGGTCATTCGCCTGCAGTTACCTGAGGTCACACATTGATTGCAGAGTCTTTAACATCTTTATTTGTATTTTTTTAAAGTTTATTGTTTTAGTCATCTCTATACTCATTGTGGGGCTTGAATTCATGACCCAAGATCAAGAGTCACATGCTCTTCTGACTGAGCCAGCCAGGCGCACCCCTTTATTTGTATTTTTAAGGTTAGTTTTCCTTTATTGGACATTCTCTAAAATTCCGATTGTCAATTTTGAGCCTCCTTTGGTATTCACTGTTTCCATTTTTGTTGTAGAAATGAGAATGTTTTATTAATGCCTGAATTATTCTGAGGAAGAGATTTCTTAGCAGGTTTCATATAACCAGGAAAAAAAAATCTATTGTGAAGACATTATGGAAATGGAGATCCTTCATGTTTCACTATATACTCTTTCTCCTGACTACAAACATCTAATGATTTCTACTTTAGCTCTTTTATGCTGACCAGCTATAGACTATATATACTTGACACAGGCAAATTTATGAAACAGAAAGGGTGACAAAACAGATTTGTTTGGCTCAGTTTCTAGAAGCCATCCGACAGCCCTTATTCTCTCTAAAAGTCACCCTAGAGATACACGAAAGAAGCAACTCTTAAATTAATGACCACTGTGGGATATTTTTCACTTTGGATTTGTTGCGGTGAAAATAAGGCAGCAATATAAAGGAAGTAAACACTTTAAATCATACATTTAATTGAATGATCTTAAATATAATTGTTTTTATACTACTTCTCTAGTCAATTAAGGTTATCCTCTAGAAAACCGTATATAACAAGAAAGGGTTCAAAAAGTATCAATGTCTATACACCTAGCACTTAGTACAACCTCTGGTATATAATAGATTGTCAGGAAGTTTTGTTCAATGAATGAATGTATGACGGTAATCTTTAAATTTTATGCTCCCTGGGCCATCATTCTTTACATATACATCTTAGTTCCCTTACTGGATTGTGAGCTTATGGATCTTGAGGCAGAGATGTTTTTTCTATGTTCCCAGTACAGAGGACAATGCCAGGAACAAAACAGGTGTGCAAAGAATGTGGGTTGAGTGCATAGTTGCACAGGTGAGTAGAAGAACTAATGAAAAAATAAATCAATACGTATACGTTTATAGTTGTCTTATTCAGAGACAAACATACTATTTGGATTCACCTAAAACATTTGGGAACGATGAGACCCTAAGTTATGACCCTATTATAATATTTTTAAAGGGAAATTGAATCTGTATTGTCTTCTTTTGGTTTATAACCATACTGCAAAGGTTTTCTGTTAGCCAAGGCGTCACAGTCCTCAGGGTCCGCAAGAGCGGGACAAGTGGATCACTTTTTCACACCTACTTGTTTTTCCCCCCATTCAAATATCTTTACCGATGTATCTGGAAAGACTACCATCCAGAAGGATTATTTCAGAGTTCAGAGAAGAAAACAATTTTGAAGTAATAGATAAGGGATACGGTCATTATTATGTCGATGTAGGCTTTTTACTCAAAAGAACTTCGGCCTAAACCTTATACCTTACACAAAAATTAAATCAAAATGTACCATAGACTTAAATGTAAAATTATAAACGTTAGAGGCTAGCATATAAGAAAGTTTTCGGGGACCCCTGGATGGCTCAGTTGGTTAAGCATGGCTTCAGCTCAGGTCGTGATCCCGGGGTCCTGGGATCGAGTCCTGCTTCGGGCTCCTTGCTCAGAGGAGACTGCTTCTCTCTCTCCCTCTGCCTGCTGCTCCCCCTTCTTGTGCTCTCTCTCTCTCGTTCTCTCTGACAAATAAATAAATAAAATCTTTAAAAAAAGAGAAAGTTTTCAGAATCCAGAGATAGGCAATAGTTCTTGAGATGTGAAACATAATCCATAAAAAAAAACCAAACAAACCTGAACTTCTTCAAAATGTTTAAAAGCTTTTACTCCATGAAAGACCCTGTGAAGGGAATGAAAAACCAAGTTATGGACTGAGCGATTTGTAATCCACAAATCAGACAAAGTAATTACCTAGAATACATAAGAAAAAAACCCTCTCAAACTCAACAGTAAGATGAGGAACAATCCAATTAGAAAATGGGCAAAAGACATGAAGAGAAATTTTACCCAAGAGGATACACAGATGACAGATAAAAGTGTGAAGAGATATACAATGTTACTAGCTGGTAGGGAAATGTGATTGAGGCCACGAGGAGATGTCCTTACACCCAAACAGCCAAAATTGTGAAAAAAAAAAAAAAAAAAAAAAAAAAAAAAAAAAAAAAAAGCATGCCAGTACCAAATACTGTTGAGAATGTGGAGATGCTAAATCTCTCATACGTTGCTGGCAGGAATGTAAAGTGCTACAGCTCTTCTGGAAAAGAGTCTAGCAAGTTCTTTTGTAAAGCTAAACATACAGTTAACTACATGCCCCAGCAATTGCACTCCAAGTCACTTATCGTGGAGAAATGAAAATTTACGTTTATGCAGAAACCTGTAGATGAATGTTCCTAGCTGCTTTGTTCGCTGTAGCCAAAACCAAAAATAATCCAGATGTCCACCAATGGATGAATGGTCAAACGAACTGTGTGGTACATCCATACCACAGAATACACTTAGCAGCAACAACAAAAACTTGACACATTAAATTGAAAGGATCTTAAGGACATTTTGCTCTATGAGGAAAGCTAATCTCAAAAGGTCTGTGGCATAATAAAAATATAGATTTGTTATTTGTCTCTAGTGCCTGGCACAGAGTTCCTAAAACCCTTGGAATTTCCTGAGTGATAGGAGTATATTTTGTTATTCCTAAGAAGTCCTTTTCAATCACCCTTGAAATTATGCTAATTAGGTGACTTAGGGTGGGGACCCTAGATAGCCTTCTGATGGGGCTGGGCCCCCGATGAAGTGATTAGAGGGCTGGGATGTTTATCCTCACCCCCCACCTGTGAGGAGGGAGCTGGAGTTTGAGTTTTATAAAAACTCTTTTTTAAAATTTATTTTTAGCTAATTTTTTTAAAATTTAAATTTTAATTAGCATACAGTGCAATATTGCTTTCTAGAGTAGAATCCAGTGATTCATCACATATATACAATACCCAGTGCTCATCACAAGTGCCCTCCTGAATACCCATCACCCATCTAGCCTATCCTTCACCCACCTCTCTCCACCAACCCTCAGTTTGTTCTTTATCATTAAGGGTCTCTTATGGTTTGTTTCCCTCTCTCCTTCCCCCTCTTCCCCATATGTTCGTCTGTTTGCTTAAATTCCACATATGAGTGAAATCATATGGTATTTGTCTTTCTCTGACTGATTTATTTCACTTAGCATTATGCTCTCTAGTTCCATCCACATCATTGCAGATGGCGGGATATCATTCTTTTTGATGGCTGAGTAATATTCCATTTTATATTATACCTCATCTTCTTTATCCATTCATCAGTCAATGGACATTTGGGCTCTCTCCATTGTTTGCTTATTGTTGATAATGCTGCTATAAATGTTGGGGTGCACCTGATGGGTGTATCCCTTTAAATCTGCATTTTTGTATCCTTTGGGTAAATACCTCATAGTGCAATTGCTGGATTGTAGGGTAGTTCTATTTTTAAATTTTTTAAAAAAAGACTATTTTTTTAAAAGATTTTATTTGAGAGAGAGAGCACGAGCAGGGGGAGGGGTGGAGGGTGAAGGAGAGGGACAAGCAGACTCCCCACTGAGTGGGAAACTAGACACAGGGTTCGATCCAAGGACCTTGAGATCACAACCTGAGCCAAAGGCAGATGCTTAACCAACTGAGCTACCCAGATCTCCCTATTTTTTAACTTTCTGAGGAACCTCCAAACTATTTTCCAAAGTGCCTGCACCAGCTTGCATTCCCACCAACAGAGCAAGAGAGTTCCCTTTTCTCCATATCCTCACCAACACCTGTTGTTTGTTGTGTTGTTAATTTTAGCCATTCTGATAGGCGTGAGGTGGTATCTCATCACGGTTTTGATTTGTATTTCCCTGATGATGAGTGATGTTGAGCATCTTTTCATGTGTCTGTAGGCCATCTGAATGTCTTCTTTGGAAAAAATGTCTATTCGTGTCTTCTGACCATTTCTTAACTGGATAATTTGTTTTTTGCATATTGAGTTTG
>CM052901.1:6296313-6316703 GCA_028534135.1 Potos flavus | reverse complement strand
TTTTTTCCATTGGATCTTCTTTGCCGCTTTGTCAAAGATTAGTGGACCATAGAGTTGAGGGTCCATTTCTGGGTTTTCTATTCTGTTCCATTGATCTATGTGGCTGCTTTTGTGCCAGTACCACACTGTCTTGATGATTACAGCTTTGTAATAGAGCTTGAGGTCCGGAATTGAGATGCCTCCAGCTTTGCTTTTCTTTTTCAAGATTGCTTTGGCTATTCGAGGTCTTCTGTGGTTCCATACAAGTTTTAGGATTGTTTGTTCTAACTCTCTGAAAAACACTGGTGGTATGTTGACAGGCATTGCATTAAATGTGTAGATTGTTTTTGGGTAGTATAGACATTTTAACAATATTTTTTCTTCTAATGCAGGAGCGTGGAATAGTTTTCCATTTCTGGGTGTCATCTTCAATTTCTTTCACAAGTGTTTTTCAGAGTACAGATCTTTTACCTCTTTGGTTAGGTTTATTATTCCTAGGTATCTTATGGTTTTGGGTGCAATTGTAAATGAACTTGATTCCTTGATTTCTCTTTCTGCTGCTTCATTACTGGTGTATAGAAATGCAACAGATTTCTGTACATTGATTTTGTATCTTGTGACTTTACCGAATTTGTGTTTCAGTTCTAGCAATTTTTTTTTTTTTTTTGGTGGCGTCTCTTGGGTTTCTATATAGAGTATCACGTCACCTGCAAATAGTGAATGTTTGACTTCTTGCTTGCCGATTTTGATGCCTTTTATTTGTTTTTGTTGCCTGATTTCTGTGGCTAAGACTTCCAGCACTATGTTAAATAGTGATGGTGAGAGTGGACATCCTTGTTTTGTTCCTGACCATAGGGAAAGGCTCTCAGTTTTTCCCCACTGAGGATGATATTAGCTGTGGGTCCTTCATATATGGCCTTTATGATATTGAGGTATGTTCCATCTATCCCTGCTTTGTTGAGGGTTTTTTTCATCAATGGATGTTGTACTTTGTCACATGCTTTTTCTGCATCTATTGAAAGGATCATATGGACCTCCAACGCTTCAGACTCTACACTCTGCTATTTATAGAAAACTGGCATTTGTAACCCTTTCCTTTCCCCCCGCCAATGGTTTTGGGGAATAATTTTCTTGTGTAGTCCCCTGCACAGAGTTTCATTCTTGTTTTTTTTTTTTTTTTTCTTTTTTCTGTTCTTTCTCTCTCTCTCTCCTCCTTCTCTCTCACTATTCCCTGTGTGATCAGGGCTCCCTCCCCTGGGCAGCACACAAGGTTCTTTTTTCCCACTGATCAACTCTCCGCAGCTCTTACCTTCCACAGTTTGTTTTTCTGGTTTGTAGACATGCAGCTTTGTTCTCTAAGACTTCTGATTGATTTCCTGGATGTTCAGAATGATTTGATATTTATCTAGCTTTGTTTGAGGGAGGAGGCAAGCTTAGGGTCACTTTATTCCTCCACCATCTTACCTCTCTCCAGCTAAAAATCTCTTGAAAAACGAGATTCAGAGAGCTTCTGGGTTGGTGAACAGTACATTAAGGTGCTGGTAGGGTGGTGCCCCAGAGAGGGCCTGGAAGCCTTTCACCCTCCCTAGCCCTCTACCCTTGCCCTATGCATTTGACTATTCCTGAGTTATATCCTTCTGTAATAAATTAGTTAACATAAGTGTTCTGAGTTCTTTGAGCCATTATAGCAAATTACTGAAACTGAGGGAGTGGATTTAGGAACTTCCAAATTTGGAGTTGTCTGGGCATAAGTTTAGGTAGCCTGGGCACCCCATTTGCAGCTGGCATCGGAAGTGGGGGTAGTCTTAGGAGAATGGGCCCTGTAGCTTGTGGGATCTGGTGCAAACTCCATAGTGTCAGAATTGAATCGAGGTGTTGGATACCCAGATAATAAGAATTGCAGTGGTCTCATGCTGTATGACTCCATTTACGTAAACTTCTCAAGTGATAAAATGGAGGCAGAGGTACACTAGTTGTTAGTAAGGTTTAGGGATGGTGTGGGTCGGGGGGTGGTTATGACTATAAAGGTGTAGCATGAAGGAGATTTTTGTGATTGAACAATTCTGTATCTTGATTGTCAGGGTGGATTTTACACAAATTTACACGTGACGAAATGACGAAGTCCTATACTCACACTTTATACAAATGTTAATTTTCTGGCTTTGATATTGTGCTATAATTATAAGATTTAACGGTGGAGGAAAACTGTTAAGGCTGTGGTTGCATGGGACCTCCCTGTACTACTGTATTGTCTTTGCAGTTTCTTGTGAATCTACAATTATTTCAAAATTAAAAGTTGATGTATTATATGCTGGCTAACTGAACATAAAAAAAAACCCTAGATACTTATAAGAGTAAAAAAAAAAGTTAAAAGTTGAAAAAATCCCTCATAATCACCGTGGACTCCTCCATCACTCTCTCCACCACTAAAATCGAATTACTGTCTTACTCTCATCATTATATGTTTTTCTCCATCCCCACTCCTACTGCCTCAGTACAATCTCCCAGAATTTCTTTCCTTACTTATTACCATGCCTTTCCAATTGGGCTCTAGGATTCCATTCAGACCATCTCCAAGCAATTCCCATTTGGGTAAAGTGGAATTTCAAAATGTATATTATCATAGCAAACTTCCGCATAAACCTTGTAAGATTCCTCATTGCCTACAGAATTAAGTGTCAATCCTCAGCATGGAACTTCATGGAGCTTCCTTTTAAGGCTCATTTCTAATTCTGCTTCATTAGTACCACAGGAGGCTAATCGCCCTTGCCTAATCTTAGCCCATACATTTGCTCAGGCTGTCTCCTTTACCTACATAGCCCTTCCTTTACTCTCACAGGCAAGCTGAAAATCCACCCAGACTTCAGCTTCTGGCTCAAATGTGCTATTCCCCAAAATGCTTTTCTTGGTTACTCTAATTTTAATTTTATTTACAAATTTGCATGCGTTTCCTTATTCAGTATAGGAAACAGTATATGCGAGTCACCGTGCTGTATTTTAGGAATAATAAACACATATGTTCCTCGACTCCGAGTAACTCGTATTTTTATTTAAAAGTATTTGCACTCTGTATTGACAGTCTGCCCCAGTTGATAAAGGATATTTAAGCAGTTATAGTAAATGTATTTACCTTAAAAATATCAAGATACTCCAGTTAGAATAAAGGGACTATTTGATTAGGATAGTAATAGGAGTAAAATTAACATATAAAGTAAATTGACTTCAGAACTGTGGTTATAAGGTAATAAACGGTGTTTTACAAATTTGATGTCTTTTACTATCATTTTGGTTGGAGGTGCTTGAGACCATACGTTAGCATATAAATTAGAATGCAATCTGGTATATGTTCTAAAAATGTTATATACCAGGAAAGATGCTGGAGGGGATGAGGTACTGCTTAAGAAAATCAGAACGTGCTTCTGGTCATAGATTGTTGAATCGTAGCTTGTAAAAGGTAGGGATGGGCAGCCACTTTAAAAGCAGAGGGAATGGCGTGCATAATGGCACAGGTGTATGAGTGGGGAATAGGACAGATTTTATAGTATAGTGTGATTATAGGGTGCATCTAGGTAAAGAGGCTGGTCTGGTTGGAGTTAAAACAAGAGAGGGTTTTATTTCTGACTGTTACCCCCTCGTATATGAGGTAAGGAGTTTTTATCCTGTCCTTAAGTGGCATTCATAAAGGTGTGTTTTAGCTCCATGAAAACATTCATAATACACTCTTGTATTCTATTGAGTCGAATTCAGTTTTTTTCTCTCCTTACAAGACTGTGGGCTCTTCAGAGTCAATCAACGCTTCTCCTCGATCCTTGTATACCCAACAATTAAAAACTTTTTTGATTATGGAGAGTCTGTATTTTTTGACTGGCTGAAGCAGGGAGATCTCTGGTCAGGTAGAACAAGAAGATTCCATGATTTTCCTCCCCTTTGTTAGTAAGCATTTTGTTTTACCACCTGCGATTCAGGCATGCCATCTGCCAGCGTTTGTGATGGGAGACGGTGCTAAGATAATAAGCATCCTCATCTGTGCTGCTGCCAACTTCCAGCTCCGCTGTGTCACTGAGTAACATGGTGGTTGCTATGGCAGAGAAAGGTTTCCTCCTGCAGAGCTTGGTTTTGAAACTAGTTTTTACAGGTGACTCAGAAACTGAAATTAAATATTTATAACCATTCATTGTATTGCAGAACTAAAACGGTCCAGCTTGTGTAACCACCCAGTATTTTAGAATTTGAAACTGAGTCTAAAACAAGTTAAAAAAAGGGACGTCTGGGTGACTCAGATGGTTAAGCATCTGCCTTTGGCTCAGGTCATGATCCCAGGGTCCTGGGATCGAGTCCCGCATCGGGCTCCCTGCTCAGCGGAGAGTCTGCTTCCCCTTCTTTCTCTGCCTCTCCCCCTGCTTGTGCTCTCTCTTTCAAATGAGTAAATAAAATCTTTAAAAAAAATAAAACAGGTTAAAAAAAAATCACCCGAGTTCATGCATTTGGAGATTCTGAGTGAAGACCAAATTTGACCCAGGATGCCTAACACTCGGTCCGTAGCTTACTTCTAACACAAAGCTTTATGTTTCCTCCACTTTGGGGGCAAGAAAGCATTGCCATGTATCATGTCCTTCTATTCATATTTCTTTCACCAGTGACTTAAGGTCCCAAAGAACACAGTCTTTTTTAATTGGCTGAATGACGGTCAACGTTATGTTTTATGGCCTTCACCCTTGATGCTATCAAACTAAATGAAAAATATCTTCAAATAGGGATTTATATCACTTCAGGAAAATACATAATCAAACTTCTAGGAAGTCTTGGAGGATGGTAGTAGGGATCTTTGACTTGGGGAGCAGAGAAATATATAGAATTTATTATCTCAGTATTTCTTAAGCAGTAACTGTAGGCCAGGAGTGGTGCTAGTCTGAAATAATATAATGGTGTACAGAGAAGAGTGGTTGCAAGGAAGGTAGATGAAAGTTAACTTTGGATAGAAAGGACTTGATATTCAGAGAACTGGGTAACAAGAAAATGAAAGATACCCTGGTGATTCTACTGTCAAAATATCATTTATGTCTGCTTCCTATGCTGCAATTCCATAACCATCATACTTGTTGAAGACCTTATCAGTTTCTCGCAGAATACAATGAAGTGCTTTTATTGTTTTCTTCTATTGTCCTTCATATGCTTCATGATGGAACATTGTGCAATTAACATCTGAATTTACCTTTATAGGTCACGGGCATGAATATCGCCCTTTTTTGTTTCTTTTTCCAAAGTGAGGTTCAAACTGTGTTCATACATTACAGAAGTAGGAAAGACTTTATTATGCCCGAGTTGCACCAAACAACTGTCCTTCTATGTAAAATGAGGGCTTAACACAGCTATTCTCTCAGAGCCTTTTAAGATCTAATAGTCTGAGTTGCTAGCTCTCTTACTCTTTCTGGCGATTCAAGTGATATTAAATTCTAGTTCCCTCAAAATTCAAGTAAAATAAATCTCTTGATGAGGGAAAGATGACTACAGTCTTACTAAGGTAAGAAGGACCTGTGAACATGTTAGGGTACATAGCAGAGGGGAATTAAGTTAGCAGGTGGAATTAAGTTTGCTGAATACAAATTTCTCTTAGCAGTCCTTTTCTGACTTGATTCCAATGGCTGGCATTCTTTATTAGTCTCTTTGAACCTATCTAAAGATTTAGTCTCTTGAGCTGTCATAAGGGCTAGGATCTTGGTGAGGGCTTAGAGATGAGGTACCTGACGTATGATTAGCTAGAATATTTTCTTTAGTGTCGTGTTACCTCCTTTTGATAGTAGCTACCTATTTAGTAAGCACTGGTGCAATCAAAATTTCTATTATCTGTTGACCATTCTAAATTGGACTTCCTGCTAAGGACAGAAACATTAGTTGCTTCCAAAGCATTCTAAAATCATAAACTATCCACAAAGGTTATCTGCTACTAGAATGTATATTTACCTTCTTACCTCTAGCTATGGTAACTAGTTGCGATGAGCACGAGTCCTGCCACCTAGGAAGATTTTGCTAACGGGAAATGGTATTTGGTTTGCATGCTATAGGAGAACAGAGAGTGACTACTCTAATTATGACTCTAAAGTCCCAAACAAATCTATATCCCTGTCCAAAGGGTTTTCTGACTATAGGGATGGGAGTGTTACAAGGACACGTACAAACTTTGATGAGTCCTTTTTCTAACAGGCTTCTAACTATTCTGTACTTCTCTGTAGCTTATGGTTTATGAGGGTATTGTATGAGTTTGGGTAGAGGTTTGGATAGGTCGATCTGAACTTTCCTGGGTTAAGTCCCAATAATGCTCCCTATATCAGATTATTTCACCCACAAAAAAAGTCTGGTATCTTTTTAAGATCTTCTATTTGGGTTTGATTTAGACATAAGGGTAGCAGTAAATCGGTGTCTAAATTAGCAATAGTCTTATCATGAATAAAGGAGTCCTGAAAGATTTCGAGGAAGAAACATCAGCTCCTTTTACCTGGCAATTCCCTTTGCATAATAAATTCCTTCCCATCAAGTTAGGCAATGTGTATCACAGAGGAGAAAATAATGTTTCTTGGTTAAAGGTCTGAGGGTGATTATTATGAGCTAGAACATGGGGAATGTGTGAATTATTAGAGATATCTACCACCTGAGAATTTGTTGATTCTGAGGGAGATGTTAACAGTGGTAGACTTAAGGATCATGTTACAGTGCTCGTATCAAAATAAAATGTATTCCGATTGTCCTTAGATGTCCTGAGAAATTTCTTCTTTTGGTTTTAAGAGTAAGAACAGGAAAGTTGGTGCTTTATTTCCCTTTGGAATACCTTTGGTGATAACTCACATTGTAGTTTTTCTTTTGTTTTCTTAGATAACACAGGATAATTTTTTCCCCCCAATATCTTTTCAGTTTAGAATTTGTACAGGGGTCTGTTTTGAGAGACTTCCTCTTCCAGTGTGTAATGACTGGGGTGGGAACATAATTTTGTTTTCTTCTCTAAGGCCATCAATTTATTTTGAAGCTTATTTTGTCTCTTCTAAGAGTCTCAAAATGTTTGGAGAGATGTTGGAGGTGTATAAACGGGGCTCGTTCCCATGCTAAAATTTGCTTGCCTTTTAATTCCTTTCCAACTTCTGGCTTAAGACACTTCACAAAAACGAAGTGAGAGATGAGAACATGTATGCTCGAGAGTTCATTCTGAATGCTGTAAAGTTGTTAAGATGCTTACCTTTGAAGTCTCCAATGGACTCATTCTTTTTTTCTTACAAGACTGAATCAGAGTCCACTCTATTTTCATAAGAAAGACTGGGGATAGTCTACAAAAGATATGGTCTAATATTTAAAGTTTTAAAAAATTTCTCTGGGAATGGATTAGGCTAAGGACTTGAATGGTTGATGTCACAGTTTAAGATTAGATGATCTCTACAGATCCCCTTCTCATAGACTTTGTATAAAGAAATGCTGGACAGGGGCGCCTGGGTGGCTCAATGGGTTGAGCCTCTGCCTTCGGCTTAGGTCATGATCTCAGGGTCCTGGGATCGAGCCCTGCGTTGGGCTCTCTGCTCAGCAGGGAGCCTGCTTCCTCCTCTGTCTCTGCCTGCCTTTCTGCCTACTTATGATCTCTCTCTGTCAAATAAATAAATAAATCTTAAAAAAAAAAAAAAAAGAAATGCTGGACATTACCTCGGAGCTGCCAAAATTAATGGTTTATGTATACTTGTAATAAACAGATTTAAACTTTTTCTATAAGAAGAAAACCTAAGACCACTTATTTGAAAAAAAACAAAAAAGTCTCACTTTCTAATTTGTTTTCTCATCAGTTCCTTCCAAAGTAAGATCTTAAAGCTCTGAATGACACTTTTCTCATAATGAGTCCTCTTAGGACATCGTGTAGCCTGTGAAAAGTACAAAGGGTCAAGATGACATTTTCACTTTAAAAGCTTTATTTTCAGTATAACCCTCCCTAATCAAATGTTTTTCTCTTCTTGTTGCATTAAGACAAAGTACAAATCAGCACAATTATTCTTTCCAGGATTTTAACATGTAATGTTAGTTTATGAAAAGTATTTTATGTAAGGTTGCATACGTATTGTGTATATACTTCAAGTTCAAGTCTTTATGTTCTAAAAAACGTTAATAATATGAAAATTAATAGTATCCTTAGTTATAGCCCTAATAAGATGAGTACTGGCATCGGTGTTAAAAAACAAAATTCAATCAAGTAAATTTGAAGATCTAATTGGCTTTATTAAGCGATTCATGAACCAGACAGCATCCCATCTAGCAAGTAGAGTCCCAGGAGCTGTACAAAATGAAAGGTTTTTATAGCAGGAGGGAGGGGTAAGGAAGCGATTAGCAAAACAAAAGAAAGGATTGTTTCATCTTCCTTTGGGAGAAGGGAAAGGCAGGTTTGTTTTGTTTTGTTTTTGTTTTTATTTTTTATCATACAGATGACCTCATTAGTGCTAATCAGGAAATGTCAGATTAACTCTTAAAAGGTCACATTCTTGGGAGAGGTTGAAGCTAATTAAATTTCGGTTTGCTCTTGTGGCAAATGACTCCATTTCGGGCTTTAAAACAGTGTAAAGTGCCATTTTATACATTTCCCTATATATTCTCTGTATTATGCTAACCAACCCCCAAAGTAATGGAACCACTCTTAAAAAGGAAGAAAGAAAAGTGAAGGGAAACAGAATATGCCACCCCAAAATAGGCCTTTTTGTTTTAAGGATTATTTTTGAACTAATTTTAGAAACAGCAGACACAGAAAAAGCTCTGAAAACCCAGTAAAAGTTACCCTTATTGTAAGGGACATTTACATTTATAAGAGAATCATCTATTTGTAAGGATGTCTTCTTCTCTGTACCAGGAAGAAGATAACTCTAAATCTGTAGAAACTAATCAGTGGAGAAGATCCCCAACTTAAATCTGCATAATAACCTTACCCTTGTTTACCAGGCTTTTCCTGATAACCTCCCATGACTGGCTCCCCTACCCCCAATATTTTCTTTTGCCTTTAGCTGGAGATTGTATTTTAGTTGGTGGCTTGGGCCATTTCAGGAAGTTACTCAGTTTTCCTGGGTCTCTCCCATGTATAAAGGAGGGATCTGTGTTATTAAGCTTCTGTTTGTTTTACTCCTGTTAATCTGTCTTTTATTATGGGCAGGAGGTTTTAGCCAAGAACTTAGAAGGGTAAAGGGAAAATTATTTTTCCTCCCCTACAAAAGGAAGGAAGGAAGGGAGGAAGGAAGGAAAGAAGGAAAAAAGAAAAAAAAAAGCTTGGCATTGCATACCTATTTTTGTTAAATCACATACAGAACTATATAATGAAACTGAATGGAATAAATTTCAAAATCTCAAATTAGTATTACTAATGAGCAAAATTGCACAGCAAACAATTATCAGGTTATTCCCTTTACTGGTCTTTATGCCATTCATATTATTGAATAAATTGTTAACCATTAATCAATTATTAAAATTATCAAGTGGTTTTTACCAGCACTAATTAAACACTGTTGTGTAAAACATATCTATCCAGAGAAGTAATACTCTATATATTATCAAATAATCTATCTAGAGTATTTTAAGTATTAAATTATATGTCAGGCATTCAAAATGAATTTGAGATTAAAAGTAAAGCATATTTTCTAGGGCGCCTTGGTAGCTTAATTGGTTAAGCATCTGCCTTCAGCTCAGGTCATGATCCCGGGGTCCTGGGATTGAGCCCTGGGTTTGGGCTCTCAGCTAGGAGGGGAGCTAGCTTCTCCCTCTCCCTCTGCCTGTTGCTCCCCCTACTTATGCTCTCATTCTCACTCTCTGTCAAATAAATAAATAAAATCTTTTTTTAAAAAGTAAAGCATATTTTCCAAGCAATGAACTTTAATTTCTTACTTTGCAAATATCTTATTTTAGGAATTGGAGCAGTTTCAGAGTTTTTGTTTCCATTACTTGTCTTTTATCTTTTACTACCACATGAATAAATTGTTTTCCAACTAGAAAATTCAATCTAAAAAATTCTTTTAAGAATTTGGTATAAAAATGGATTGATATGGCATATTAGTTTTACTACGAAGTAACCTGGCCTGTCATACCTTTAAAAAAAATGCAAAGAATGGCAGAAAATTTTCACAAATCTTATATCTGACATGGAACTTGAATCTAGGCAATATAAAACACTCTATAACTCAATAAAAAAAAAGAAAAACAACCTAATTTAAATATAGGCAAAGGATTTGAATACCCATTTTCCAAAGAAGATACACAAATGTCCAATAAACACAAGAAAAGATGTTCAGCATCATGGTCATCAGGAAAATGTGAGTGAAAATCATAATGAGATATTACTTCACATTCATTAGGCTTGCTATAATAAAAATGACAGATAATAAACGTTGTGAAGATGTGGAAAAATTAGAATACTCATATAGGGAGTATGTAAAATTGTGTAGCTTCTGTGGAAAACACTTTGGTGGTTCCTCAAAAAGTTAAAAATGGAGTTTCTATGTGACCTAGCAATTTTAGTTTTAGGTATAGTCCCACGAGAAATGAAGACCTGTTTACACAAAAACTTGTACACACATGTTTATAGCAGCATTATTTATAATAACAGAAAGTGGAAATAATACAAATATTGTCTGTTCAATGAACAAATAAAATGTGGCATATCCATATGAGGTAATATTATTCATCCATAAAAAGGAAAAAAGTACTGATGCATGCTACACCATTAATAAACCTTGAAAATATGCTAAGTAAAAGAAGCCATCACAAAATACCACAGGTTGTATGATTTCATTTTTGTAAAATGTTCAAAATGGCAAAGTATATTATTGGTTGCTTAGTGTTGTCTAGTTTGGGGAGAAATAGGCAGTGATATTAATGGGCCTGGAGTTTTTCTTTAGACTGATGAAAATGTTCTAAAATGGATCGTGGTGTTAGATGTACAACTCTGAATATACTACAGATGATTGAATTGTACCCTTGAAGAGAGTGATTTGTATGGTATGTAAATTGTTTCTCAATGAAGTTTTTTTTAATTGCATTTGTGCTGTGATATAGAAAATTGACTCGTGAAAGATATCCATGTCCCAGTCCCCGGGATCTGTGATTATACCACCTTACATGGCAAAAAGGACTTTGCTGATGTAATAAAGTTAAAGATCTTGAGTTGGGAAATTATTCTGGATTATTTTTGTGGGGCCCAATATAACCAGAAGGTAAAGACGGAAGAGGATCAGAGGGAGAAATCTGAAAAAAGCTACATTGCTAGCTTTGAACATGGAGGAAGGGGTCATGAACCTCTAGGGGCCTCTAGAAGTTGGAAAAGGCAAGAAACAGATCCCCTTCTAGAGCTTCCCAAAGAATGTATCTTTGACAACTCCTCAATTTTAGCCTGGGTAAGACCCACTTCAGACTTTTGACCTTAAGAACTGTGAGGGAGGGGCGCCTGGGTGGCTCAGCAGGTTAAAGCCTCTGCCTTAGGCTCAGGTTATGATCTCAGGGTCCTGGGAACGAGCCCTGCATCGGGCTCTCTGCTCAGCAGGGAGCCTGCTTCCCCCTCTCTCTCTGCCTGCCTCTCCGCCTACTTGTGATCTCTCTCTGTCAAATAAATAAATGAAATCTTAAAAAAAAAGAACTGTGAGGGAATACATTTATGTTGTTTTATGCCATTAAGTATGTGGAAATTTCTTACATCAATAGGAGATTGATGTGAAGCTATGTGCCAGGTTCTGTGCTATGTCCTGGGGATACTTTGGGGATAAATTATCACAGAAGCTTCCTGCCTTCATGCTGCTTGCACTGTAGTAGTGAACAAAAATAATTTTAGAACTGATAAAAACATTTATGCTTCTTCTCACATATAATGGTCTAGTTTGGAAGAGCTACTAGACCAGAGATTCCAAAACTTTTAGGGCTCAGGGACTTTCTACACTCTTAATATTACTGAGAACCCCAAAGAGCTTTTGTTTATGTGATTTTAATCTCCTGATATTTACCCTATGGGAAAGACAAACTGAAAAAAACATTTTGAAGTGAGATATTTTTATTTTTTATTTTTTAAAAATATTTTATTTATTTATTTGAGGAGAGAGTGAGAGAGAGAGAGCAGGAGTGGGGAGAGAGAAGCAGACCCAGCTGAGCAGGGAGGCTAATGCGGGGCTCGATCCCAGGACCCTGAGATTATGACCTGAGCCGAAGGCAGACCCTTAACCATCTGAACCACCCAGGCACCCCTGAAGTCAGATATTTTTAAAAGATTTTATTTATTTATTTGAGAGAGAGGGAGTATGAGTGGAGGGGTAGGGACAGAGGAAAAAACAGGCTTCCCGCTGAGCAGGGAGCCCCACATGGGGGTTCCTCCCAGGACACTGAGATCATGACCTGAGCCAAAGGCAGATGCTTAACCGACTGAGCCACTCAGGCACCCCATGAAGTGAGATTTATTGCAGTATTATTTATATTCATTTAACTACATTTTTTAAGGAATAGTTCTGAGGATTTTGACAAATGAAATCATTCATGTAACCACCACTGAAAGATAGATATAGAACATTTCCATTACCCCCAAAAGTTTACTCTTCTGCACGTTGGTATTCAATTTCTTCCACCCCCAGTCTTTGGTAACCATTAATATGTTTTCCATCTCTATAGTTTTGCTTTTTCAGAATGTCATGTAAATGGAATGATATCTGGTTTTCTGTCACTTAGCACAATGCACTCAGTATTCATCTGTGTTGTTATAAAACACAAAAATTTAGTACCTTAAAGTTCTATAGGTCTTACTGAGCTAAAATCAAGCTGTCAGCAGGGCTCTTCTCCTTTCTGGATGCCCTAGGGGAGAAGTTGTTTCCATGCCTTTTTTAGCCTCTAGAACCATCTCTGTTCTTTGACTAATGGCCCTCTTCCTCCAATATATTTTTTTTATTACATTATCTTAGTTACCATACAGTACATCATTAGCTTTGATTCACTGTTTGCGTATAACACCCAGGCTCCATGCAATATGCGCGCTCCTTAATACCCATCACTGGGCTAACCCATCCCCCCCAACCCCCTCCCTTTTAAAACCCTCAATTTGTTTCCTGGAGTCCACAGTCTCTCGTGGTTTGTCTCCCCCTCCGATTTCCCCCCCTTCAATTTTCCCTTCCTTCTCCTAATGTCCTCCATGCTATTCCTTATGTTCCACAAATAAGTGAAACCATATGATAATTGATTTTTCTCTGCTTGACTTATTCCACTTAGCATAATCTCCTCCAATCCCGTCTATTTTTTTATTTTTAATTTTTTTAATTTTTTATTATTTTTAAAGATTTTATTTATTTATTTGACAGAGAGAGACACAGCGAGAGAGGAAACACAAGCAGGGGGAGTGGGAGAGGGAGAAGCAGGCTTCCCACTGGGCAGGAAGCCTGATGTGGGGCTTCATCCCAGGACCCTGAGATCATGACCTGAGCTGAAGGCAGCCACTTAATGACTGAGCCACCCATGTGCCCCAGTCCCGTCCATGTTGATGCAAAAGTTGGGTATTCATCCTTTCTGATGGCTGAGTAATATTCCATTGTGTATATGGACAATATCTTCTTTATCCATTCGTCTGTTGAAGGGCATCTCCGCTCTTTCCACAGTTTGGCTATTGTGGCCATTGCTGCTATGAACATTGGGGTACATATGGCCCTTCTTTTCACTATATCTGCATCTTTGGGGTAAATACCCAGTAGTGTAATTGCTGGGTCATCGTGTAGCTCTATTTTTAGTTTTTTGAGGAACCTCCACACTGTTTTCCAAAGTGGCTGCACCAACTTGCATTCCCACCAACAATGGAAGAGGGTTCCCCTTTCCCCACATCCTCTCCAACACTTGTTGTTTCTTGCCTTGTCAATTTTTGCCATTCTAACTGGTGTAAGGTGGTATCTCAATGAGATTTTGATTTGAATTTCCCTAATGGCTAATGCTGATGAACATTTTTTTCATGTGTCTGTAAGCTATTCGTATGTCTTCTTTGGAGAAGTGTCTGTTCATATCTTCGGCCCATTTTTTGAATTGATTATTTGTTTTTTGGGTGTTGAGTTTGAGAAGTTCATTATAGATCTTGGATATCAGCCCTTTGTCTGTAATGTCATTTGCAAATATCTTCTCTCATTCCGGTGAGTTGCCTCTTTGTTTTGTTGACTGTTTCCTTTGCTGTGCAGAAGCTTTTTATCTTGATGAAGTCCCAAAGTTCATTTTTGCTTTTGTTTCCCTTGCCTTTGGAGACATTTCTTGAAAGACGTTGCTGTGGCTGATGTCAAAGAGGTTAACTGCCTATATTCTCCTCTTGGATTTTTTTTTCAAAGGTTTTATTTATTTATTTGACAGAAAGACAGAGAGATCACAAGTAGGCAGAGAGGCGGGCAGAGAGAGAGGGGGAAGCAGGCTCCCCGCTGAGCAGAGAGCCCGATGCGGGGCTTGATCCCAGGACCCTGAGATCATGACCTGAGCCGAAGGCAGAGGCTTTAACCCACTGAGCCACCCAGGCGCCCCTCTCCTCTAGGATTTTGATGGAGTCCTGTCTCACATTGAGATCTTTCATCATTTTGAGTTTATCTTTGTGTATGGTGTAAGGGAATGGTTGAGTTTTTCCTGTTCATCTTCAAAGCCAGCAACATCCTATCTCTCTGACCCTTCTTATATCTTCACAGTTCTCTCAGACTACTACCAGGAAAGGTTTTCTGCTTTTAAAGACCCGTGAGATTAGATTGGCCTGCCTGGAAAATCTTGGATAATTTCCCTATCTCAAGGTTCTTAACCTTATTCACAAGTACAAGTTCCTTTTATGATGTAAGGTAACATATTCATAGGTTCCAGAGATTAGGACATGGACATCTTTAGAAGGTCATTTTTTCTGCCTGTCACAAGTTCTATTCTGCCCATCACACAATATGCTATTGCATATATATGGTACATTGATGTACCATAATTTATTTAATTTTTAAAAGGTTTATTTTTTAAATTCCAATATAATTAACACAGTGTTGTATTAGTTTCAGGTGTACAATATAGTGATTCAGCAATTCTATATGTTACTCAGTGCTTATTACGTAAGTGGTGTACGATAATTTATTTAGCTGCTTACCAGTTGATGGGCATTTGAGTTGTTTTCACTTTGGGTTGATTATGAATAAAGCTCCTGTTAACATTCTGTGGATCTGTGTTTTTATTTCCATTGGGCAGAAACTTGGATTATATCTACATAATTATATTTCTTGATATCACCAATCTCATCAGAAGAGAGTTTAAGCATTAGGAAACTTTCATACATACTGTGGTGGATACAAGTTTTTCAAAATTTTAATTATCACTGAAGACCTTGAGTTTATTATCGGCAGCTGTTTTCCTTGAAGTGATAGGCTTATTTTGTTCATTTCCAAGAAACCGTTTGCTAACTACCTGTATCTGACAAAGGCATAGTTTGTCGGTTGTTATTTTCAAGTTAAAATGGTGTGCCATGCCATGAAAAGAAATGGCTAATTCCCCTTGCAACTAAAACAATCACACAAATGCTTTTCCTTAAGACAACCATCCTACTTTCATATGCAGAAGTGTTTTATGTGTACTCCTCATGTGTTACACAGAGTATTAAAAAGTCATGAACTCATGGTCAAGATTTAATTAAATTAGTAATTTTCCTTGCTTCTTCAAGGATATTCCTAACTGAAACTGACTTTTCTTTGGAACCACTGCTTTAATTCATGCTTAGGCGCCAGTAGTTGATCCACCTCTGCCTTCACACCACCAGTGCCAATATCCACACAGTGAAAGGGCAATAAGGACTTACTATTATTCAGAATGTAGTTTTAACCTCACAGATCCCCTGAAAAGGTCTTGCGGACCCCTTAAAGCCTGTAGACCACACTTTGGGAATACTTCTATGAATAAATCATTGTCCAGAGACTCCTTAAATGTAGAGGTTATTTTCATAAACTAATAAAACACTGATTGGCAAATATAGAGAAATGCCAAAGTACTAAAAGTATTTAATCTGTATTTTATATATCTGACCTTTCTAATATCTTTTTTATTTTAGTAACTGAGATGATGTCAGGATGATGTTATCTAGATTGCAATCATGATTCAGTTACATATTTGTTAAAAAATTCAATGTAAAAATGCTTTCTTGGAGATAATGTTAATATCTTTATTTTATAGATGAAGAGTTTTTAGTTCAGGGAAGTTAATTTCATAACATGGAGTGAGGTCAAATTTAAAGCCAAGTCTGTCTTAATTAAATAGCTGGGATTATTCTATGATATCATGTTTTCATCCCATAATATAAATAGTAACTCTGGAAATGAAGTAGGGATAATAATAGAAGTCAATAATTACATGCACATATCAATGATTTCTATTCCATTTTATTTATAAAATATTGAATTGATCATTTTAGATGAAACTCAGCTAACCTCAATGAACTTTTCCATGGATGTCATCTTAAATTTCTCCCAGGACATGTAGTTCAATTTGAAACCTGAGGTTTCTAACAACTGTCATTTGATTTATCCAGTCACAAATTAGCAAAGTCACAATTGATTAATTTTTGTCACTGTTCTGTCCTTAATCTTCCCAGTGTTTCCTAACTAATTTCCGTGTAATTTGTTTCTGGAAATTGCTGGTGGTGGAATTATGTTTGAGATCTCCCAAAAGAGAATTTCATCAAAATTAAGAACTGAGGTTGAAGAAATTTATTTACATTGTTTAGAGACATATTGGGGTCACATTTTCCATGAATTCAGTTCATCTCCAGACAGTGATGGTCATGTCCTTCTGATCCTGGCAGAACTGGATATGACATAAATGTTTGGTTGATCCAGTGTTTTGTGATGCTTTTTATGATGTCCTCACGTATAGCAAAGTCAGTACTTCTACAGTTCATTACTCATAGGTCTGTGCGAGCAGTCTACTCGGTATCAACCTGTGAGTTGCAGGGTGAGCAGTTGGGATGATCAGCTGAAGAGACTTCCTTCCATGCTGAAGACTCTAAACCATCTACAACTTTGACTTTCTTTTTTTTATATACAATTTTTAAAAAGATTTTATTTATTTATTTGACAGAGAGAAAGAGATCACAAGTAGGCAGAGAGGCAGGCGGGGGGGTGGGGGGGGGAAGCAGGCTCCCTGCTGAGCAGAGAGCCCGATGCGGGGCTCCATCCCAGGACCCTGAGATCATGACCTGAGCCGAAGGCAGAGGCTTAACCCACTGAGCCACCCAGGCACCCCCAACCTTGACTTTCTTATCCTACTTGTATAACTGCCCCTTTCTTTATCGACTGGTGTTATCTGATTTCCTCCATACCTTAAATGTGGATATTGGTATAGTGGAAAGAACACTGGGCAAGCAGTAGAATGACTTGAGATCTGGCAAATACTGTAATCTAGGGTATGTCTCTTTCTGGGCCTCAATTTCTTTAGCTGTCAAAAGAAAGGGTTGGGTAAAATGAAATAAAGTCCTTTCAAGCTCTGTCTCTGTGACTGTAAGGAAAGAGGAAGGAAACTTGTGAATAATATACACCTGCAGAATTAATCAAATTAGGATCTAAAGAATGATACTGTATAATCATTCTTTTGTGATAATCCTGGTCAGGATTATTTGTCCAATTTATGGTAAGGTTATCAAGAGACATCCCTTTCCTTTGAGGTTGCTCATACAGCATTCTGTACAATACATTGAGTTCAGCTAACTGTGTTTAAAACACCACAAACATGAAGGTTCAGTTTAATGGATGAAAACATCAGCTTAACATTAATTTAAAAAATATGGCAACTCCCCAGAATTATCCAAATGGATTTGTTTCTCTTTAATAGTTCTGCAAGCCTGATAAAGATGTAATCTCAAATTGAAAGCATCAATAATAAAAGAGAGCATCAAAATATTTATTTAAAGCTATTTTTTTAATTCATGAAAGCTCATAAAGTGGACTTTAAGAGAATATCTTAAAGTGATTGTGAGCCAGAAGTCCAAAACAGACTAAACTTCAAATTAAACTTCAGATTAAAATTCAAAGGTTATGCTAACCAAATTGATTCACTGTTTAGAATATTGTCCTTTCTGAATGTCCAGGTTTGGCTGATAAAAATGATAGAACACTGGAGCAGGGGAGCTAAGATGTTGGTGTAGTAGGAGGACCCTATGCTTGCCTCATCCCTCTAACACAGCTAGATAACTATCAGAACATTCTGAATACTCAAGAAATCGACCTGAGGACTGACACTGATAGAACAAACTGCACAACCAGAGGGAGAGAAGAGACCACTTCAAGAGAGGTAGGAAGTTTGGAGGTGTGTTTTGGGGGAGAAACAGATTGCAGGTGCTGCCGAGGGGAGCAAACCCTGGCTGCAGAAAAAGGTGAGAGAGAGAGAGAGTGGAGCACACAGGGGTACACACAAGGAGATCACGTCCCCAAAGCCGTTGGCTGTAAGAACAAGAGAGGCTGAATTTCGTGAGTTTTTGCAACCAGCGGGGCTCAGAGACTGGAGTTTTAGAGGTCCCTAGGCTTCTCTGTGATAGACACCTGAGGACACAGCCCTGCTCCTGGAGATGAGATAGGCAAACAACCCTGGGGCAGATGGTACCATGTGAGGATCACTGAGGGGCCAAGGGAGAGACTGTTTGTACTTTTTGGAGCACATCTGTGAGAGATGGCATTGCCTCTCAGGGGACAAAAGAACCAGCAGGTGCCATTTCCCTCACCTGCCCCTCAGCATAGATGCAGAGACACCTTCTGAGTGCAGCTAACTGGGACACTGGCTGTTTAGCTGGCTCGCTCCAGATCCCATGGCCCTGCGCTCTGGCGCAACTGCCCTTCCGGGTCAAACCTGCGTCGGTGCCAGCACAGGGAGACCCTTTCCCAGAGGACCAGCGTAGGTCCCTACCACCCCAGGTCTCTGAAGTTTGGAATGTTCAAAGTCAGCGGGCCTGGCTAGGGTAGAGCCCACGATGTGCTACGTTGCTCCAGGCATGTAAGTGACCCAAAGACAGACAGTGTGAAATCAGGGATCTGAAAAATGCCTGTGATGCACGAGGGAAAATTATTCGCTCCTCTGAAAGTGCTTCCCTGAGAGCAGTAATCACAGACTTCCGCCTCCAGGAACAATGTAGTGGGCTGGTGTCATTTTCCTTCCACTCCCTTTAGCATAAACCAACTTCAGTAAAAAGCATGGCGCCAACACTGGCTGCCTAACCTTTGACTCCAAGTCCTGCCCCTCTATACTCTGCTAGGACTATTTTTCTCAGGCGAGTGTCTCTAAGGAGCAGTGCAATGGGCCCCTCCCCCAGAAGACCAGCACAAACACCCACAAGCACCATGGTATGGACCACAGTGTTCTGCAAAGCTTCAACTTTAGTGGAAGAACATCAGGTGTCTTTTAGCAAGCACACCAGAGCACACCTACTTAAAACTCACCACACTCTGGCCAAGGTCCAAACACTCCCCACTGCAGGCAAGGAGAAACTCCGCAGAGCACTGACCTGAGGGAGAGAGCAGCCAAAACACAGCAGTGGAGCTCACACAGTACACACCGGAGACACTGAAGCACCAGGCGCTGGGCATTATATGACCTCTCTTCATAATGCCATTCAAGACAGGGACGACCACTGTTACTTAACATAGTACTGGAAGTCCTAGCCTCAGCAATCAGACGATAGAAACAAATAAAAGGCATCTAAACTGGCAAGGAAGAAGTCAAAATCTCACTATTTGCAGATGATATGATGCTCTATATAGAAAACCCAAAAGACTCCACCAAAAACAGTGGTTGAACTGATACACGAGTTCAGTAAAGTCATAGGATACAAAATCAAAGTACAGAAATCTGTTGCATTTCTATACACCAGTAATGAAACAGCAGAAAGAGAAATCAAGGAATCAAGTTCATTTACAATTGCACCCAAAACCATAAGATACCTAGGAATAATAAACCTAACCAAAGAGGTAAAAGATCTGTACTCTGAAAAACACTTGTGAAAGAAGTTGAAGATGACACCCAGAAATGGAAAAATATTCCACGCTCCTGCATTAGAAGAAAAAATATTGTTAAAATGTCTATATTACCCAAAAACAATCTACACATTTAATGCAATGCCTGTCAACATACCACCAGTGTTTTTCAGAGAGTTAGAACAAACAATCCTAAAACTTGTATGGAACCACAGAAGACCTCGAATAGCCAAAGCAATCTTGAAAAAGAAAAGCAAAGCTGGAGGCATCTCAATTCCGGACCTCAAGCTCTATTACAAAGCTGTAATCATCAAGACAGTGTGGTACTGGCACAAAAGCAGCCACATAGATCAATGGAACAGAATAGAAAACCCAGAAATGGACCCTCAACTCTATGGTCCACTAATCTTTGACAAAGCGGCAAAGAAGATCCAATGGAAAAAA
>CM052901.1:6267941-6295813 GCA_028534135.1 Potos flavus | reverse complement strand
CAAACTCAATATGCAAAAAACAAATTATCCAGTTAAGAAATGGTCAGAAGACACGAATAGACATTTTTTCCAAAGAAGACATTCAGATGGCCTACAGACACATGAAAAGATGCTCAACATCACTCATCATCAGGGAAATACAAATCAAAACCGTGATGAGATACCACCCCACGCCTATCAGAATGGCTAAAATTAACAACACAACAAACAACAGGTGTTGGTGAGGATGTGGAGAAAAGGGAACTCTCTTGCTCTGTTGGTGGGAATGCAAGCTGGTGCAGGCACTTTGGAAAATAGTTTGGAGGTTCCTCAAAACGTTAAAAATAGAACTACCTATGATCTAGCAATTGCTACTAGGTATTTACCCAAAGGATACACAAATAGTGATTTGAAGTGATCCATGCACCCCGATGTTTGTAGCAGCATTATCAACAATAGCCAAATTATGGAAAGAGCCCAAATGGCCATTGACTGATGAGTGGATAAACAGGAAGTGGTATAGAAATACAACGGAATATTATTCAGCCATAAAAAGGAATGAAATCTTGCCATTTACAATGACGTGGATGGAGCTAGAGAATATTATGCTAAGTGAAATAAATCAGGGAAAGACAAATACCATCTGGTTCCATCATATGTGGAATTTAAGAAACAAGACAGATGAATGTTGGGGGAAAAAGAAAATGAGGGGCAAACCCCAAAACAGACTCTTAATTATAGAGAACAAACTGAGGGTTGCTGGAGGGGAGGTGGGTACAGGGATAAGTTAAACGGATGATGGATACTGGGAGAGGACTTGTGATGAGTGATGGGTGTTGTATGTGAGTGATGAATCACTAAGTTCTATACTTGAAACTAATATTAAACTGTATGTTAGCTAACTGGAATTTAAATAAAAACTTGAAGAGAAAAGATAGAACACAGAGTTACTGCATTGATCCAGCAAGTACCTAATGGACCCTATGCATGCCGGGCTTTACTAGAGCACAGTGAGTGCCTATAGTTGCTCAAAATTCCATTTGAAAATGGGCTAGGCAGGCCTCTCTAGGATTATTATGTGATTGCGAAAAGCTCAATCCTAATGGCATTTCACTTAGCAAAAAGTTTTTAGAACTATTATCGGTTCTTTGAAAAATATTTGTATTTATAATATTCTGTTCTGAATGAAAAGAAAAAAACTACTTGGAAGGAAATCAAAAGTTAAATGACTACCATTATTGAGGAGATCAATCAAAATATAGGAGAGTGACTACAATCTCAGATTCCAGGGGGATCTTTTCTTTTTTAATATTTTATTTATTTATTTATTTGAGAGTGAGAGAGAGCACAAGGGAGAGGGAGAAGCAGGCTCCCTGCTAAGCCTGACTTGGGGCTCGGTTCCAGGGCCCTGGGATCATGACATGAGCCGAAGGCAGACACTTAACTGACTGAGCCACCCAGGGGCCCCGAGGGGAATCTTGATATTGGGCTTTTCTCACTCTATACTAAGCCAGACAGGAAAAAAAAAAAAAAAATCAACATGGCTTTAGTAGAAACAAGGACCTCAGCATTATGTACAAGGGGATTTCAGGGAGTTAGGAAGGTAGGAACAGTATCTTCCCTTTAAAAGGTTTCTACACAAGGGAAGTGCTAAATTAATCATAGTCTACATGCTGGTTTAATGAGAGCATTTCCAGTTGTCTTTGTCTATATTCTGTTTTGTTGTAGCCTCAGCAAAACATATCACAGCACTACTGCAGATTACTGTGACAATTTTGAGAGGAGAAATTTGAGAATATGGAAGAGATGATTCCATAGGGCTATAAAATTCTGAATCAAAAATCAAGAAGCATTCCAGTTACCTGAAGAATAAGGTTCATCTCTCATCAGAGCATATAGATACGCTGAAGCATGGACCAAAACCATGAGCATAATACATGCAAGTCTGTGCTTCCCAATATGAGTGGAAATATTGCCTGTCAAAGCCGTTTACAATAGCACACATGTGAACGTATGTGCATCTGGCATCTGTGTATCAACCCCGAGGTACACAGAGTCCGAGAAAACAAGTGGGCTTTTGAGAGGGCTCTAGATAAGGCCGTGTCCTTGGGGAAAGTTGAATTTCACTTTAAATTTAGAGATGGAGAATGTTCAAGAACACTGCTAACTGTGATGTCAGAGTTCTAGCAGGGTAGGGATGGGGCAGAGCAAAGGAAGTCCTGAGCAGTACGCGGACGCACGGAGAAGAGAGTAGAGCTCCCTCGGAGCTTGTGGTTTGAATGATGACCCAAAACAATGGATAGGTGAGAAATGGTAGAGTCAGTTCTAAACTAGGCCACACCTCAAGAGGTTTGATAACTGGCAAGAGTGACTCAAATTAATTGGTTACTATGTTTCACCACAAAGCCGGCAAGCAGGCTGGAGAGTGGGTCTCAGATACAGGACGCCTGGCATAGCGGGTCCCTGTGCCTCCTGCTCTCTCGCGCAGGGTAGCCCAGAGGGTGTGGGTCGGTGGGCTCGTTAGTGAGCTCAGTGGTCAAAGGCAGGTTTTGAAGTATTATTAAAGTGTAATAAGAAGTAAGTACAGTTGACCCTTAACACAGGTTTGAACTGCGTGGATACACTTATACATGGATTTGTTTTTGATCAATATAGTATAGTACTGTAAATATACTTTTTCTTCCTTGTGATTTTCTTAATAAATGTTCTTTTCGCTAGCTTACTTTACTATAAGAATACAGTATATACTACATATACAAATGTGTGCTGATCAACTGGTTATGTTATTGGTAAGGCTTCTGGTCAGCAGTAGGCTCTTTGTAGTTAAGTTTTTGGGGAGTCAGAAGTTATATGTGGATTTTTCACTGTGTAGGGGGCTGGCACTCCTAATCCCTGTGTTCAGGGGTCAACTGTATATTACTCTGAGATGGATTAATCATGTTTGTCTTTGTAAGTGCGTCAGCATTGGCTAGAGAGCCAGGTAGATTTATGAGTGGCTTGCCAAAACGGGACAGCAATTGTCCAATGACCTTTCAAAATATATTAGTTGTGTAGTCATTTTATTTGTTATTTTCATCCAGTCACATAGTGCCTTTGAAATAAACATCTATTCATGGTACAACATGGCAAGCTAGACAATTTAGAAGAGATATTCGATTTTGTTGGAATGTAATTTATAATATTATTATTATCATGATATTAATATTGTATTAATTGGAAAGTTAGGATAGCGTTCAACAGTTTGATCCAATAACTTTTTCTTAAAGCCCATGCAAACAAATAACTTTGCAGCAGTGCTAATTAGGTCACAATTGTGATATTATCCTGTGTGCCTCCAGACAGAGAAATCAAGTATTATTCTTCAAGCCTTCCTTATTTTGATACCAATTTGGGGCTTGGTGAGATAAAATTTGAGTGTTCTTTATGTGATAATTATTTTGTGTGCAATACATTATGCTTATATTTTTCTGTGTGATCGTTGCCATTACTCTCAAGTTTCAAGTCTTTTGTTGTCTTATGGCTTCATATTTTAATTCTTCCATGCACCTGGAATTCATTCTATAATATCGTATATGATGACCCCAGGGTCCTTGCAAGCTTTGCGTCCAGGCTCCCTGCTCAGCGGGGAGCCTGCTTCTCCCTCTCCTCCCAGCTCGCTCCTGTTCTCTGTCGCTACCTCTCTTTCTCTCTCTCAAATAAATAAAATCTTTTAAAAAATTCATCTGTTTAATTCCTGGGTTCTGTGTCTCAGGTATCTGTTCATTTTCATTGATTTTCAATCTCTTCTTATGCTAGTTCCTGACTCTCTTAATTCTATCTTTAAGTGATAATATCAGGAAGGGTTAACCCCCTGTTCTTGCTCTCCTTTGTGAAAGTCTTTTAGCTTTTCTTGCAGTTGAATTTTAGAATAGTTTTGACAGATTTAAAGAAAAAAAATTCTGCTCAAGTTGTTATTGTAATTGTACTAAATGCATTTGGTAATTTAAAAAATGCTTGGCATTCTTACAGTGTGGAGTTTTCTTTTCAGAAGTCATGAATTCTTCATGTTCTCAAGTCTCCTTTCATGCCTATCAATACCATTTTGTACTTTTTGTCACAATGTGCCCCAGTTCCCAGTCTTGTGTTAATGAATATTTTGTTGTTGTTATTTCCACTGGGCACAGGACTACCCTAGAAATGTTTTATTTATTCTCCCAAAGTTTGCAGACTTAAAGATACTGAAGGATATATGATTTCTTACTGTGTCTACTCGAGGTCTCCAGGTAGAATCAAACCAAGCATTTGTGCATGCATTAGAACACTACATTGCTGAATGTACTTCAGCAGGTCATTGGTTTTCTGCAAAAGTATTTTGCATTCTCTCTGCAGCAGTGATTTCACGTTTTAAAATACAAATATACCGTGAAGTTAACAGAATCATGAAAAACATCTTAAAGAACAGAACATTTCTCTGACATTAACAGACTTAATATAACTTCTTGATTTGACAGTAATATAGCTTTGCTGGGAGAAATGCAAAGTACTATTATTCATTCTTTCACAAACATCAAGAGGGTGCCCTCTGCTATGCAACTGCTACTACCAGAGTGAGGTACTCTGGGGACAAAAAGGAAGGGTCTTGCAAATGTGAGTAAAGTGTAGTTGCCAGGGATGTAGAGGTCAAAGTCTAATGGAAGTGACAAACACATAAGTAATAGATGATGCCGTTTGTGGTATTTTTCACAGAAGTAATAAAAAGTGCTCTGGGATTATAATAAAGGGAAGTATTAGTTCTGAATAGAGGGAAGTCTTCTAATGATGTGACATTTGAGCTGGGTTTCCAAGGTTGACTAGAAATTTAACTGGCTGAAACCAGCATGAGTGAGATTTAAAAGTAGAGTGCGTTGATGTATTTATTTGCTCAAAAAATATGTGCTGAGTACTTCCTGTGTGTTCCAGGCACTGTTCTAGGCACTGGAGGTATGGCAGTCCAAACGACTGATAAAATCCAAGCCTGCATTAAGCTTGTATTCTGGCAAGGGTGATTTACATTAAATAAACAGATACATGTAATATAATTTTAGGTGGTAAACATTCTATAAAGAAGATAAGAGAGAGAGCACTGGAGTGGGTATGTCCATGTATTACTATTTGAGACAGAATGGTTGTGCAAGGACTCTGAATAAAGTAAAGGAGCAATGCAAGCAAAGATCTGGGGGGAAACATTGGTGAGCAGAAAGACTACCAAGTGCAAGGCTGCCATAGGAACAAGTTTGGGGGCATATTCAGAGAATAGTAGATCAATGTAGCATTTAGATACATGGCACAGTTTAGGGTAGGTTGGGGACAGAATAAGAAGGGTCTCATATGCCACACCAAAGTGTTTTAAAATTTTCTCCCTTTTTCCAGCTTTATTCAAATAGAATTGATGTATAATATTGTGTAAGTTTAAGGTACGCAGTATGTTGATCTGATACATTTATATATTGCAAAATAATTAGTGTGATAGCATTAGCTAGCACCTGCATCATATCATCTGATTACCATTTCTTTTTGGTGGTGAGAACATTTAAGATCTATTCACTTAGCAATTTTCAGTTATAAAATACAGTACTATAACTATAACCACTGTGCTTTACATTAGACCCTGAGAACTTACTCATCTTATAAGTGGAAGTTTATATCTTTGACTAATACCTCCCTTTTTCCTCCACTCTCGGCCATTCGTAACTACCAGTCTCGTCTGTTTCTGTGAGTTTGGCTGTTTCAAATTCAACATATAAGTGATATCATATGGTTACGGTATTTTTCTTTCTCTGTCTGACTTATTTCACCGAGCATAATGCCTTCTAGGTCCTTCCTTGCCACAAATTGTAGAATGTCCTTTTTCACGGCTGAATATACACATATCACATCTTCTTTATCCATTCATCCATTGGTGGACACTTTTTTCCCCATGTCTTGGCTATTGTAAATAGTGCTGCAATGAACATGGGAGTAGAGATAACTCTTTGAGATCTCATTTTCTTTTCTTTTCTTTTTGAGTACATGCCCCAAAGTGGGATTGCTGCATAAAATGGTATTTCTATTTTTAATCGATTGAGGAACCATCATACTGTTTTCCATAGTGGCTGCACCAACTTACATTCCCATAAACAGTATACAAGCATTCCCTTTTCTTCATTTCCCTACCAACACTTGTTATTTCTTCTATTTTTGATCATAGCCATTCTAACAATCTAGGTCATCGTGGTTTTGATTTGCATTTCCTAATAATTAGTGATGTTGAGTACCTTTTCATTAATTTTATTCTTTAAGTAGTAGAAACCATCAATTGTTTTAAGGCATTGTTGGTTGGAATCACTTTTGATAATTTGGAATATGGTCTAGAACAAGAAAAGGTTGGAGGCAAGAAATCAAGTTAAGAAGAGTACATAATATTGGCTAAGATGTTCTTGGCCTAAATTTAAGACAATGGCTGTGGTATGAGAGAAGAATGGGTGAATGTGAGATGTGCAGAAACATGACAACAATGTAGGTATTATGAGACCAAGGCTTTTTGTTCATTGCTGTTTTGATCATTGCAATATCCTCAAGCATCTAGAATACTATCTGCACATGATAGATACTCAATGACTATCTATCACATGAATAGGAAATTTGGTGGCTGACTTGGTGTTTTGGAGGATGATTAATGAGAAGTATGTTTGAGGGAGTAGTTGATTTTTCTAGATGAGTGATAAGGTGGAAAGTGATGCCATCAGTTAAGGTAGGCAAATCTGAAGATAAGACACTCTGGGAATGCGAAGAGGGAAAGGAGGGAGAATTGTGCCTAATGTCTTTGGGGTGAAACTGGTTGGAATGATTTCTTGTAATCTATATATATTCTGTGATTAAATTGTACAACTCTAGAATGCCAAGCTGCAAGATTTTTTTCAGTATGTGCAATTTTACCTGGATAATCCTGTGATTTCTGAGGATCCTCTGGGGGAGGAGGGCAAAGAAGCAAAATAATGGACACAAGTGGCAAGCTAAGGAGATGAAAGTTCTTTCCACTCATTGCTAATGGTTAGAGAGTTGAGAAAGAGAAACAAGTATCTCTAAAATTCTGGCTTTTATATACTATTAATGCAAAATGATATATATTTATCCATGAAATGAGAGCCGTGGTTGATGGGCCAGGCTCCAGCCCCAGGGAAGACTCAACAGCCTGTTTGCATGTGCGAGCAAATGCAAGGAGGACTTACTTCTAATCATGCTGCGTGGAAGCCTTCTCCTCTAGTTTCCATAAGCTTCTACCACCTCATTAATCCCCTCACCAAGTACCTCAGCTTGATGTTGGGTTTACTGGAAGGAGATGACTTTTATGCACTGAGCTCAGAGACTAATTAAGCACTTTCCAGTTAAGGTAAGAGTTCCTCCTAAAGACAGACTAAAATGGGAAGGGGGAGAACATTGGAAAGTGATTAGATCTTTATAACCAGCTTTACCTCTCCAGGTTCTATCTCACCCAAGCACTTCTTGCCTTTGTTCTCTTGGGAAAAATCTTTTAGAATTACAGTTTTAGAAATGATAGCAGTAACTTTTTTTTTTTTTTTTTTGCCAAGGAGAGTTATCATTTTCTAAAATATTTTACTGTTTGAACTTTGATCTTCACAGATATGACTATATGGCAGCCTTTGAAGGCAGAGCACTGGGGAAACTGGTAAACCAGGAAGGAGAGGTGGCAGTAAAGGAGGCAGATGGCTTAGAGTTCAGGCAGGACAATGTCACTGTGCTGCCTATGCAGCTTCCCAGACCGGCCATTTGGGCAACTGACTCTTATCAGAACCATGAGAACACAGTGTGCCCTCAAACTTCTCTTCAGTTCCAGGAATTCCAAGAGCTTATCAAAATCCCCCCAGACGATTCACCCACTGATGTATACGACTTTAACCTTTTGTTGTCGAATGTGAATAAAGACAACCATCAAGACAATACCCAAAAAACTGTCTCAAGCTACAGCCCCTCACAGTTTGGTTGCCTGAGCTTGATGCAGGATGATATGATGTGTAAAACAACCGACTCCTTTCAGATGACACAAGGAAGAATGATCCAGATTCCAGAGGATGGAATCTGCAACAAATGGAAAAATATTAGAAAACCATATTTAGAGAAAAGAATGCCAGTTCGGAAAGCACCTCAAGTCAATCCAGATCCAGTGCCTGAGAGAAAAAGAACAGCTCCTATTAACCCTGCATATACAATTCGAAAGTCAAGAGTTGCTAGCAGTGTCCACATGAGACCATATAGGGATAGGGTGATTCACTTGCTGGCATTGAAGGACTATAAGAAATCTGAACTGCTTGTTCGACTTCAGAAAGACGGCATCACCAAAAATGACAAGAACGCCCTTGGAGAAATTCTGCACCAAGTAGCCAATCTGAATACTCAGAATTTTTCATATACCCTAAAAGATTATGTTTTTAAGGAGCTCCAGAAAGACTGGCCAGGATATAGTGAAGTAGAGAGGCAGTCATTGGAGTTGGTGCTTTCCAGAAAAGTAGATGCATTTCAGAATGCTACATGTACCAATTCCACAGAATCTTCTGTAGGTTCTAGTAGAGAGGAAACATCTCAGGAACAACTTTCCAGTGCAGCTATTAACTTGTCGAGGAGAAAAGTTAGAATATCTCGCCTTGCAACGGGAATACAGTCAACACCGAACGGCCCTTTGTTTAACACCAGTGCAAAATCCGCTTTAGGGCTCTCGGGACATTCTGAGGCTATTGCCTGTTCCATCTGTCCTCCACTGCCCACAACCTGCGTTCCCTCTTCACATCCTCCTCGGCCTGCATATTCCAGCAGCAATTCTTGCGGCAATGCAGAAGGACCTGGGACTCCCGGTCCTTTGCGTTTTGCCAGCTTTGGTCAAAATAGAAAAATCTTAGGGAGCCAGAGGAGTAGACATCCTCCCGTGAAAACGGTACCCTCTATTTCAATTCATATGACATATCCAAACCCTATGGAGAAAACACCTTTGATGTCTGATAAGTCTGAATATGCATTCATGGAACATGAAGCAAAGAACCGAGTGTATGACACTGAGATGATGGGGAGACAGAAGACAGATCGAGAAAGACAAGGTGAAGGTGCAAAGCCAAGCTCCAGTGAAGAAGTTAAAGAGGTTTGCACTGCTTCCGGGAAGACTGGTGCAGCATCCGGTCTCCCAGATTCTCTGGCTAACTATGTCACTATAGTTTCCTCTGAGCAACGTCAGCAGTATGAGCAGGAATTTAGAGCAGAATATGATGAATATCAGGGCTTGTATGCCAAGATGCAGTCTTTATCTAGAGTATTTATTAACCTAGATTCAACGAGGAAGCACCTTTCTCCAGACTCAAAAGAATATCAGGATATCAACAAAAAAATCTCTCTAGAATATCAGAAGATGAAGCAGATTAATCCCAATTATTATGCAGAAAAACAGAGATGCCAGTATCTTTATAACAAGCTGGTTCACATTAAAAAATTAATAAATGATTATGACCAGCAGCATAGAAAATAATAGCAATGGAACAGAGCTAGGATCAGAATAAATAAATATAATCTTATTTATTTAAAATTCTGAATTGCTTGCTTTAGGATTCTAAAGGGATAAAACCACTTTGTTGAAACAGTATTACCATTTTAAATTTTCTTTCTTTTTATGTTCCTTTTGATTTTAGTTTTCATTTTTGATATTTTTGTTTATTTGATTTTATGTTGATTTATGTTTATTTTAATTTTTTGTTATTTTCATTTTTCTTTATTTACTTTTCACTTCCTTTTACTTTGCTTTTTTGTACCTTTGAAGCTGTTTCATCTGATTCCTTTTACACAAAAAATGTGTGTTTTCATTCCCTTTTAAAAAAAATCAAGGATCCAGTATCTTTGAATAAAACTTGCATACATTTGAAAAATAAAAACCTATGAGTAATATGAAATGCTTCTGAATAAAAATAAAAACGTAATGAGTAATATGAAATGCTAGTGTCTTTTTTTAACCTTTAATGCAAAAGCAACCTTAAAACACAGACATTTAGAAATTTGTGCAAAATACTATGATTTCTTCAAACAGTACACATTTTCATTTCATTAAGTTCATTTTTGACCTAGCTTAAATATGTTACTTGTATTTATCTTAGGGAACACACGCGATGTGGTCAAACATGCAAAGATTTTTTTAGAGAGAGAGCGTGTGAGTGGGGAGGAGGGACAGAGAGGGAGAGAGAGAGAAAATTCCAAGCAGGCTCCACACCCGGTACGGAGTCTGACACCAGGCTCAATCTCACAACCCTGAATTCATGACCTGAGCTGAAATCAAGAGTTGGATGCTTAACTGACTGAGCTAACCAGGCACCCCCAAACATGCAAAGATTTTGAACTAACAATTCAATTGTGTTGTCTTTTCAAAGTACTATCACTTGAAATAGGAAACATGTTTACAAATCTAAGATATTTTTGGGCGGGGGAGGTGCCAAGGGAGGAGAGAAAGAATCTTAAGCAGGCTCCATGCCCAGCATGGAGACCGACTTGGGACTCAATCTCAGGACACTGAGATCATGACCTGAGCAGAAATCAAGAGTCGAACATTTAACCAACTGACCCACTCAGGTGCCCTACAAATCTTAGTTTTTAAATGTTTTCCCAAAATTGAGTATTGTCTTTATTAGATATTTGTCTCCCCCATTCCAAAGACAATTGGTACATACCACAGAATAAGTTGTGGGAAGGAGCCTAATGATCAAATGAAAACTTATAAACTTACCAACCAACTTAGGAATTAGAACATTCCCAATACCATTGCTGCTACCTTTATTTTCCTTTCATCTACCCTGTGTCCCTGCCTCCCCCAGAGTGGTAAACACCTCCTCAAGTTTACATTTATTTTTCTCTTGCTTTTCTTTTTGAATACTTCCATTATATTTATAAGCATCCCTAAACAGTACATTGTTCAGTTTTTGGATCTTTATGAAAATGATAGCATACTATATGTAGTCCTCACCTTATTTTCTTCAGTCATTCTTATGCTTCTGGGATTCCTTTTTTTTTTTTTTTTTTTTTAAAGATTTTGATGGTGGGTATTGAGGAGGGCACGTATTGCATGGAGCACTGGGTGTGGTACATGAACAATGAATCTTGAAACACTGAAAAAATAAAAGTATTTGGGGAAAGAAAAACAGGAAAAAAAAGATTTTATTTATTTATTTGACAGAGAGAGACAGAGAGAGAGAGGGAACACAAGCAGGGGGAGTGGGAGAGGGAGAAGCAGACACCCTGCAGAATGGGGAACCCGATGCGGAGCTCGATCCCAGAACCCTGGGATCATGACCCAAGCTGAAGGCAGACGCTTAACCAACTGAGCCACCCAGGCGCCCCGCTTCCGGGATTTCTTTGTGCTGATGTACAAAGCTGTAGCTTATTAGTCTTCTCGTTTATATGTTGGGTCATCATGTGACCTCAGCATAATTTAGTTATCCAGTCTCTTGTTATCAGAGATTGGGTTGTTTCTCAGTTTTTGTTATTATAAGCAATGTTGCTGTGAACACTTTTTACACGTTTACCCCCTTCTATCATGTCTGTGATTATTTTCATGTGTTTTCATTTTCTATGTCTTTTAAACCCCGCAGGAACTTATTAATGCCTTTGTATGGTCAATAGTTATTTAGATTTATATGCATTTTCCATTGCTTCTCAGGCTTTCCTCCATTTTCTTATTTCTGACTGAGATGATTTTCTTTTTTCTTCAGAAGCTCCCTTTATCCTTTAATGTAGTGTCCACTGGAAGTGAATCCTTTCAGTTTAGTGTGCATGTGCTTTTAACTGATCTTTAGTTTTGAAGGACTGGTTAACTAGATACAGAATTCTAAGCTGGTGGTTACTTTTTTTGGACGGTATAAAAATGTAATTCCATTTTTGTTTGGCTCTTTTTATTCATGTGGAGGGAATTAGCTGTCAATCTTGTTGTTCCTCCTTTGATGGTCATGTGTCTTTTTTTCTATCTATGTTTTAGGTTTGTCTTCTTGTCTTTGGTTTTCAACAGTGTAATTGAAATGAATCTAGTTGTGATTTTTGTTACTTATCCTGCTTGGGGTTCACAGTACTTCTTGAAACCATGGTTTGATGCAGTCCATTAGGCTTGGAAAATTCTCTACTAATATTTCTGTAAATATTGCCTCTCCCCATTCTTTCTCATTTTCTTTTCATTTTCCTTATATCTCTTTTGGTCATTTCTGTAATTCCTATCGTTCCTCTCCATATTTCCATCTGTATATTTTCTACTGACCTAACTTCTAGCTCTCTTATCTTCTAGTTCTCTTTTCTTTGTGATAGGCACCATGTTTTGTCAGAAGAAAGTTGTTTCTTTATAAATAACATTATAATAATTCAGACTGGAGGTATATGGACTTAAAGGGGGAGGTGGAGATGTTAAAATAAAAGTACAACTAGAAAATGTGCATAAATAATTTCACACCAAAGAAATAGTATTTAAAATAATATTTGAAATCACTGGCTCACTTCCTAATTTTATTTTTGTTATTCTCATAAATGCTATTTTTTGAAATATAAAACATCCTACCTACCTACCTACCTACATACATACCATATAGGTAGCCAGCTGGCTAGTTAGCTATATATATATTTTTTAAAGATTTTATTTATTTATTTGACAGAGAGAGAGAGAGAGATCCCAAGTAGGCAGAGAGGCAGGCAGAGAGAGAGGGGGAAGCAGACTCCCTGCTGAGCAGAGAGCCTGATGCGGGGCTCGATCCCAGGACCCCGAGATCATGACCTGAGCCGAAGGCAGAGGCTTTAACCCACTGAGCCACCCAGGTGACCCGGCTGGTTAGCTATATTATCACATAGCAGACTGTTTGATGTGTAATGGACACATACTAAATGGCAATTGCAATTAATTACTATTATTCTGTTGTGTAATACTGCCACAAACTTAGCAACTCAAAATGAGAGACGTTTATGTGTTGTTGCTCAGTTTCTGTAGGCCATAAACCCTGGCACAGTTTAGCGGGTGTTTCCTCTGCTTCAGGGTTTCTCATGATGCTGCATTTAAGATGTTGGCCAAAGCTGGGGGCTCAACTGGGGAAGGATCCACTTCCAATATCATTTCTGGAGTTATTGACATGATTCAATCAATTCCTTTTGCACTTTTGTCTAGAGCCTTGGTTGCTTTCAAGATGATAGCTGGATATAGACTTCAGTTCTTTGCCATGTGGGCATCTCCATGGAGCAGCTCACAACTTGGCAGTGGGCTTTATTAAAGAATGTGCTTGCAAGATGGAAGTTATAATCTTATGTAACATAATCATGGAAGTGACATCCTATTACCTTTGCCATAATCTATTGGCTAAAACCAAGCCACAAATACCATCCACACTCAAAGGAGAAGATTATATAAGGACATGAATGTCAGAAGGTGGGATCACTGGGGCCATCTCAGAGTCTGTCTGCCACAGACAGACTTTAAAAATCGAATAACTCTTTTCTTTTTTTTTTTTTTTTAAAGATTTTATTTGTTTATTTGACAGAGAGAGATCACAAGTAGGCAGAGAGGCAGGCAGAGAGAGAGAGGGAGAAGCAGGCTCCCCGCTGAGCAGACAGCCCGATGCAGGGCTCGATCCCAGGACCCTGAGATCATGACCGGAGCCGAAGGCAGAGGATTTAACCCATTGAGCCACCCAGGCGCCCCTCAAATAACTCTTTTCATATAACCATTTTCAGTATTACTTTTTAAAACCAGTTTATTACATCATTCCTCACATTACTGTATAAAGAAAAAGACATTCATTTTCTTATAAAACACCTGTAGACAACTCATGATCTATAAAATATCAATTCGTACAGTCAGAATATCTTGCAATTTAGATGTCTCAAAAAGTGTCCTATCATAGGAGATGGTCTTTGAAAAAGTAAACATTTTGATTCAATGTTCTTTAAATCAGTATATATCAAGATTATTAAATTATTAGCATATGTTTGATTAAAACTCTCCCTCACTTTTAAAATGAAAATAACATTTTCATTTACTGACTGATTCCATTAAAATATCTTCCTGAATCATCTTTACTCATCAAAAGTTGCGAATGCCTCTGCTACATATTCATTTTTTAGCATTTATATTTATATCCCCTAGAAGTGACCTTAGAAGTTATCTTACATGCTTAATAGAACCTCTGTGCTGTCACAGAGGCTAAAACTGTTCAGGAAAGTCCTGCCAGAAGGGACTGTTTGGAGGTGTTAGTGTTTAACAACACAACACTAAAAGTTCCATTAACTAAAATACTGGGAAGCCAACAAATGCCTGGAGGGGTGGGTATAGCCTGAAATTCGGGAATAAATGGCCAAAGTGTTCTCTGGCAGCTGGGAGGAAATTGTATCTGAGTGCCAGGCAGTGGACTGGGTGCTTGAGAAAGCTGGTTAATAATACAGTTCCTGCCTTTGGGCAGATTTCTTAGAGTATGTAAAGAGATAATTAAGTATACTGCTATGACTCGGAGGGAAGCTGATGATGGTGGGGAACAAGGGTGGGGAACAAGACTTGACTTGTCTATCATGGAGCATATTCCAGGCACTACAGTCAGTTCTTTATCATAATTTTCTGACTTAAGTCTCATCCCAGTGCTGTGAGATAGGTATTATTATGTCAATTTACAGAGGAGAAAATTATGGCTTGTAGAGTTATGGTGTTTTGACCAAAGTTGTGGGACTAGGTAATGAGACCTGAGATTTAAACCCATTTCTGTCTAATTTAAAACTTCTACATGAGGAAGTCCAAGCAGGCCTGCTACTGACAGAGATTCAAATGAGTAGATAATCAAAACAGTAACAAGACTCATTGCCTTCTATAGCATCGTGGCAGGAGACTAGGTTCTGAATTCATAACTGGGATTGAATGAATCTTGACTCTTCCACTTCCTCTCTAACTGGAGAAATTATACAATAGCTCTGGAGATTGGCTTTCCTGTCTGTATTTTGGTAATAATAATACTCACATGATTATTGTGCCCAGTGCAAGGTAAGCACTCAATAAAAGAACTGATCTTGTTATGACTACTTTCTCCTGTTAGATGTGGGCATGTGTGTATTACAAATCAGAGGGCAGGGGGATTAGCAAAGTTATCAACAGAACGAGGAATATTTACTATGGCTTGGGATCCATAGAGAGACACTTAAGTTAGAAACATGGCAAAGATATCAAATGGATTGTTCGATGAATTCAGGTGCATGACGTCTCTGAAGTCAATATAAATTTGTGGTGGGAAGCTTCCCCTAGGCTATACAGATACAATAATAAAAACAGGTCTCGTTCTAGTTCATGACCAAAACCTAAGCACACATACCAGCCAGGCATTTTCTTACAGTGTCATATTACCTCTTAGAAGCAGTATGAAAGGGTTGACAGTCCAGTTGATTGGTGACTCAGGGGACCAGCATTTTATTTTCCTTTGCTGAGGTTTCTCATGTGAGTCATTTAACAGGAATATGCTGATCTGACAATGTAGTGATGACCGCATTAGACAGAAGACCTACTATAGAAGTATTATATCTGTGGGGTGGCATCAGAGATAGACCATTAGTAGTAGTGGTAGTGGAAGCTATGAGATAAGACAGTATAATTGCTAAGGAAGACAATGAGTCAATGACTTGTCCTATCCTGGGAAAGGCACCAACATTTAGAATATAAAAGGAGGAACAGAAGTGAGCTGAATGGCCTGAGAAGAATGGAAACTTCAATGCCTGGGAGCCAAGCAAGAAGGTAATCCACAGTTTCAAATCATATAGAGGAATCAAAATAATTAACTTCAGCTCCCCACAGAGCGGCATGAAAATGCAGAAATATGGGAATATTGCACAACTCTATTAGGATCCCTGCTCCTTCCTCTACACAAATCAAAACTATACATTGGTTCTAGCTCCAGAAATTTTCAATGTTTTTACTTAATTAAAAAAAGTACGGTGGGGGGGGCACCTGAGTGGCTCAGTTGGTTAAGTGTCTGCCTTCAGATCAGGTCATGATCTCAGGGTCCTGGGATGGAACCCTGCATACCGCTCCCTGCTCAGTGGGGAGTCTGCTTCTCCTTCTGTCTCTCACCCCTGTTGGTGCTCACACTCTCTCTCTCAAATAAATAAATAAAATCTTAAAAAAAAAAAAGTGTGGGGATGCCTGGGTGGCTCAGTCCGTTTAGCGACGGACTCTTGGTTTGGGTTCAGGTCATGATCTCATGGGTTGTGAGAATGAGTCCTGCATAGGGGGGTCTGCACTCAGTGAGGAGTCTGCTTGGAAAGTCTCTCCCTCTGCCCCTCCCCTTTTTTTTAAAAAAAGGTATTGAATATCTGAATTCTACACGAAATTTTCAGTAACTTAGGCCCTGACAAATGATTATTCTTAGGTGGATTAGATCTTTATGTTATAAAAATCTGGAATGTTTTGTGACATTATCACGTCCATCTGAAAGATATAGACTCATGGGATATTTAACTGTTCATTTTCCTCTGGCTGATTAGGAAGCATTTCTCAGAGTAGATGATTTTTTTTTATCAGAGTAGATGATTTTGATGCCAAACTAAAATTTATCTGATGTCCAGAATGTGTGTGTTAGTTTTATTTTACATAATGATAGTCAGTTTCAGTGAATGATGAATCTGCTCTGTTTATCTTTTAGGTTTCATCAAGCTTTCACTTCATTCTTTTGATTAAGCAATTGTTAATAAATTTTGGCACTATTATCTCTACAGTTTTTACCGTCACCAACATACATTATTTTTGTGGGTTTTGCTGGTGTTATATAATTGGAATGAAGTAATGTTTTAGAAATCCTGAGGCCTGAGTAAAAAAAAAAGTATTATTAACTACCTAATTTATAGAAAATAATTTTGAGATATTAGCAGAATATATATGTATTATACTATGTGAGTTGGTAGTCACATATTTGATATATTCATTCTAATTTCTTGCCCCTTAAATTGAGATCCTTATAACATTGGTTGAATGCATTGCTTCTCTTATGTTTTGCAAGACTTTAAAGCATTTGAGCACTATGCATCCTCTTTTTAGTCTAAGTCCACGCTTCCGGTGCAAAGTATAACAGAATTTTAAAGGTAAGTACTTCCCAATTTTAACTGGAGTAATCTTTGACAATAATGCAATGAAATTTTCTCCTATTTTCTCTTCAGGCAAACATGAGTCTTTCCCAGGCATAACTGAGGTTTAGAAAAACATCTCTTTGTTAGTCTAACAAGCTATCCCTTCAATGGCCTACCTGTCCTCCTTTCAAGAAGATGAGATATTGAAACCTGACTTAAAATCACCCTTCTCCGATCCATGTCCTTGCCTGCCATTTGTTTAATTAGGTGCTTACTTGATACGAAATTGGCTTTCCTCATTCATTAAAGGTGTTGAAACTGAAAAGCATGTTTCTGCCTTTTCACAACATCTCAAATTAACTTCCACTAAAACATAAAACAGAAGAGAGGTTGTAATGGTCTCATCTACCTATTCGAGTGACACTGCTTGTCAAATGATGAGTGACTTTCTAATTGAAATGACATATCTGGCACAGCTAGCTCAGGAACAATTGGTATCTCTATCTTCAGTCTCCTCATTGCTGCACTTGGTTCTGATAACGATAATTCAGCTTCAATGTTGAGATAATTGGTAACCTATGCTTCCCATGAAGCCATGAGAGAAACTTGGTTACCTGGATATGATAGACTTCTAAAACCTGTTCACCTGTTTATCACAGCAGAAGCATATATAAATGGTACAAACTTGTCGAACAGCTAAGCATTGTAAATTGCATCTTTACCGAACTTCTGGTGGTATAGTGAGAAGAGCCTGTGTACTTGGGCTCATTCTTCTCAAAGTACTTTCAAAATGCCTACAATTCACAGGATCCTTTATATATGATTAAGTCCTTAATAAGAGATTAATCAAGTCAGCACTAAGTTAATAAAATATACTATACAACGTTATCATTTTCCTTAACAGATCTCCATGGGACATGAAACTTTTGATATTGACCTGTAAAACTCAAAAGGTAGACTTATGCAATCAATTATTTAATGATACTGTGGCTTGGGATTTAGAGAGAAACACCTGAGTTAGCAACACAGAAGAAAATCAAATGGACTTTTTGATGAACTCAAGTGCCTGAGGATTCTGAAGGCAACCCAAAAAATGAGAAGAAAAATTTCACCCACCCTATACAGATGAAAGAATGAAAACAGGTTTTGTTGTAGTTTGTGGCCAAAACTTCAGCAAACATTTCCAGTCAGGCATTGCTGACAATGTCACACAGTCTCTTGGAAGCTGTGTGATGAGGTCGGCAGTCCAGTTGACCGGAGAAGTCCAGAGACCAGCATTCTATGCCTTTGCCAGATTTTCTCAAGCAGCTCATTTACCCTGTCTTTGCATCAGCTTCTTCCGAAATGGGTCTGAAAAGAAATGCTGTTTCTAAATTATTTGAACTGGTTTCAATGACTTCATATTCTCCCATGAATACAGTTTATTATTTTGAGCTTATCAGTGGATAGTCTTTGAGACACGATTAAAATATTTTACAGATGAGAAAACCAAAACCCAGAGAAATAAAGTGATTTGCTTACTTTAGGGTTTCTTAATCTTGGCACGCCTGACATTTTGGGCTGGATAATTCCTTGTCATGGGGGTAGACATGTCCTGCACATTGCAGAATGCTAAGTGGCATCTCTGATCTCTGTTTGTTAGATTCCAAGAACAAATGCCCAGTCAGAACTATGAAAAATGTCTCCAGACATTGCCAGATAATAAATAAAATAGGCCCAAATTCAGAACCACTGGCCTAAGTAACAGAAAGATCATAGCAGGAGTTAGAAATGGAATTAAGGCCTCCTGACCCAAACTCTGCTGTTATTCAGCTATGCTGCCTTACCCGTGAATTGGTACTTTGAGTGAGGATGGATATCAGGTTAGTTCCCCTTACCTTGCCAAGAGATGACCTTCTCTGGAGCTGGTACATTGCGCTGCTGTGTTTTAAGTCCTGCACTAGCATAACGAAAACGTGTAAATAGAAAAAGGCCAAGTTGACATATGTGAGTGATCTATTGAAAGGAGACCTTGATTATTTACAATTATTAAAGTATAGAGTGTGTGTGTCTCATTAATGACGAACATATTCAGCAGTGTATATCCGACAAAATTAGGCATTACAGCAAATACTCATTTCAGTATGTAGAAGTCAAATTCAATAACCACTTTATGAATACCTTCAAGTGATAAATTTCATCTATATTAATAGTTGAATAGCTTTATCAAACACACAACTATATTCTAATGATATAAAAACAAGTTTCACAGAGGACCTATGTATCCAGGGGATGACACTATGGCACCATACAGGTCAATTTTAAATATGGCAGTCAGGGAAAACTTCGCTGAGAAGTTGGCATTTGAATAAGACTTAAGGGAGGCAAGAGAATGTATCATTCAGATATCTGGAGAAATAGCATTCTCAAGCATAGGGAAGGGCAAATGTAGTAGCCACAAAAAAGAAATAAGTTTCTGAAATGTTTGAATAACATCAGGGACACTGGTGTTTCCGAAACACAGTAAGTAATCGAGTTGTGGGAGAGATAACAAATGTAGATTATGTAAGGCCTTATAAACATGGCAAGGGCTTTGGTTTTTCTGAGTGAGATGAAAGGATACTGGAAGGTTTTATGTGGAGGAATGTTATGATCTACTTAATTTTAGAAAGATTACTCTGGCTGCTGTGTTTAGAATATACTATAAGGAATAAGAATTGAAAGAGGGACAGTAGTGAGGATGCTACTAGAATAATTCAGATGAAAAATAGTGGCGGCTTGGTTTAGTATAGAATTAGTGGAAGAAGTGCAGGAAATTATTAAATCATGGGTATTCTGAAGATATGTGAAGTATACTGTTCCTGATAGGCTGGATGTGGAATGTGAGAGAGTTGGTGATAGCTCTGAGTCTGGGGCCTGAGAAATGTGAAAGATGGTGCTGAGATGGGGAAACCTGTGTGAAAAACAGACTTGGGGGAAAGATAAAGACCATCGTTTGGTACAGGCTATATTTGAGACGCCGTTATTTGTCCAAGAGCATATATAACTTTTGAATTGAGAGGAGAGGTGTTGGATGGAGATATGTATTTTGGAGTCATCAGTGTATAGTTACATTTAAAGCTGCAAGACTAGACAGGATCACTAAATTAGTAATAGAACATTCAAGGAATGAGCCCTGAGGTGCTCCTACCCTTGGAAGTTTGGTAAGACGAGGAGGAATTGGCTAAGGAGACTGAAGAGAAATGACCATTTCTAGTTCCTTCCAAGAAGTTGGCTGAATGTAGACCTCAGGTTCTTGTCATGTGGGCATCTCCATGGAGCAGCTCACAACTGGGCAGCGGGCTTTACTAAAGCTAGCAAGGGAAAGAATCTGCTAGCAAGATAGAAGTTATAATCTTATATAACATAACTATGGAAGTGACATCGTATCACCTTTGTCATACTCTATTGGCTAAAAGCAAGCCACAAATTCCACGCACAGTCAAAGGAACCGGATTACATAAAGACATGAATATCAAGAGGTGGGATCAGTAGGGGTCATCTTAGAGTCTGCCACAACCATCATACCTTTAAAAAACTCAGAAATAATTATTTTGAGATAACCATGAAAATAATGCTAGAATAGCATGGTGTCATGGGGGCAAAGTGAAGACATTGTGAAAGGAGAGATGACCAAACATGTCAGATGTTGCTGACAGGGCAAATGAGATGAGGACTGTGAAAATGATCCCATTTAAATACATGAAGGTTATTTGTGACATTGACTACTACAGTTTTGGTGTAATGGTGGGGTTGAGGTTCCGATTGGAATTGTCCCAAGAAAGTATGGGAGGAGAGGAATTGGAGGTCTCAAGCATAGTCAAGTCTTTCAAAGAACTTTGGGGTTAAGAGGACCAGAGAAGAGGGGCAATAGCTACAACAGATTAGGGTCAGAAGTATTTTAATATAGTAGGAGAAATTATAGCATGTTTGTATGCCGATGGGAAAAATCCAACCGAGAAGGAAATTAGAATGATTCTGGGAAGTGGGGATAATTGAAAGAGTGATGTTATTTTCTTTTTTAACTTAAAGAAATTAACACACTTTATTTTTAAAATTCTAAGTATGCTTTGAATGAAAACTGTCCATTTAGTAAGCACTCACAGAGTTCCAATCATTGTACAGAATATTAAAACACTTGTTTGTACTCTTTTAGAGCAAAATTGCCTATTCTGTTGTGCTCATTTTTGCGTGGTATGGACATTTTAGTTCCATTGCCATAAAATGACCAGTTCTTCAAGACTTGCTCAAGAAACAAGTTCCTGATCCATAGAATTAGATCATGAAGGAAGTTCGTGTGCCAACTGTTACACTTACTGTCCTCTCCCTCTGAACCCACTACCACCCCTTCCTCCTTTGAAGCCTCCACTTCCACATCCTCTTTTGCCTCTGTCACCTCCTCCTCTTTCCCCTCCTTGGCCTCCCCTGACACCACCTCTTGGGGTTCCCTTCTCACCTGGAGGTTGGGATAAAAACCTCTGCAATGGTATCAGTTTATTCGGGTCTGTATAGAACTTTTGCAGTTCTTTTTTAAAAGGAAGATGCCTTCATATTTTCTGACAATTTCACAGAAAAATAAAAATCTCTAAGTTGTCCACATATTTCATCCACTTTATCAAGTTGTTCTTTGTTCTCTAAATAAACTGGAACATTGAAATAAGGAACCTTCTTTTCGTCCGTAGTACACTTACAAACTGTGTCATTTTCACAGGGATGCAGGAACTCTCCTGACACAGACGTGTACCCTGGGGCAAATAATACATTATGTGTTAATAAAAAAAAAAGAAATAAATAGTATTAGACTAAAACAAAACAAAACAAAACAAAACAAAAAACTACATGTTCCAGAGGTCCTCGGTCTTGGCCTTTGTTAAAACCTCCACGGCCACGAAAGAGTGATGTTATTTTCTAAGTTAGGGTCTTGGGGAAAAGTGGAGGAGATAACCTTAGAGCAGAGTGTGGACAATGTGCCAATATTGACAGGGAGAAAGGCCTAGCATATGTGTATATTTATGGGAAGGGACATGGTATATATTGTGATAGCTTGTAAGGTTCTTTTCTGAACTTCTTTCTTTATCTGTCTGTCTCTCTCCCCTCCTTTTTTTTCCCAAGCAGTGTCATCAGCTGAGAGTAAAGGTGGAGAATAAATTGTTGGATATCTGAAATGGAAGGATAATGCAGAAAATAGATTTCTATGACAATGAGGGAAGGAGTGAATTACAGAAATACAGTATAATTGCCTGGCAGCCTTCAGAGCCTTGCCTAACCTTAAGAGGTTTAGAATGGCAATCTTTCTGGGTTTCCAGAAGTAGAGGAAAACCAGTTATATTAATGTCTTTCGTATGGATGGACTGTGGAGTTTAAGCTAGGTAGAAATTAGTGAAAAGTTACTAAGGGTAATGAGCCTTGGTGGGGAGAGGATAATTGGAGTTGAGGTACTGGCAGAAATGAGCTGAAAATATAGAGCACAGTAGACAGAATGAGATGTTTGAAACTGAAGCTATGGAATGGTTACATCTTTGGTTATGACAGAGTCTAGCATATACCCATGGGAGTAGGGGGATAAGATAAGGTGAAAAACAAGAACATTTGGGAAGAGGAAGTCAAATGAAATTTCAGGTTGTTTGAAGCATTACACATGTGAATAATGAAATTACCAAGAATTATGGCTGGGGTAGTATTGGAGAGTGACAGTGAGCTAAGAGATAAAATCTCCAGAAAAGACTGGCGGGCTTGGCCATTTTCAAGGTCCTTACAAAGACAGGGTGTTTACCGCTCCCTGTTGTAATCATTTATAGATATTCGAAGCAAGAAGGTTTAGTGAGGGAAGAAGGAGAATATAATTAAAACATCTTATAAATAGTTTGGGGGGGGACTTGGCCATTTTCAAGGTCATTACAAAGACAGAATATTGACTGTTAATCTGATATCATCGTCCTCTAAATACGTGAAGCCAATATGGCTAATTTTAATCTCTTACCAAATTGTAACATTTGTTCAGATAATCAATTAATTGTTTAGTAGTCACCTGTGACTGACCTGGAGGTGGATCATTAAGTGTGGAGATTTTCCTCAAAGTGGAAATATAAAAATGAAAACTGGAATCATGATTTTAGTTGAAGAATTTGACGATCCAAGAGAAAGTGATTCAATTAAGATCATAGCGTTAATAAGTATAGAGCCAACAATAGAACACAACTGAGTTAAGATGGACAGATTTAGCCACAAAGGAAAATAAGACAAAACAAAAGTGACAACGGCAGCAATCACAACAAACAAAAAAGAAAACAGGACGGTCTGTTAAGTTTGGATTTCACACAAACAAATTTTTTTGGTAGTAGTATGTCTCAAATATTGCCACAAAACATTCTTGTACTTAATGTGTTGACAACACTGTCCTAAAGTGAGTCAGTTCACTGGTTGTCTCTGCCTCTGTCCCTGTTGCTACAGAGCCACATTGTATAAGTTACAAGGTGTGTGTGTGTGTTTGTGTGTGTGTGTGTGTGTGTGTGTGTGTGTGTGTGTGTTGGGGGAGGGTCATTATAAGAAACCATGGTTTGTATTTTCTTTGTGCTTAAGCATAAAACCTTTAGAGTATTTTTTGAGAGTTGAAGGCAATTATAACTAAAAGTCAGATAAGCCAAACAGATGTTACCAGTAAAGTATTTGTTTAAAGGCGGCATCATCACACCAAGTATGCATCATTCTTATAAGGGCTGCTTCTTGATTCTCTTTCTGATAGTCTAACAATTCAGGAACTTCTCACCAAGAATAGTTGCAATTTCTGGGGAGGGGAGAAATTTTGTTGGAAGGTTAGTCAAGTATACTCATCTTTACCATTTTCCTTGCCATGTTTTTTTGTACTGATTTCGAATCATGTTATTAACACAAAGAGATACTATTTATAAACAAGGACAATAAATGTGCACTAGCCAACATATATTTTCTACGAAACCTTTTTCCAAAACTATTGCTTGATTTCTTTCAGTGACAGAACCTTTGGTTCCACAGCTATCAAGTTATTTCTAAATGACTTACCACATCATTAGAGATTACAACTCTCTCCTGGACAAAATTAATCTGTTTAAATAGGAAATGATTTGCTCCCAGATTAACACAACATTAACATTTCAAACTATTGACTAAAAATGTCAGGCTTTCACATTTTAAATAAATAGACTTGCTTGTGCCTCAGTGGCTCAGTCAGTTAAGCATGATCTCAGAGTCCTGGGATAGAGCCCCATGCAGGGCTCTGTGCTCAGTGTGGAGGTGGAGTCTGCTTGTCCCCCTCCCTTCTGGGCCGCCCCTCCCTCCCCATCTGTCCCTCCCACCCCCACTCTCTCTTGCTTGCATGCTCTCACTCTCTCTCTCAAATAAATAGACTTGTAGTTACCAAAATGATGAGGTGGCCAAACAAATTGTGGTTGATTTCTTGTTATTGTCCACAAGTGGCAAAATGGCATTTAAAAAAATAGATATGAGAAACTTTATTTCCTTGCTGTTAATCTGGCTCTTCTCTTATGCTCTACTTAATTTGAATTGGACTTAATCAGTTATTAGGCATCCTTTTTCTAAGCATCCTTTTTCTAACATCCTCCTATAAATTCTCAATCTTTAAGGATATAATGTTTTAGTTTCTTAAGGTGCTGTAAAAATGTGATCATTTACAAATACAAGAAAATAAGCCGCATAAGGTAATATTCAAATATTAATTATGCAGTTAAAAACTTCCATAAAAATGAATTAGTACCTAAATTGCCCAGTGGTATTAGTTAGGTTTTTAGAAATTGACATTAGCTTTCTTAGGTTAATAATAATTTTCCTTTTATTCCTGAGTGCATATACTGTACCATTTATTTCTCATAATGAAGCTGTGCAATTATTTTGGATGTCAAAAATTAAGCTCAGGAAGTTAGGTAACTGGGAGGCGCCTGGGTGGTGCAGTTGGTTAAGTGTCCAACTCTTGATTTTGGCTCAAGTCATGATCTCAGGGTTGTGGGATCGAGCCTGTGTCAGGCTCCACACTCAACACAGAATCTGTTTGAGATCCTCTCTCTCTCTCCCTCTGCCCCTCCTTGCACTCATTTGTGCTTGCTCTCTCTAAATAAATAAATAAATAAAATTTTAGGGGCATCTGAGTGGCTAGTCAGTTAAGCATCATCTCTCTCTCCCTCTGACCCTCCCTCAGTTCTTGCTCACTCTCTCTCTAATAAATAAATAAATAAGTTAATAAATAAATAAAATCTTAAAAAAAAAAAAAGAGTTAAGTAACTGGTCCAGCTATCATGTAGCTGGCAGGGTTGTTATATAAATTCCAAAGCCTGTGGTCTGTTTGCTGGGGAGTTACACAAAGCCCTTGAAAAAGAACTCAATATTGATCAGTGATATATTTTGCAAGATATTTTTTGATTACTCTGAAAAAAATTATTACTAATAGACAATAACTTATTTGTATATTGTTGTACCATTACCAGCATACTTTCATTTCTATGACCTTAGACTGTCTCAATTTTGTTTTAAACTCATATCAACCACCAGAGATAGACAAGGTCAGTATATTTAGCTCAGGTTACCAATAAAATAGCGAAGAGATTAAATGCTGTTGCCAAGGTCATAGATGAAGTAACAGAGCCAGGAATCAGGTGCAGACCTCTTGTCTCTAAGATCTACTGCACCGCGATGATGATGCCCTTTGGGCGCCATCCTCACTCGCTCTGCCTGGGCTCTTACAGGCTGCATTAGGCATCCTTCTTTTACAGATGCCTTCATTCCTCCATCCGGTTTCTCATCCCCCGTGCTGGGCCTCTCTTCCGTGGTGATGCCCACTCCACGTTACTCAGGCTCTGATAGCCTTCTCTGTGCCACATAGCTTCTTCCGGACTCCAGGCATGAAAACCTGCCTTGCTTGTCTCATCTTATTCTTTAGGACCAGGTTGTTCTGGAACAGAAGAGGAGGCGAATCTCTAACAGGATATGGTCCCTGAATAAAGGGAAGCACACAAAGACAGCTTCACCTTTACTTAGTTTTCCCCGTGCAGTTTGCTGGGAAAAAGTAGTAGTCCTAATGGACTGAAGCTATAGAAGTCAGGGTCTGAGGCTGTCAGAGTGAATGGATACTTAGGGGGCAAATCTCTAGAGAGGAGAGAACCACACCAAGGGGGCTTCCTCATTCTGTGTTTCTCATAAAGGATATAGCGGGCTCACTCCAGAACTGCACAAAAATAGGATGAGACTCCAAGGGACTCTCCAAGGGAGATTAGCAACTAGAATGCTAAAGAGCTGCACAGAGATTCCAACTTCTATGTTTTCAAGACATTTCATTTGTATAACTATTTGTTTAATATTTAATTTTTCTTCCCACGTGGAAGAAAAAGTGTAGAGCATGTTTCTCTCCCATCAACTTCTGGATTTCTTAGACCATATTAATATAATGTAGACATCATATATTTTCCGCTCTGTCTCTTCAACAATTATTTTTACATTGACATTGAGTTTTATAACCAAGTTAAATTTGCTTTACGTTTGAGGCTTAACCCTAAACCTCTTCAACAGCAGCTGCTAGTTATAAACTCTGTGCAGCTTTCTGTGTATAGTGGGTTAAGTGTTTGAGGTCAATCTTCTTAAAATCATAATTCTGCACCCATAGGTTATTCAAAATGGTGTGTGTGTGTGTGTGTGTGTGTGTGTGTGTGTGTGTGTGATCTCACATAACAGCCTGATTGGAGAAATGGCAAATGACATGACCAAGCAATGCACAAACGGATAAATACAAATAACCGGGAAGCAGATGTAAAGTACAAAGTGTTTAACCTGATTATCTCTAGGATGAAAATTAGAACAACAGTTATCACATCTGAAATATCAGAAAGTAAGGACGCCTGGGCGGTGCAGGCAGTTAAGCATCTGACTCTTGATTTCCTCTCAGGTCGTGATCTCAGGGTCATGAGATCGAGCCCCAGTTGTGGCTTGGCGGCCAGTGTGGAGTCTGCTTAAGATTCTGTTTTCCTCTCCCTTTTTCCCTCCCCGCAAAATAAATCAATCAATCTCCTTTTTAAAAAAAGAAACCTTGGAAAATAAAAAGAAAAGTGCTAATACCAGGGTTGGCATGGGTATGAGAAAATGGGTCCTTTCATACATTGCCCGGGGAAATGTAAATTTGTACAAGGTTTCTGGAGGACAGTGTGACAAAATCTATCAAAGTTCTAATTAATTCACATCCATTTTTCTGGTGGGACTATTATAAATATTATAAATATCATTGCTACAGACATACTTTAACATATACCCTTGGTTCAAGAGTTTCTTCTAGTGTAGCTGTTCTCCAATTGGACCTCCAACACCTTAGGACCTCTTTTATTTATTTTTTTTAAGATTTTATTTATCTATTTGAGAGAGAGAGTGAGGGAGAGAGAGCATAAGCTGATGGAGGCAGAGAGAGAGGGAGAAGCAGACTCCCTGATGAGCAGGGAACCCCAGGTGGGACTCAATCCCAGGACCCTGGAATCATGACCTGAGCTGAAGGCAGACATTTAAGCGACTGAGCTACCCACCTTAGGACCTCTTTAAACTCTTATAAATAAAATTGAGAAGAACCCCAAATATGTATATATATGTATATATAAACATCCTGTTTTATTTATTTATTTTTTATTTTTTATTTTTTTTTAAAGATTTTATTTATTTATTTGAGAGAGAGAGAGATCACAAGTAGGCAGAGAGGCAGGCAGAGAGAGAGGGGGAAGCAGGCTCCCTGCTGAGCAGAGAGCCCAAAG
>CM052901.1:6121547-6267441 GCA_028534135.1 Potos flavus | reverse complement strand
AGATTTTAGCCTTAATTCCTTCCTATGAGGCTCAAGCCTTCCTTGACTCCTTTCCTTCACTTTGCTGGCTAGTAAGTCTCTTGGTTATCCAGTAGACAACAGATGCTGCTTTAGCTTCAGTTTCTTTTCTTTTTCTTTTTTTTTTTTTTAAAGATTTTATTTATTTATTTGCCAGAGGGAGAGAGATCACAAGTAGGCAAAGAGAGAGGGGGAAGCAGGCTCCCTGCTGAGCAGAGAGCCCGATGCGGGGCTCGATCCCAGGACCCTGAGATCATGACCTGAGCCAAAGGCAGAGGCTTTAACCCACTGAGCCGCCCAGGCGCCCCTAGCTTCAGTTTCATATGCTGGTTCTCGGCTTCTTCAATTTGATTCTTCATTAATGTATTGTGAGTTTGGACATGCATTAAGTTATGTTTGATATTTTATCTGGCCTAACCATCCATTTATACTGGAGTGACTTTAAAGTTATTTAATATACTGCCAGAAAGAGCAGTCTCATAAAGATCTTTTTAAAGACACTATTATGAATATATTTTTCAAGGTTGTGGTGAAAGGAATGTCCTCTGAACTCCCTCTGGGGGTATAAGTAGGTACACATGGGAAGGGCATGCAAAGCAAATCTTTCTCATTGGGTTCATTCCATACACTATACCTAGGAATTTCTAACATTTCAATTATATTTAGTATGACTACCAATACTGAGACTTTTTAGTCAGCCAAATGGGCAAACAGAAGCAATCTTAACTTTCTGCTAACCAGGGGTGCCTGGGTGGTTCAGTGGGTTAAAGCCTCTGCCTTCAGCTCAGGTCCTGATCTCAGGGTCCTGGGATCGAGCCCCGCATTGGGCTCTCTGCTCAGCGGGGATCCTGCTTCCCCCCCACCCCGCCTGCCTGTCTGCCTACTTGTGATCTCTCTCTCTCTCTCTCTCTCTGTCAAATAATAAATAAATAAAATTAAAAAAAAAAAAAACTTTCTGCTAGCCCATCTGCAAAGGACACCTATATTGATAATTTAGACCCAATATAAAAATGCTTTTCTTTTACAAATTAGAAAAGTCCTGTAATCTATATTGTATCTGACTTGTGTTCTAGCATTAAACTTTTTAATTAATCTCCCAGAGAATACTGAGATCTGACTCTATTATTAGAGGAGGATTGGCTTTTCTCAGGAGGTAACTCCCCAATGATAATGTTAGTATCTGCAAGAAGAGGATAGAGAAGATACTTCTATTTGTTAAGGGAATTTGGGATAAATACGGCTGTGGGAATTTGGGTTTGGGAATACCCTGAGACTGTTGTATCTGTTGATATTACCCTTCCTATTGATATTACGCTTCTATATCTAACTTGTTCCTGTTCAACGCTGTAACTCCCAATAGAGAATTTAGGAAGCTGAGGATTTAACTGAAATTATGATTTGGCAGCTAACAGGGTCATACTAAGTATTTGGTTTTCCTCTTACTCAACCTCATAAATACAAGAGACAATAGATTCATTTAGCATGCTCATGGTCATATAAATCCCTGCCTTGATACTAGAATTTAGGGATTTGAGAATCTTGTTCTTTTTTCATAAAGTGTCCAGAGCTTTTGGAAGTAGCCATCTATACCCCCATGGTCCTTGAATTTCTGCATGTTGTCCTAAAAAGTGACAATCATTCCCCCAAATTTTACCTTCAATGATTGCCACATTCTAGGTGGCCAGATGCCTAATTTAATAATCTATTTTTTCATTGTATGCCATGGGCTACTGGGTGATTATCCATAAATATTAGTGATATCTTTCACAGCATTCAATCCACACTAAGCAAGATAATTAATCCCAGTTTCCCTGCATTTCTGGGTATCTGTGGCATGCAACGCGTTCATTGTAATAATCTCACTGTCACTTGGAATTCTTGGTTACAAACAACAGAAACCAATTCTAGTTGACTTAAGCAAAGTCAAGGGTTTTGAAGGGTGGGAGAAGCATGCTCAAAATATAGATAGGAACCAGGGGAGGTTCAGGTTTGCCTTCAAGTGTGTTTGTATGATAGATAGCTGAAAACCAACTTAAAAAAACAAATGAAAATTATAGTGAGTAAAGGCATGGTTTTAAGTCCTAGTATGTCATGTCAACAGGAATTGGTCAAGCAGTGAAGCAAGTAATTTCAAGAAAGTAAAAATGAGTTTCAGGAGAACCAACCCAAATAGGACTCTAGCATATGTACAAAGTAAGCAGATATAGGCCACATGATAGGATCTCAAACTAAATTGGAAAGAGGCAAATAGAAATGCAGTTCCCATAACAAATTGGCAGGTTTATGTAAACAGCGTATCAGGACTATGGCTATAACCAAATGGCAAAGATTTGCAAGCTTATGTTCTAATCTCGGAATAACCACTCTACTTTGTATAAAAAGACAAGTGATTGCATAATGGAAGTCAGAAGTCCAGTCTACTTGATAAATCTCTTGGGATTCCAGCAGTTGCCCCCAGCTGATAAAACATACATACACACACACACACACTAAATAGCAAAAGGTAGGTTAAGTTAGATCAGAACCATAAGTTGGTTTTGATATTAAAACTTCATTACAGGGCTCCTGGGTTAAAGCCTCTGCCTTCGGCTCAGGTCATGATCTCAGGGTCCTGGGATCGAGCCCTGCATTGGGCTCTCTGCTCAGCAGGGAGCTGCTTCCCCTTCTCTCTCTGCCTGCCTCTCTGCCTACTTGTGATCTCTCTCTCTCTCTGTCAAATAAATAAAATCTTTAAAAAACAAAAAACTTCATTACAAAAAACCATAAAGTACTAAAAGAGTCCCTACTGTATTTGGGGCAAAGCTTTGGCATTTTGGCTTTTACATTTCATAGTCTTCCTTTCTACCCAAGTTCTTCAAAACATATTCAAGCAAATACCCATCAGTAATTACCACCTGCTTTTCCATTTGAACCTTACCTAAGTAGGTAATGTCCTTAATATCTGTCATTCTCAGCACCATAAGCCCTCTTATTAACCTGGAGAGGGAAAACCAGGTGAAATCGTGTCTCTTTTCTTCCTTTGTCCATTTGTACAGTTTTGTCCAATTGGAAGAGACCTTTTAGGGAAACAGTTATATTTTGACCTCAAAACATATTTGATAGTACAGATTTGGGGGAAAATAATCATTGTTTTCTCAACATCCATGAACTTACTCTTCTAAAGAGCAAATATAAAACCTATTTTAAATTGGAATACTGTTTTCAGTAAGGAAAACTGAAAACCATGTTAAGTTTAAAATCTAAATTCAAAAGCATCATTCCTGTTTCAATCCGTTAGTATTGATATATAGGTTTGCCTCAAGCATTCTGTTTGACCTTTTCTGCGTCAACCTCAAATGTCATCTTTTCTAAGATGGATATTAAAAAATTTAACTTCTTTCTTGCCAAAATGATAAAAAAAATTGTAAACAATAACTTAAGATTTGTTGGCTTTATCCAAAAGCAAAATTAAGATTAGTGACTTTAGGTTTTATCACTCTGTTGTATCTTAGGTCTTTGGAGAAGGATAATTTGGAAAGTTTAGTTTTCTCTATGGACAATCAAATGTGAAGATTAAAAACTGTATGTTACAGCATTTATCATACTGTATTGGTATTACATGATATGAGCTGTTTGGAAAGAAGATATAGAAACCAACCTTTGATATGGCTCCCAATGATCCTTGCCTTTATACTTAGGCCCCTGTGTTGTCCTCTCCCAAGTGAATCAGGGCTGAGTCTCCGTAACCAATGGAATATGGCAGACATGGCAGTTCATGACTTCCAAGGTTGTTATAAAATGCAATGTGGCTTCCACATTGATCTCTTATCACTCACTATGGGGAAGCCAGCGGCCATGTTGGAAGAACTCTCAAAGAGCCCTGTGGAGGAGCCCATGTAGACAGAAACAGGGCTCTCTTTTTCTCAGCCAACACCAACTTGCAGTCCTGAAAGACATCTGATTTAGAGATGGAGCCACAACTGTCCAGTGAAATAATACTGGAATTTCAGACTTAGAAAAACAATTAGAGACAATAAAAACTTATTTTTGCTTTAAGCTATTAATGTTTGGTGGTATTTGTTACACAGCAATAGATAACTAATCCATAAGGGAATGCATTTGACTTATTACTGAGAGTTGAAACCAATAAATGTTTTCTTTTTCTGTGAATGAATAAATGAATTTCCATAGAAGTAGAGAATCTCTAAAAAGCAATGTTGATTTATTAGTGTCAACTCCTGTGTCAGAGGCACCTTTGGTTGGCCTTTGGAAATGTGACTCACTGGAGAAAAGCCCCTGCTGAATCATTACAGTCTATCATACATAGTTAATATTAGCAATGCAAATAGAAACAATAATTTTAGTGTCCTCTTTTTTACCACTCTTGTGTTATCAGGATGTTTCATTGGCTGAAGTTTACTAAACTGACCTAATATTTAGGATCCTGGATTCCCCTGTAGTTGCAAGGGTATTTGCTCATTTTATGGGATCAATCTCCATTTGCTTGCATTTGTCCTCTTCTTGATTAAGCCTCTTTTGTTATTCTAAAGTTAAACTATTTTACAAAACAGTATTGTAGGTAGAAGAGAATCTGCCCATTTTCTCTCCCTTTGACCTTATAGAAGATAACCATTGATAACCCTTTTATTCTAATGGGAAATTATTCCAAGGCTATCCTAATGAAGCTGCTTAGGAAATGTTACCTATAGCGTATTAAAATCTGCTAAATCCTTCCCCATGACAGCCATTTAATAATTTTGACTGAAAAAAGCAGTCAGCAAGCAATCAATTCTCTGATGTTTTGTTTTGTGTTTATATTTCCTCCTATACTGATTCATCTTGGACTAAGTCAACTGAATTGACTGGATGTTTTAGTGTCATATGTACACAGTACTAATGTCGAGGAGCAAAGGTAGTCTGAATTTTTGCCTTATTTGTATAAGATTTTTATTTTTATTTCTTTTTTCGTATTTAAAGAGTATTTATTTATTTATTTATTTTAAGTTTTGATTTAAATTACAGTTTGTTAATGTACAGTATGAGTTTCAGGTGTACAATATAATGATTTGACACTTCCATACGACCCTGGGTGCTCATCACTGTATCAGATTTTTCAAGGAAATTAAGGCACTAACCCAAATAATTTTTCCTCTTCTCTTTATGGAAAAGTTGTATATCAACCCTATGCCACGTTTTAAAATTTTACTATATATTTATGTGTTTATAAATAATATGTGGGGACGCCTGGGTGGCTCAGTTGGTTAAGCAACTGCCTTCAGCTCAGGTCATGATCCTGGAGTACTGGGATTGAGTCCCGCATCAGGTTCCCAGCTCCGTGGGGAGTCTGCTTCTCCCTCTGACCTTCTCTCCTCTCATGCTCTCTCTCTCTCTCTCTCTGTCTGTCTCTCAAATAAATAAAATCTTTAAAAATAAATAAATAAATAATATGTGGGTTTATTATGTTATTTAAAAATTTACATAAGCTTGATAATAGCTAATAAGCCTAATAAGAGCATAAGGCTAATGAACAGTACGTTAGCCTTTGTAGATGATGATAGCTTTGCCTCTTCCTTTCTAATTCTAATATTTTTTTCTTGTTTTATGTAATCTAAGATCTCCAGTGTTAGGTTGATAATGATAATATTAGACCTACTTTTCTTGTTCCTAGCTTAGAAGGGAATGTTCCCATAGTTGAACCATTAAGATATGGTGTTTACTATTGATTTTGGTCAATACCCTTTATCACGCTAAGTATGTTCTTTCCTTTCTCTTCTTAGTTTGATGTTACTTTTGCAAAATCAATTATCTACTGATACAATTCAAAGTTTTTTTTTCTTCTTTAATATGGTCATGCATTGAATTAAATTAGTAGATTTTTTTTGTTAACTAATCTTTGCATTTCTTGGTCAAATCTATTTGGTCATGATATATTATTTTTTATACATCAATAGAATCACTTTACTAATATTTAGTGTTTTAGGTCTATACTTGCAGTTGAGATTTACTTATAGTTTTTGTTCTTCATCTGGTTCTTGTCTATTTTGTTTGTTTATTTTTTCAAAGATTTTATTTATTTATTTGAGAGAGAGAGAGATAGCGAGAGAGAGCACAAGCAGGAGGGAGATGGAGAAACAGGCTCCCCATTGAGCAGGGAGCCCAATGCAGGGCTCGGACTCAGGATGCTTAACCAACTGAGCCACCCAGGTACCCTGGTCCTTGTCTGTTTTGATAACAAGTTTGTTCTAGTCTCATAATATGATTTGGAGTTTTCTATGTGTGCGTGAGTGGTACTGAAGTAGTTCATTGCAAGACTCACAATTGCTGGAATCTATTGGTATCTTTTGGCATGATCGCCTTCTCTAGAGGAATGCGGGCAGTCACACAAGTGGCCGTGGCAGTAGGTGGGTGGGGTAGGAGCATATATACTCAGCCGTGAGTTTTCTAGGAAATAAAATGGAGAGTGGTCAGTCAGTTTTACCTTTGAGTATATGTAGTGTTTAAAGGTATGGGCTCTGAAAGTGACTGTCTGCTTAGTCCCCAGCTTCGTCACTTAGTAAGTTTGCATCCTTAGTCAAATGACTTAAACATACTGTATCACAGTTTCTATATATGTGACAGAGAATATGATAGAAGATACCTCATAAAGTAGTTGTGAATAGTAAATGAGCTGACACAGGGGCCCCTGGGTGGCTCAGTCGGTTAAGCCCCTGACTCGATTTCAGCTCAGATCTTGATCTCAGGGTTGTGAGATCGAGCCCTGCGTAGGGCTCTGTGCTGGGCATGGAGCCTGCTTAGGATTCTCTCTCGTCCTCTTTTTCCCTCTTCCCCTGCCCCCTCTTTTTCTCTCCCTCTCTAAAAATTAAAATAAAAAAATAAAATGAAATAAAATAGTAAAATAAAATTAAAAAGTGCTGACACAATGAAATGCTATACTACACTCTGGCACATGGTAATTACTTAGCGAATGTTAGTTCTTCTTCGTCACATCTTTGACCTCTTTCTTCTAGTCTTCCTTCTTCCTATCACCCTATTCCCTTTCCCATTTTTAGTACAGTGCTCCCAGTATCTGTTGTGCCTGGTGTTAGAGTCTCTTTGCTTTAACATCTCCAGAGAGGAAACTCTTCTGCTAGGTTGATGGAGGTTTAGTCACCCACTTTCTGTGGGATAAGTATGTGGACCTACTGACTTTTAGTTAATTTTCTGGTTTTCAGTTCCTCTCTCATTTACTCTTACTTTCAGTTCTAAATCATTCTGGGATTCTGTGGCCTGAATAAGCTGGCTTCTTGGCTTTCTGAGTAGCTGCTACCTTAAGTCAGCTATTCCCATTCTATAAGCTTTCAAAACTGCATTGCCTCCTCTCTTTGTTATGTGTTTATGCTTTTTTAATTCTTTAAAAAAAAGATCTTAGTGATATATTCAAATAGTTAACAAAACAGTATAGAAGTAATTCAATAAAAATCTCATTCTTCTCCTGTACATGCACATTGCTCACTACCTTTATCAGTTTCTTATCTATCCTTCCAGAGATTTATTAGGCAAAAATAAGCAAATGTGAATATATATTCTTATTTTTCTTATTTTCAATTATGAAGAAGGTAGCATACACTCTACATACAATACTGTTGGACTTCGCTTTTTCTTTTTAAATCTCCCTTTCTATACTGAAAGATCTTTCCATATAGGTATATAGAGAACTCTCTCATTTCTTCTTCTTCTTCTTCTTTTTTTTTTTTGAATTGCTGTTGAGTTCTCCATGATATCATTGTATCACAGTTTAATTATTCTTTATGGGTGGACGCTTGGATTGTTTATTTCCTGCATTTTAGCTAATGCAGCAATGAATAAACTCATACTTTTCTGATATTTATTTCATGAATGTATGTCTATAGAATAAATTCTCAGAGGCAATATTGCTTCATTAGAGGGCAAATGCATTTGTAATTTTAATAGATATTTACAAATTGCCCTTCAGGGGAATTTTACCATTCTGCGCTTCTATCAGCAACGTGTGGGAATGCGTGCTGTCCCTGACCTTGCCAACAGAATTGCCAAACTTTTAGATTATTTGAAAAAAAAAAAACTTTTAGATTATTTGCCAATCTGATAGGTGAAACATGCTATCTCAACAAAATAATATTTTCTAATTTGTATTTATCTTCTTTTGAGTGATACTGACCACCTTTTATATGTTCAATGGCAATTTGTAATTTCTTTGACCCATTTGTTCATATACCTTGATAATTTTTATTGGATTATCAGTTTCTTTAATATTACTTTAGGGAGATAAGACTATTGTATGTAATATGATTTTCAAGTTATTTCCAAATATGTCATTATTATTTGATATTATTTTTTTCTATGCAGAAGTTAATGGGTTTTTTTTATATATATACATACTCTACTTCATCAGTCTTTAATGACTTTTGAATTCAGAGCCATTAGAAAGGTTTTCCCCAACCTAAGGTTGTAAAAAATTTGCCATCTTTTTTTATGATTACTTTTATGTTCTTATTTTTTTTAAAATATTTGGCACATGTAGAGTTTGTCATGGCATCTGGTATGCGAAGTGGATTCAACTTTATTTTTTTTCTTTATATGGCTGCATAGCTATTTCAAAACCATTTAATAAGAAGTCCTTTCCCAAATTGATATATGATGTCATCCTGATATAGATCTTTGTGTATTTCTGGAACTTCTATTTTGTTGTATTGTTCTATCTGTGTGCCCTCTATATTATTTTTCATGATTGGAGCTTTATATAATTTTTTTTAATCTGGTGGGGTTAGTTTCCCCTCATTGATATCCCTTTTCAGGACTCTACTATACATCTTTGCTGTTTATTTTTCTATATGAACATTAGAATCAGCTTGTCTAGTTCCACCCAAAACCTGTGTATAGTTTTGTTTAACTGGTGTTAATGAATTAGCAATCCTCTAAGCAGGAGCGACATCTTTTTGATATTGAGTCTTCCCTCTTAATAATATGGCATGGTAAAGGTATTATATGATGGTTTAATTATAAAACTAACCCTTAATATAATATATAATTTCTTATTAGAAGATTACAGTAAAAAAAAAAGAGGCAACATAATAAGATATACATTCAAATGACAGAACAAATACCAAGCATATCTGTCATATTATTCAACTTAATTGGACTAAATTCACTTGTTAAGAGAAAGTAAATTTATGCATATCATGAAATCAATCCAACTCTATAATGTACATTAGAGATATTTTTTTAGAGCTCTTATTTTTTAAATTATTTTTATTTATTTTTATTTTTTTCCCCAAATACTCTTATTTTTTCAGTGTTACAAGATTCATTGTTCATGTACCACACCCAGTGCTCCATGCAATACGTGCCCTCCTCAATACCCACCACCAGGCTCGCCCAACCCTCACCCCCACCCCTCCAAAACCCTCAGTCTGTTGCTCAGAGTTCACAGTCTCATAAGAGATATTTTAAAAATATGATTTGAAAAGTTAAAATTTAAATGATGGGCAAATATAAGAGAATAAAATCTTGAAAGTTGTCACAAGGAAAAATTTCTTGTAACTTTGTGTGGTGACTGATGGTAACTAGACTTACTGTAGTGTTCATCGTGTAGTCTATACAAATACTGAATCATTATGTTGTACACCTGAAACTAATATGCTGTTTTAAGAAAATTAGACCTCAATAAAAAATGGGTAAAGATATACCAGGTAAATAGAAACAAATCAAGATAAAAAGCTTCTGCACAACAAAGAAAACAGTCAACAAAACAAAGAGGCAACCCACAGAATGGGAGAAGATATTTCTAAATGACACTATAGATAAAGGGCTGGTATCCAAGATCTATAAAGAACTTCTCAAACTCAATGCCCAAAAAACAAATAATTAAGTCAAAAAATGGAGAGAAGACATGAACAGACACTTCTCCAAAGAAGACATACGAATGGCTAATAGACACATGAAAAAGTGTTCAACATCATTAGCCATCAGGGAAATTCAAATCAAAACCGCTTTGAGATACCACCTTATACCAGTTAGAATGGCCAAAATCAACAAGACAGTAAACAACAAATGTTGGAGAGGATGTGGAGAAAGGGGAACCCTCTTACACTGTTGGTGGGAATGCAAACTGGTACAGCCACTTTGGAAAACAATATGGAGGTTCTTCAAAAAGTTAAAAATAGAGTTACCCTATGACCCAGCAATTGCACTACTGGGTATTTACCCCAAAGATACAGATGTAGTGAAAAGAAGGGCCATATGTACCCCAATGTTCATAACAGCAATGCCCACAATAGCCAAACTGTGTAAGGAGACTAGATGCCCTTCAACAGACAAATGGATAAAGAAGATGTTGTCCATATATACAATGGAATATTACTCAGCCATTGGAAAGGATGAATACCCACCATTTGCACTGATATGGATGGAACTGGAGGGGATTATGCTAAGTGAAATAAGTCAAGCAGAGAAAGTCAATTATCATATGGTTTCACTTATATGTGGAACATAAGGAATAGCATGGAGAACATTAGGAGAAGGAAGGGAAAAATGAAGGGGGTGGAAATCAAAGGGGGAGTCAAAACATGAGAGACCATGGACTCCAGGAAACAAACTGAGGGTTTCAGAGGGGAGGGGGTGGGGGGATGGGTGAGCCCAGTGATGGGTATTAAGGAGGGCATGAACTGCAACGAGCACTGGGTGTTATACACAAACAATGAATCATGGAACACTATATCAAAAACTAATGATGTACTGTATGGTGACTAACATAACATAATTAAAAAAAACCCTCAGATCTTAATATCCCTTTTTTTAAAGATTATTTATTTATTTGACGGAGAGAGGGATAGCGAGAGAGAGTACACAAGCAGGGGGAGCAGGAGAGGGAGAAGCAGGCCTTCTGCTGAACAGGGAGCCCGATGCAGGGCTCGATCTCAACACCCTGGGATCATGACCTGAGCAGAAGGCAGACACTTAACCACTGAGCCACCCAGGTGCCCCATCAGGTCTTAATATCTTAATATTAAATAAATTCAGTGTAATTCAAGCCTCCAAAACGTTAAATAAGGCAAAGAAGGACACTTTGTATGCTAAACATATAATTAACAAGAAAGTTGTGTGTGTGTGTGTGTATGGGTGTGCATTTTTCTGAAAACGTTCTTTTTACCTTCATTCTTGAGTAATATCTTAGCTGGTTGTAGAATTTTAGGAAACAAGTTATTTTGCCTCATCTCTTTAAAGATTTATTTTCTATAATCAGTCACTGTTCTCTGACACTGTTAGTGCCATTGAGATAGCTACTGTTGGTTTATCACTCTTTTGTAGATAAACTATTTTTTCCAGTTGCATTTTAGGTTTTCTATTTGCTTTTGGTGTTATATTATGTTAAATGTGGATTTATTTTTATTTATCCTAGTGGGATTAAATATTTTGTTCTTCCCTCCAAGAAAATTGTTTATTTCATCAATTCAGGAAAATATATCATTCATTCTTTCTATTCTCTATTTCTGGGATTTGATTAGAAGTGTGTTAATTTTCTGATTTTCACCCCCATGTCTCTTAACTGATTTTTTAAACATTTTTTTAAATAGGCTCCACACCCCGCGTGGAGCCCAACATGGGGCTTGAACTCGTGACCCTGAGATCAAGACCTGAGCTGAGATCAAGAGTCAGATGCTTAACCAACTGAGCCACCCAAGTGCCCCCATATCTCTTAACTTCTTAGTTTACTTGTTTTCCCTCCATTATGTATTTTGGGTAACTGAATCAAATGTAGCTTCCTGTTCAATATTTTCTATTCACCCATGTTTGATGAATTTTTAATTTCAATGATTGCATGTTTTCAATTTTAAAAAATAATATTGTTGTTTTCCGTATTTGCCTGTTATTCTTCAGTAAGATCCTGTATTGCAGCAGGTAAGGCCAGACTCTGTAGCCAAACTGCCAGGCATGTATTATGTTTCCACCACTAACTATGAGAACTCAGTCAATTCACTTCTACTCTTGATGCCTCCATTACTGCAGCCATAAAATTAGGATGCAAGTGGTTTTCTGTTGTAGCTAATCTCTTGATTTACTCAGTGTACCCTACCTGTCTTTCAGCTCTTTTATTCTTATATAAACAATTTCCTCATTCAATTACCTTTAGTTTAAATAATGGTTTCTGTTTTCTTGGGTGAACTCAGCTCCTTCTGTTTTTTTAATCCCCTGTTCATTTTTTATCACAGGAGATTTCCATTTTTTCCTTGTAAATTCGGCTAGGCATTATTTATAAAATTGTCATATTCTGTTTCGTATTTCTGGATTTCTGTCACGAGAGGATTTTCAGTTTACCTTTGTTGGGCATTATGCCAAACCTGTGCATTTGTATTACATATTAGGTACCAAAGGAAGTTATTGTTGTGTCATAGTCAACATGTTACCCTCATGGAAATAAAAGGGAAACAATTAACATACATAATAACATTTATCTCTTTCTCAAGTTTAATGAATTGTTTTCTTTGGGCTTACATGGCTTAAGTTTCTAAAGGAAATTGCTTGGAAAATAAATCAAAAGTAATTGGTTAACTGTTAAAGATGGAAGAATAATTAATATTATTAACCTGGGAGAATAACATAAGAAATGGCACAGAGTTAATTTTTCATTTACCTAGAATAGAAAAAAGTCGACTAAACTACAGATCTTATGTAACTGAGAATTGTAAGCATTGTTGACCATGAGGAATTATTAAATGTGAAATGGATTTTTGTATTTGTAGACATCAGACCACACTTTCAGAATGATTTCAGAAATCAATCATTTTATAACTAACAAACACTTACTGAGCAAATATTATGTGTCAGACATTGTTTTAGGTGCCAACGATGCATTGACAAATAATATGGACAAAAATCTCTGTCTTTCTGGGTGTATATTTTAGAGAAGAAAAACAAATAGAGCAGGGTAAAGAATATTGAGATTATAGAGAAAAGGGAGTTGGGATATTAAATAAAGTTGCCAGTGTAGGTTTCACTGATGGGTTACACTTAAGCAATGACTTGAAACAAGTGGAGGAGGATTAACTGTGGGGATACCTGGGTTGAGAACCACCTATGAATACAAGTCAAAAACCTGGAGGTGAAAACAGGCCTGGCATGTTCAGAAATAGCATTACTGAATTCAGTCATTAAGTTCTTTTTAAATGGAAAGTCTCATGCAATGCATGAAAAATCAAGACTGATGTTGCAGATCTGCTCATAAAGGAAATTTGTTTACATACCCCATTAACAATCATTGTTGAAACTAAATGGGGAGAGTGGGCTGTGATTCTGACGAAGTTGCATTTATGTGAGAATCTTGTTAGAGTTATTGGGGATGAAGAACTCAAGAAGGAAAAACAATTAATAGGGATCGTACTTCAGAGAAATTAGCAAACTAATGCAATAAAATAAAAATATTACACTTCTTAATTATTTTTGATGGAGAGCCTTCAAGATTCAGATTGTCATCCTTTGATTGAAGATTTAGTCAAGACAATAATTCATGTCAAAACAAATTAATAGAATGTCAAGATTTCTCATAAATGAAACTCTGTCACCATATATGTACAATATCTTTCCAATTATCACATGAGTTTTTCCTAATTTAGCAAGAATACATAGAAAAGAGATATTTAAAGGTTACTAGCACTTAGAGGAATCCTAAATTTCAGGGCCAAATATAACTTGGGATTTTATTGGAACTGAGATTACAGAATAGCCAGGAACCCTTTTATTTTTATTTCTTTCCAAGCCTAGATAGTGATATATTGCATGTTTTTGAAATCACTGGATCTTTCTAAGGAATTCCCAAGTCATTTCCAAAGAAAGAAAGTGCTGAGTGTGATTGTTCTTCCTTATAATATAATTTGCACTCTTTAGGAATTTGATGCACACTTTTTTTCCTCTACAGAGCTGTCGGATTTCTTAGGCAGCAAGGACATGCTGGATTAGCCAGAATAAAGGAGATAGTGAAAATTTGCCATACATACAAAGCAGAATTAAGTAAAAATTAACAAAATCCATTTGAAACTTAAATTCCATAAAATTACTTATAATTATCAAATGAAACCTAATGTTCTTTTATTATTTGGTTTCTGTATGATGATTTATTTTTCTGTAGATTAATATTATATCTTGCAATTACATTTATATAAAATCTCAGGTTCTCACCTCATTCTGTAGGGTTTCTGCCAACAGGTCTAATTCAATGTGAACTCCTTTTTGTTTTAATTCAAGGATTTTTCTGATTCCAATAAACTCTCCAATCTTTAAAATTCGGTTTGAATTATTTTGCAACTTAATATCCTATATAAATTAAGAGACTTTATAGTCCTCAAGTTTTAAGGTTAAATTGGTGGTATCAATAGAAATATATACTTTGAAAGAGCTAATGAAGCATCTAGACATAACCATAGTTCAAATTTTGTGAAAATGAAACAGTTTTTATGAAAAACAATATCACAATCCAACTAAAAGACAGTTTTAGCTGTGAATTCCATAATTTATGTTGGAATGAAAAGTTTCCTGTTTGTTAAAAATGTATTGAAAAAACAGGTTATTCAATAATCAAAACAATCATGATATGCAAATAGTTTGGTCTTTTGAGAACGAAAACAGCAAAAGGAACATTGTGTTTTTGGATTAATAATATAAGCAAAACAATTCAATAAGAAATCGATCCAATACATTATCTAACTAATGTAATGTGGCTATGCTCAAATACATGATATATTCCAATCTATCGCAGCCTACAGGTCATTTTCTTTGGGGTTGAAGGCAGCTGAAGTTATTGGTGGCAGGGTTCCTGTTCCTGTTCTCTATTCTTCCAGATTTCCTAAAAAGCAGCTATGGCCCTTTTGGTCTTCTCTCCCCCAGCCTTCGAATAGTTGTATAAGCCTCTCATTACCTATTTTCATGATTGAACTCTGACACATTCTTCAAAGACACTATGTATTATTCTTTTAGTTGTGACTCCTGGTGGATAATGCCCTACTTATTTGACCTCTCTGTTGTACCTCATGCTGTTAATATTTGACTTCTTTCATTTGTCCTGGTTACTGCTTAGCATGAGCTTGTGCAGGGTCCTTTTCCTTCAGTCTCCTCTTAAATGTTGGTGTCCCCCAGAGTTCCATTCTTGCGTCTTCTTTTACTGCACACATGACCCCTATATTATTATCTACTTGCTCTTTATCTCAAAAATCTATATCTCTAGCTCAGAAAAAAATTTAAATGAATGAATATATGAAGTAGAGAAAGAAAATTGAATGGCAAGCGAAAACAGGCATTTTTAACATACATTATATATATTTTTTAGAAAAAAGAGGAGAAGGGGCAGAGGGAGAGGGAAAGAGAGACTCCCAAGCAGCCTCCACCCCCAGGGTGGAGCCCAACGCAGGGCTCGATCTCATAACTGCATGTGCCACCCCAAGTTGCCCTGGTTACTGCTTTGCTTCATGCTCATGACATGATAATGGACAAAGCTGTGGGCCAATGATAAATAGTAATGTGGTGTGAAGCCATGCTTATTCCTTATAAGCTTTCACCCAGGGGGAGGACTAGGGTACAATTTAAGCGAAATTTAGTGTTTGTTTTCCTTCCTGCTACCATCTGCATTGTTGAACTTCTCGTCACAATCTATTCATGGCAGAGAGAATAGATTATGACACAATAGAACTACTGCTTCTCATTATTATAATCAGTTGGATTGTCTTGTCGCTGGCTTTGTTAGTCTACTGCCTAAAACTGTGTTCTTCCCTCTTGTTTTCATAGAAGACCAAGCCCTCCTAGCTTTCACTAAAGAGAATGTGACCACTTTGGAAAACTCCAAGTATAGACAACATTGGATGGAATCTCACCAAAGGGCAAAGCACATAGGTCAGTATCTAATTGTCTTATTAATGAGCCAAGAATGTATTCTATTTCCCAGAGGTTACAGGGAGGCAGTGCCCAGATGAATAGAAGTAGGATTGTCTTTATGAAAGGAATAAGCAGATTTTACTGCCTGGCTCTAGTTGGATTATGGGAGAAAGTCAGAATCTGAGGAAGAAAATTGACTGGGTACAGAGTTGGACAAAGCTACAAGTAATTAAAGACTTTGATTTAAAGTCACATGGAAAATTTAGGATGTCTAGAAATACATCCTGACCCTTTTTTTTTTTTAAGACTTTTTATTTATTTGACACAGAGAGAGACAGCGAAAGAGGGAATATAAGCAGGGGGAGTCAGAGAAGGAGAAGCAGGCTTCCCGCTAGGGCTTGATCCTGGGACCCTGGGATCATGACCCGAGCAGAAGGCAGACACTTAATGACCGAGCCACCCAGGCGCCCCTATCCTGCCCTTTTACAAGTCATTTTGCCCTCAAGGGAAAGTAGGGGAAATTAGAAGAATTTTTAGTGCTCCAGGGACTGTCAAGGCTAAAGGGCAAATTCTGATAATATTTTGAAGGTGAACCAACAAGCACAAAAAGGGAAAAAATGTTGAGGCCAAATCTTCAAGATGGGAGGGGGGATAATGGGTAGGGGAATTTTTCATCGACTATCCTTGGAAAAGCGGCTTAAAGAGAAGATTGAGAGTAAATATTAGAAAACACTGAATACAATTAGGCCCTGTACTGGTCTCAGGTTTTTTGTTTTTTCTAGTTGTTGTTTTTTTTTAATTTGACAAACTTTTAAAACTGTTGCATTTAATCTTCCCTTGCAGGAAAACAACTATGGAATTTAAATAAAAGGAACTAACCATGAAACTGTAACTTGGACCAATTTACTGAGTGCTAATTGATTTTAAAGTGTGTTTAGAGATTTCAGATTTTCAAAAATAATTACCAGCTTGGGAAGTGCCATTTCAGCCAACAATTAAAACTACTTAAGCGGGAACATAAAATTTCCATTGATAAAATTTTAAGGGCTTGTTTCAAAACATAGTTTTGGGAACATATTTGAACATCCTACCCAAGTAAAATGCTTGGATCCTGTGTCAGAAGTGTTAAAGGCTAAATATTCTCTCAGTGTGAGAATGCACTATGATTCTGGAGTATGTACACTAAAATAGAACAGAATGGTGATAATTAATTGTAGTGTTATTATAAATTAACTTGTCATTTAAGTCACTAATCTTTATATTCAAGTTATAGGTAAAGGTTGGGCCATGTTAGAAAGAATATATTTCTGAATCCTAACCTAGATTTCCAACTGCCTGCTTGATATCCTCATTTGAATATCTGATAACAACCTGAATTTAATATGCACCAAAAAAACCCTCTTTATATTACATTCCATGTCAACTCCTCCCACAGTTCCCCATCTGAATTAATAACAACTTCAGTCTTCGGGTCAAAATATCTTGCCATCATTCTTGACCTCTTTCTCACACCCCATGTATCATCCACTGGTATATCTTGTCACCTTCATCCCTGAAATGTATTCCAGCTTTGACTACTTCTAACTGTTCCCACCGTCATTAACTTGGTTTAAACCACCATCTCTCTCTGGATTATTGTAGTCACCTCTTAACTTGTCTCCCCCACTGTTTATTTGCCTCACTTTACTCCAGTCTCAACATAAGATGTCAATCAGATCATGTCATTCCTTTGTTTAAAGCCCTCCCATGATTTCCCAGCTCATTCAGAATACAAGCCATAGTCTTCACTGTGACCTCAAAGGCTCTGAGTCATCTGATCCCCTTTCCCTCCTTCCCTTCTTTGATGTCATCTTCAATGATACTCCGTTTCTCTTCACTTAAGCCACACTGATCTCTTGGCTATATTCTATTTCAGATATTTATTTTTGTATTTTTAAAATTATTTCTATTATTCTGACTTGAATTTATGTTTCTTTTTCTAACTTCTTTAGCTTATTCACTTTCCCTTTTTATTTTTATTTATTTATTTATTTTTAAAGATTTTATTTATTTATTTGACACAGAGAGAGAGATCACAAGTAGGCAGAGAGGCAGGCAGAGAGAGAGGGGAAGCAGTCTCCCCGCTGAGCAGAGAGCCCGATGTGGGCCTGGATCCCAGGACCCTGAGATCATGACCTGAGCAGAAGGCAGAGGCTTTAACCCACTGAGCCACCCAGGCGCCCCCCTCCTTTTATTTTTAATACAAGAGTCACTTTAGCAGCATCTAACAGGTTTTGTTATTTTGTATTTGGTCTTTTCAGTATTATCTACTTTTACATATTTTCTAATTTCCATCCTAATTTGTTTTTGACATGAATGTGTTTTTAAATTGCCAAATATATGTTTTAATGTTATCTTTTTAGAACATCTCTCATTAGAAGGCATCATGGTCAGAAAATACAATGTGTTGGACACTGAATACTGTACTTTGAAATTTGTTGATGGGTTTAATAGCCTAATATGAGATTAACTTTAAAAATTTATTTATTTGAGGGCAGGAGGGGCAGAGGGAGAGGGAGTCTTAAACAGACTCCACACTGAGTGAGCTTGACCCGGGGCTCGATCGATCTCAGGACCCTGAGATTGCAACCCGAGTTGAAACCAAGAGTCTGTCACTGAACCAACTGTGTCACCCAGGCGCCCCTGAGGTTAACTTTTATAAACGTTTCACATAGGCTTGAAAAGAATGAATTTCCTAATGTGGGAGTATAGGAATAAGCTTGTAAATTTGTTGCTCAAATCATTATCAGTCTGTACTTGCTGTGATTACTAATATATTTGGATTTTCTATTTTATTTTCTATCTTATTTTAATGTCTATCTTGTCATCTTATAATTTTTCCTTGATTGTCTTCTTTCCTCTTTTGTCTTTATTTAATTAGTTTTATTTGTCTCATTTCACTTTTTCTCCCTTTAGTGGTTCCAAGGATGTACAATATATTTCAACACACTGTTACACTTGTAATTTTTATTTTTATTTATTTTTATCTTAATTTCAGTATAGTTAATATACAGTGTTATATTCGTTTCAGGTGTACAATATAGTGATTCAACAATTCTATATATTATTCAATGCTCATCATAAGTGTACTCTTAATCCCCTTCACTTATTTCACCCATCCCCCCACTTAGCTCCCCTCTGGTAGCCATCATTTTGTTCTCTATGGTTGAGTTTGTTTCTTGGTTTGTCTTTCTCTCCTTTTTTTCCCTTTGCTCATTTGTTTTTTCTTAAATTCCACATATGAGTGAAATCATATGGTATTTGGCTTTCTTTGACTTATTTTGCTTAGCATTACACTCTGTACTTCCATCCATGTTGGTTAAATGATATTTAATGGTTTTATGGTTAAATAATATTCCATTGCATGTATATACCACATCTTTATCCATTTATCTATTGATAGACACTTGGGCTGCTTCCACAATTTGGCTATTGTAAATAATGCTGCAATAAACATAAGGGTGCATATATTCTTTTTTTGAAGAGTATTTATTTATTTTAGAGGGGGAGAGAGAGAAAGAATGCAAGCAGGGGGGAGGGGCAGAGAGAGAGGGAGAAAGAGAATCTTAAGCAGGCTTCATGCTGAGTGTGGAGCCTGATCCCACCATCCTGAGATCATGATCTGAGCCAAAACAAAGAGTTAGACACTTAACCGACTGAACCACCCAGGTGCCCCTATCCTTTTGAATTACCGTTTCCATATTCTTTGGGTAAACAACCATTAATGTGATTACTGGATCATATGGTATTTCTTTTTTTTAATTTTTTGAGGAACCTCCATACTCTTTTCCACAGTGGCTTCCTCAGGTTGCATTCCCACCAACAGTGCACCAGGGTTCCTTTTTCTCCACATTCTCACCAACAGGTGTTGTTTCTTGTGTTATTTTAAAAATTTTATTATATTTAAATTCAATTAACATATAGTGTATCATTAGTTTCAGAGGTAGAGTTCAGTAATTCATCTGTTGCTTATAATATCCAGTGCTCATTACATCACATGCCCTCCTTAATGCCCATCACCCAGTTACCCCTTCTTCTCAGCCTCCTCCCCTCCAGCAACCTTCAGTTTGTTCCCTATAGTTAAGAGTCTCTTATGGTTTGTCTCCGTCTCTGATTTCATCTTATTTTATTTTTGATTTTAGCTGTTCTGATGGGTGTGAGGTGATATCTCATTGTAGTTTCAATCTCATTGTAGAATTTCCCTGAGAATAAGTGACGTTGAACATCTTTTCATGTGTCTGTTTTCTTCTTTGGTGAGATGTTTGTTCATGTCTTCTGCCTGTTTTTTAATTTGATTACTTGTTTTTTTGGTGTTGAGTTGTATAAGTGCTTCATTTTTTTAACTTAAATTTAAGTTTTTATTTTATTATTTTAAAGATTTTATTTTTTAATAATCTCTACACCCAACATGGGACTCATACTCACAACACTGAGATCAAGAGTTGCATGGTCTACTGACTGAGCCAGCCAAGTGACCTGTTGAAGCTTTTATTTTAATTCTAGTTAGCCAACATACAGTGTTATATTAGTTTCAGGTGTATGATATAGTGATTCAACAATTCCATACATCATCTGTTGCTCATCATGACAAGTGTACTCCCTAATCCCCATCACCTATGTAACCCATCTTCCTAACACCCCCTTGCCTTATATTTTGGATACTAACCCCTTCATTGCGTGTGTCTTTTGCAAATATCTTTTCCCATTCAGTACATTGTCTTTTAGTTTTACTGATAGTTTCCTTTGCTATGCAGAAGCTTCTTATTTTGATGTAGTCCCAGTAGGTTATTTTTGCTTTTGTTTCCCTTGCCTCAGGAGATATATCTAGAAAAATGTTGTTATAGCCTACACTTGTAATTTTCAACATGCCTTACTTAACTTGAGTTCTAAAGTTAGTCATTATCTTTACCATGCTTCTCAACAATACAATATAAGGACCTTGAATGCTTTAACTCTCTTCATCACCTGTGTTGGCTTGCTGTGGAAAAAGACTGAGACATGGTGAGTTTTAAGCTGAGTTGGCTGCTGGACAAGGCATAGAAGATCTGATCCATTGTGAAGGGGTCAGGCTATGGGATAGGGTCTTTGGATTAACTGTCACAAGAGTGTCTCCAAGACAGTTCAAGCACTGGGGATTTATATCTAGTCATGAAAGAGGGGACAAGCCTTTGTGAAAACTGTCTCCTAGAACAAAGGAAATGGTGGGGCTTAGAAAGGTGAAGAGAAACAAATTCTCATGGTCCTAGAAGCTCATGGGGAAGTAGCTCAGCTAGATCTAGAACTTGGCACTTGGCTGATGTCAGCATTTCTGGCTGCAAGTGTATTTCCAGAACCCACAGTACGCAGGCTTTGGCCTTTGGTATGCATATTACCTTGCACTATTCCTGGGATCACAGAGCCTTGAAAGTATTTCCTGGTGCTTAGAAAAATCAGGTGTCCCCTAGCCTCTCTTTGGCCAACCTACAACTACGTAACACAGTGGGGGTTAGGTTACTGTCTGTCTCAGCATGCCCTCAGTTGCACATCCAGCCTGCTAATCAAAGTAGGCTCACCTCTCCTGCACAGCGAAGGACGCCATCAACAAAGTGAAAAGGCCACCTGTTGAATGGGAGAAAACATTTGCAAATTATATACCTGATAAGTAGCTAATATTTAAAATCAATAAAGAGCTCCTACACTTCAATAGCAAAAAACCCCCAAAAACAAAAAACCAATCCAATTACAAAATGGACAGTAGATCTGCATAGACATTTTCCCAAAGAAGATACACAAATGGCCAATAAATACATGAAAAAATGTTCAACGTCATTAATCATCAGGGAAAAGCAAATCAAAACCGCAATGAGATAATCACCTTACACCTGTTAGAATAGCTATTAGCAAAAAGACAAGAAATAAGAAGTGTTGGCAAGGATCTGGGGAAGAGGGAATTCTCATGCATTGTTGGTGGGAATGTAAATTGGTGCAGTCAGTATGGAAGACAGTGTGGAGGTTCCTAAAAATATCAAAAATTGAAGTACCATATGATTCAGCAATTCCGCTTCTGGGTATTTATCCAAAGAAAATGAAAATACCAACTCAAAAAGATATCTGCACCCTCATGTTCACTGCAGCATTATTTACAATAAAAAGATATGGAAACAACCTAAACATCGATCAATAGATGAACACTTTGTTCTATGTTTTATATATATAATAGAATATTATTCAGCCATAAAAAGAATGAAATCTTGCCATTTGAAACAACAGGAATGGACCTTGAGGGCATTATGTCGAGTGAAATAAGTCAGACAGAGAAAGAAAAACTGCATGATCTTTCTTATGTGTAAAATCTGAAAAACAACCAACCAAGCTCATAGATACAGAGAATAGAATGGTTGCCAGAGGCTGGGGGTGGGAGGGTGGGAAAAACGGGTGAAAGAGGTCAAAAGGTAAAAAAAAAAAAAAAAAAAAAAAAAAGAATTAATTAAAAAAAAAAAAAGAAAACAAAGTAGGCTCCTGTCTGGGAACTTTAGACTTGGTGCAAACAGAACATCGATGTGCCTTCTAGATAGGGAATAATGAACGTTTGCAGTACTGCATGCTGTCTATTATTTAACTACTTACAAGTTTTTCCCCATGAGCTACCTGTTATTTTTGCACCAAGTGGTGCTAGGGGTGTCGGTCCATGAACTCTTTGCATGACAAAAGGCAAAGAAAGAAAAACATAATTTCACAAGGCCAAGTGATTGTTTAGTTGAGACAAATCTTTGTCTTGCCAGTCGAAGATTTGCTGGATTTCTTGGAGCTCCGGCATAAGCCTATTAATGATTCCCGAATCTTTTTACTAAGTCTACAGAGTATAGCTGTATGTTCACTGGCTATTTTTCTGTTGACTCTAAGTAGCTTTTCTAGAAGCCCTTGCTCTGATTCTTTCTTCTGAGGACTTAATTGTTTGCTGTCACACACTCTCTAGGCTCAGGGAAACCAAGTCCATATGTACATGGTCCAAATTCAGTGAAAATTTCCTTTTCTACAACTAAAAAATATATTTAATATTTTAGCTGTAGAATTTTATATCCCCCAAATAGGACATTCTTTTTTATACTAACAATTTCTGTTTAGATTTATACACGTGGTTGGCATTTTCTTTGATAACCACTCCTCTTGCATATCTTACACTTAACTTTTGACATCATAATTTTTAAATGAGACTTTTGATGATAAGCTCAACTGATCAAAAATCCTTCCAACACTGTAATTGGGATAGGGTTGTATCCATAGATTAAATAGGTGAGAAGCGATATCCCTCTAGTATTAAGTCTTCCACATCTTGATATCCTGTCATTTCTGACATTTAGTTGTATCTTTTGTTTTTTTCTCAATTTCCAGAGGTTTCCAGAGGTTGATCCTTTCAGCAACTTCAAAGCAGAATCTTTTGGTTTGATCTTCTCTATCATAAGTTTGTTCTTTCTTTCATTGATATTGGTTCCTTCATTATTTCTCTTCTCATTAGGTTTATTTTGCTATTCTTTTCTAATATATAAGACGCATAGATAGTATTGTTGATTTTCAGCCTTTCATTTCTGAGTATTTAAAGCTGTAAGTTTTTCTTTGATTACTGCTTTAGCTGCGCTCTACATGTTTTAATATGTCTGATTTGCATGATCGTTTTTGGTAAAATAATACCTAAATGCAATGACTTTCTTTGTGTTAATGAGTTATTTAGAAATTTTAAAGCATATGGGAATTTCGTAGCTACCCCCTTGTTATTACTTTCTAGCCTAATTGTATTTTGGTCAGAGAGCATTATCTATATGTTTTTATTCTCCAGAACTTGATGAGATTAGCTTTAAGGCCAAAATATATTTAATTTATGACAGGTTATTTTTTTGGCCTTCATCTTATGTAATATCAATATTCTCAAGTTTCTTTTGATTAGAATTTATTGTATATCATATCCCACCCTTTTTCTTTCAATATTTATTTTGTCAGCCATGCACTTAAAATTACATCAGGAAATACTCTTTTGCGGTACAGTTCTATGAATATTGACAAATACATACACTTCTGTAACCACTGCCACACTCATGATACAGAACAGTTTCATCACTTAACAAATCCACCCATGCTGCTCTTTCCTAGTAACCCATCCCAAGACTCCAAGTCCAGGGAGACCACTAGTCTATTATCAATGTCTACCTATAAAGCCATATAAATAGAATGACATGGCATATGTAATTTTTCCATCTTTCACTTATAATAATGCATTTGATATTTATCCATATTGCTGTATGTATTAATAGCTTCTTCCTGTTTATTGCTGAGTAATATTACATTGTAATGGTATACCATAGTTCACTTATCCATTCGCTTCCTGTAAGACATTTGAGTCGTTTCAGTTTTTGATGATGATGTATAAAGCTGCCTGAAAGTTACTTACAGGTTTTTGAGTGAACATAAATGATCATTTTTCTTGTGTAATATCTAGGAGTAGGACTGCTGTTCCATATGGTAAATGTAGGTTTAACTTGATTAGAAACTGCCAAGTTGTTGTACAATTTTGCATTCCCGTGAAATGTTTCAACTTTAAACTGCTTTTATATTTATAGAAATGTTACCTAGATAGCACAGAGAGCCTGTAATCCCCTCACCCACTTTTTCCTTTTGTTAACCTCTTATGTGATCATGGTACATTTATCAAACCTACGAAACTAACATTGGTACATTACTATTAACTAAACTCCAGACTTTCTTTGGATTTCACCAGCTCTTTTATTTATGTTTTCTTTCTGTTCCAGGGTCCAATCCAGGGCATCACACTGTATTTAGTAGTTGTGTCTCCCCAGTCTCCCCTGGTTTGTGACAGTTTCTCTCTTCTTTTGTTTATTTTATGACATGATCATCTTGATGTTAATTTTCATCATTTGGTTAAGATAGTTTTTTTTTGTTTTTGTTTTTGTTTTTGTTTTTGGTTAAGGTAGTTTTTTTACCAGATTTCTACACCATACAGTTCCTATAAAATTTCCCTTTGCATACTTCATTTTAGGAAGTGAGTCACGAAGTCTATTTTTCTGATATCAATATGATAACTCCTTTCTTCTTTTTTTTAAAGATTTTATTTATTTATTTGACAGAGGCAGAGAGCGAGTGAGCACAAGTAGGCAGAGCGGCAGGCAGAGAGAGAGGGAGAAGCAGGTTCCCCGCTGAGCAGAGAGCCCGATGCGGGGCTTGATCCCAGGACCCCGGGATCATGACCTGAGCCAAAGGCAGCTGTTTAACCGACTGAGCCACCCAGGCGCCCCTCTTCTTTTATTGTTATTTGCATGATATATATTTTTCTTCCTCTTACTTTTAACCTATTTATTTACACCTAAAGTGGGTTTTTCATGAATAGCATATAATCTGTTTTAATCTTAAATAGCAGTATCTATTATATTTAGTGTACATTAACTTACACTTAATAACATCATAAATATTGTTGGATTTACATCTATCTTTTTGTTGTTTTCTTTTTGTTTGCTTTGTTTTCTGCTTTGTTTCTTATCCTCTTTTTTGATTAATGTGCTTTTAATAAAAATATACTTTATTTTTAGAATAATTTTAGATTTACAGAAAAAATATGAAGACAGTACAGGGAATTCTCATATATCCCACACCCACTTTCCTCTATTATTAATATCCTACAGTAATGTGATACATTTGTTATAATTAACAAACCAGTATTGAAACATTGCCATTAACTGAATTCATACTTTATTCAGATTTCCTTAGATTTTGTCTAATGTCATTTTTCTATTCCAGGATTTCTTTTAGGATACCACATACTTTTAGTTGTTACATCTTCTTAGGCTCCTCTTGGCTGTGACAGTTTCTCAGACTTTCCTTGTTTATGACAACTTTGACAATTTTGAGGAGTACTCGTCAGGTATTTTGTAGAATGGTCCTCTATTGGGATTTGCCTGATGTTTTTCTTGTGATTAAACTGACGTTATGGTTTTTTGGGAAGAATGCCATAGAGGTAAAGTGTTTTCATCACATCATGCTTTAACAGGATTTATAATGTTGACTTTCATAATCTGGCTAGGTAGTGTTTGTTAGTTTCTCTTTTTGTAAAGTTACTCCTCCCTGCCCCCAAACTTCTCTTTTTTCCATACTGTCTTTTTAGGAAGTCAGTATGTGCACCCTATACCCAAAAAGTGAAGAGATGTGCTTCCTATTTTTGAGGACACAGTATCTACATACATTGTTTGGAATCCTTGAATATTTTTTTGCATTTTATTTTAATTTTGTGAGAGTTTTTTTTGGCTATGTCCTTGTATTATTTTTTAAGTAATTACACTCGCTATTGCAGTATACATATCTAACCTTTTACCTTTCCTTAGAGTTATAGTTTTACCACTAAAAGTAACATGTAGAAGTTTTATAAACATATGCCCCCTTACTTTCTCCCTTTATGCTACAGTTATCATATGTGTTATATCTCCATACATAGAACACTCCCCTAAACAATGTTATAATGTTAATGTTATGTTTAACATTCATACATATTTCATAGAAATTGAAGAATTATAGTTCTTAAAATATTTATATTAGATATTTATAATTTTTCTTGCTGTTCTTTCCTTTTTTCTGTTCCTAGTCCTTCCAAGTTTCTCTCTGGTATCATTTCCTTTAAACAAGAAGAGTTTCTAGAGTAAGCGTGCTAGTGACAAATTCTCTTCACTTTCCCGTGTATGAGAATGTCTTTAATTTGCCTTAATTCCTGACAGATATGTTCATTGGATATAGAAATCCAAATATATCAATCCATATTGATAGTTCTTTCTTTTCCATACTTGCAAGCTATTTTCAACTGTCTTTTGCTTTCCATATATTTTGATGTAAAAATCTATGACCATCCCAATTATTGATCCAACTTGGAAAGCAAAGAGAAAAACAATTGGAAATAAAATGAACAGAGTCTTGGAGATGTTTGGGAAAATATAAACTCATGGCCTTAGAATTCTATAAGGAGAAGAAAAAGACATTGGGGTGAAAAGGAAATAATAATGAAGAAACAATGGCTTCAAAATCCCAAAATCTACATTTTAGACCTTCTGTATGTGATCATTTTTTTTTTTTTTACTGGATTAACTTTATTTTTCACCTGGACTATATAAGTTCCCCAAAATTGTAAAAATGAGGGAAACTGCAAAGGCATTATTCTCTTAATTCAGGGTTTCTCAACCTCACCAGTAGTATTGCATGGAGCACTGAATGTTGTACATAAACAATAAATCTTGGAAAACTAATCATGTATTTTATGGTGACTAACAAAACACAATATGTGATCCCTTTTTTAAAGTTTTTTTATTTAAATTCAATCTAGTTAACATATAGAGTATTATTAGTTTCAGGGTAGAATTTAGTGATTCATCAGTTGCATATAACACCCAGTGCTCATCACATCAAATGCCCTCCTTAATGCCCATTGCCAAGTTACCTCTTCCTCCCACCTATTTCCCCTCCAGCAACCCTCAGTTTGTTCTCTATAGTTAAGAGTTTCTTATAGTTTGCCTCCTTCTCTGTTTTTATCTTATTTTATTTTTCCTTCCCTTCCCCTAGTTCATCTGTTTTTTTTTCTTAAATTCCACATATGAGTGAATCCTATCATATTTGTCTTTCTCTGACTTATTTCACTTAGCATAATACCCTCTAGTTCCATGCACATCATTGCAAATGACAAGATTTCATTCTTTTTGATGGCTGAGTAATATTCCTTTATATATATATATATATGTATATATGTGTGTATATATATATATGTATATATGTGTATACACATGTATATATGCGCTATCTCTTTATTGATATATCTGTCGATGGACATCTGGGCTCTTTCCAAAATTTGGCTATTGTTGATAATGCTGCTATAAATATTGGGGTGCATATGCCCCTTTGAATCACTATTTTTGTATCCTTTGGATAAATTTCTAGTAGTGTAATTGCTGGGTCATAGGGTAGTTCTATTTTTAACATTTTGAGGAACATCCATACTGTTTTCCAGAGTGACTGCATCATTTTGCTTTCCCACCAACACTGTAAGAGAATTCCCTTTTCTCTGCATCCTTGCCAACATCTGTTGTTCATTTTAGCCATTATGACTGGTGTGAGGTGGTATCTCATTGTGGTTTTGATTTGTATTTCTCTGATGCCGAGTGATGTTGAGCATTTTTTCATGTGTCTGTTGGCCATTTGGATGTCCTCTTTAGAGAAATATCTATTCATGTCTTCTGCCCATTGTGACACCTTTTTGTAAAACTTGATATTCAGGTTCTTTGAAACCTTCAGGAAAAAAAGGAATTTTAATGATTACTTTATCTTTTAGGTCCCTACCTTCACTAAGATTTTATCCTGATAATTTGTTACTATCTTCTCAGAACCTCTGTCCTATGACAAGATTTTTTTGACTGGTGTTTTTAATAGTTTTCAGCAGAACAAATGGTAAGAATAGCTATCTCTCTCCTGCCTGGAGTATGAGATTCAGAAGTCTAATTTTTTTTATTATCAGCCTGCTTATGTAATTTACTTTGAAATGTAAAAATGACCAGCATTTTTATGTGTTTATTTTTTGGGAGTAGGGATGGGACATTTTATATAAGCCCTTTTACCATATTACTGGCAGTCTCTGAAGTAATTTTTAAAATGTTTATTAAAAGCTTTAGAATAAACTGAATGGGAAAACATAGTGGTATGTTTTATAATAGAAGTGGAGATTCTAATGTTCCATGAACTTTAATATGTCTATCTAATGCTCATAATTTAAAGTTGTCAACTTTTTTCTTATTTTTGCATGTTTTTAACCTCAAAGGTGATTGTGTTTTGTCATCGTGGTGACTGTACACTTACCACAGAGTATGTGATCCATGCACGACATATTTTAATCAGTGTGAGATTTTGGTTATTAGCACTAAAACTAAATGCTCATAAATTTTTGTGGCTTCAACTTTCTGAAATACTTTGTCTTATTTGAAAAATCTTGGGCTGCACCAAAAATATCTATGAATTATTTATGATATTTGGGGAGTTTTTAAAAAAATATAATGTGAATATGAGACTTTAAGTAGAATGCACTGAATTCCAACTGAGTGTGTGTCTTTTATGAATTGGTTCTTAGTAGCCATGACTAGATTATAGAAGTAATTTTATTTGTGGTTTCTAGTTTGGAGTTATAAAATGGAAGTGTTTCTTTAAGTGATTCTTGTTATTAATTAAATTGCATTTTTGATATTCTAAACTAGTTGTGTGGAATTTGGATGGTTTAAAATGTAGGTAATGGATATATGCATACACACCAAATAACTTCTGAAATCGGTGGTTCAATTATCATCCTGACTGAAACAAAGGAATTACTTAGTGACACAACTAAAAATAATATTTCAATTAAAAATACCAATGAAATAGTATAAGCTCTCTTTTGAATACTAGGTACCTTAAATTTCTTATTTTACTGGAATTCTTCTCTGGCTTTGAGTGGAGGAAGTCAGTGGTGGTTGGAATATCTTCATCTTTTCAGACAGTTGATGCTGTGTTAAGATGATATTGACAGGGAGGATTATCTGGACCAGTACCTTTTAAACCAATTCCAATTTCAAAGTGTTAATAGCCAATTTTGAATGTGGCGCATTACAGACGTTAAGTTGAAAATTGAAAAAAGAGAAAAACACGTCTCTTAAAAAGAGACTTTAAAACTGACTCAAAGTGCTCATATTAAAGAACTTAGTAGAGTTAACTTAGAACTCAGTACTTGGACATATATGGCTTTATTATCTAAGCTGTTTACACTCTCTTTTTTGTAGTCTCCAAGACAAAGCATAGCTAATAATACCTTCTAGCCTGATAATATCATTCAAATATAAGCACGAGATTGTCCAAGAAGTGAAGGATATGGGAAAATACATAAACAGGCCTTTTTTTTTTTTTTTTTTGATAGGGAAATACATTTTGAAAGACACATATAATTGGTAGGAAAACAGTGGGTCATATTTACCTGAACAGAAACGTTGTGCTGAAATGGGAAGTTTGATTATGTTTAGTAAAAGTTTATATACTATATTCGGTTATAGATTATATAAAATAAACCGGAAGATATCCTCACATATTTGTATATTTGGAAATCCTTTGTGAAATAACATACTAGAAATAAATGTACTGAATTAGTGGGATTGGATGAACATGACTTGGTAACAGAGACTCAACATTGGTCAGCAAGATTCATGAAGATACAGGCAATATAAGCAGGAAGAGTTGGTATAGATTTTGCATTTGGGGGACCCCCAGAACTGAACTAAGACACCTTGTGACAACATTAGTAGGAATCTAATTAAGTGGAGCAAAGATCTTAGTTAGAAACAGACAGCAAGTTGGGTGCCTAGGTGCCTCAATCGGTTCAGCATCTGCCTTCGGCTCAGGTCATGATCCTGGAGTCCCAGGATCAAGTCCCACATTGGGCTCTCTGTTCAATGAGTCTCTTTCTGTCTCTCCCCCCCTCTCTGTTCTTTTTCTCTCTTGCTCACTCTTTCTCTCAAATAAATAAATAAAGTCTTAAAAAAAAAACAACAACAGATTGCAAGTGCTACTCTCGATTGCTCTGGTTCCTGGGATTCTTCCTCATGCTTATGACATTATAATGGACTAACCTGCATGTTCATAAACGGAATGACATTTACGGGTAGAACAACAAATGCTGTAGATTGGTTTGCCAAGAGGAAGAAGCATGGTAGAATTCTGGAGGACTTCGTACAAATAATATGTAGAGAAAGGATTCGATTGTCAGCTCAAATATTTTTGCCCTACCTTCTGTTTGTCTCTTCTCTGTCTTCTGTGAATGTGAACTCTGTTATCCCTTTTCTTTTATCTGCTGGCATCATATTGAGGAGGCAACCCTGAAATGAGGGATGGAAGAATTCATTCTCTGGAGAGGCTTCCCCAAAAAGGCTTGGGTTTCTAGGCCTGTTGCTACAGTAGTTCTCTCTAATCATTTGCTGTTGTTAAAGGGGGCTGAGCCTGCCCCTGAGAAGGAGCAATATGGAGTTTAATAAGTGCCCTGATTGAATGTTGACTGAGTTAATAGGATTGATGAAACTGAGGAGAGAGATTGTATTAGTCAAGATAGATTGTGACCATGTACTCACAGTTCCCCATTACCTAAACACTGACTTGACTAGTCAGGCTTCTCTCCTCCACACAGGTCCCTGAACTTTGGTTTTGCCCCTGCTTAAGCAAGCAAGAAGATGCAGACATCCTCCCTTATAGCTCATTCCATGAATTAGCTGACTACAGAAAAAAAATTTTGTTGCCGAAGTGCCTGGATTTTTCCACCTTCTCCCTTCCACTGCTTGCTTCCCTCCCCCATAAAGTTCCTACTAGCCCTCTTACCTCTTCCTATTTTTAAAAAAACCTTTCAGTGTTTGATTTTGAAACACTTGCAGATCCTGAGGTCAGCATGTTCTACTTATTACAATCATCTTTTTGAACAGTCTTGCCTTACGTAAGTTCAGATTTGTTGTAATTTGACAGCTGTTATAAATAAACCCTAAATTTCAATGGCTTAATACCGAAAAATTTACTTTTTCTTCACACTACAGACCGATGATCTGTTTCATGCAGTTTTTCAAGGACCTAGGTTCTTTCAATCTAGTTGTTCCATTGTTTTTTAGAGCTTTGGAGTCCTTCAATGGATCATTTGTTTTTGGCCAGGAGACAAGGGAGGTGAGTGTGGAGGATTACAAAAGAGGTTTTACAGGTCCGGTCTACAAGTCACACACTTCATGTTCACCCACATTCCATTGGCCAAAACTGAACCACCTAAATGCAAGAGCCCTAAGAAATGTAGAAGAGAAGCAGTTTCAGGTAGAAGAGGAGATTGCAGTTATTGCTGAGGGCTAGTATTCTCTGCCACATTGTATATCTCTTTCAGAGCTAGAAATGACTTGAATAGTCTGGAATGATGAATGAAATCCAAAAATAAAAAATAGTAAAAAATTTAACAAAAATATTAGAGTTCTAAAATCCAGCTACCCAAGTATCAGATTCAAAGAAAGTTACAACTGCAAGAACAAGATAAAATGACTTAGGCCAATAGCTTATGGGATGGGTATGATGTCAACATGTGCCAAAGAGAAAGAATAATGACTCAAATACTGTTACACCTCCCTCCACCCCAGAAAAGTAAAAATCTACTAACAGTGACATGGTAATAGCAAGTTTCTTTTAGTAGCAGGCAGAGGAGACTAATTTTAGTATTTTAACAAAATGATAAGTACACTGAAAGGGTACCGTTGTGTCTCACAGTTTTGAAGAAAGATTTTTTAATAGCTAAGATACACAAAGGGCTGGGGTCATGGTGGATCTGGAACCTCAACAGCAGAAAATTGTGGATCGTCTCTGTACCATTCTGACATTAACATGATTTGGCTCTGAACATTCCCAGTCTCTGTTTCAATATCTCTAAATGTCCTGTAGAAATAATTTTATTTGGTCTATGGATCAGTCAGCTATAGTTACAGATTCAAAGTTCGCCTAATCATTGGTATTGGTTTCCTCTCTGTATTGAGGTTTTTCCAAGGGAAGGGAGGATTACTTTGAATCAGATAGTTACCCAAAGAAGAGCACACTGCAGTTTGGAAGTAAAATAATAAGATTTATGTAAAGCCCAAGAGAAGTGGGAGATGATAATGTGTGATTTCAACCACACTATTTGGGTCTCCATTTATTACAATGCCATATGCTCGGAGTAAGAGATACAAAGATGAGTTAGACACACAAAACCTAATCTGCCCTTTTGATGTGCTTCACCACCAGGTCACTGGCTGCAATTCCAGATTCCTGTGCTACAGGCCAGAAGGCAGAGTTCCAGTGTTCCTATCTTTAATAATTATCAAATCTAGGACCAACTGTAGTATTTTTCAGTTCAAGTACAGAAATTTGTGTGCCATAAAAAGCATACAAATAAAACTGTGGAGATTCATACAAAAGAGAAATGGGAGTAAGAGAGGAAATCATGAATGAAGCAGTACTGCAGAGTCTTGACAGATGGTATACAGAAACGAATGACTATTTACTATAATTCATTTTTGTTTTCCTCCTAGGCACAGAGCTGAACTGCATTTCTCAGCCTCACTTGCAATTAAGTACGACCATATGACAGAGTTTTAGTCAGTGTAACATGAAAGAAAATAATGTCCTGATCATAAAGATTTTTTTATATGAGTTCTTCCTTGTCCTTTTCCTCTTCCAACAAACTTACAATCACCCAGATGCACTTGGAAGCCGCATGCTGAATATGGCAGAGTGGCCATCAACCTGGGTCTCTTAATGACTGTGGAGCAGTCTCTTTCAACAGACCAGAACCACCATGGACTGTTAAACAAATGAGAAATTAACCTTTAATATGCTAAAATTTTTTTTTTACATTTTGGTCAATTTAGCGCACACACCCCCCTCCCTACACTACTCTACTCTAATGTAGAAATGGTATCAAAAGAGAGGAACTATCACAACAAAAATCTAAAGTATGAGTCATTGGCTTCACAGATAGGCAAAGATGCAGCAGGCTTGGAAAGCGAACCCCATTTTATGTAGGGTCAAAACATTTGGCAAAACTATCTTTTTCAATACTTTTTAAGCTAAAACAAGGATATATAAGCCTGTAGCTCTAGAGGAAGTGGTAAATAAGAAATGGAGTACTAGTGTCGGTGTATTACTCTGAGTTGCCAATTACCTGCTACATTTAGCAAGAAAGAGCCCAGCTTTTGAATGAATGATCTTGCAAGCAGAGCTATGAACCAATCTGGCCCACTCTTGCCAGACTGACATGTAAGAAGGAAAACTTTTCCTCTCATGTAAACTGCTATTATTGAGTCTGCTAGTTATATCAGCATTGGCTTTACTTTAACTAATTGGGCAGTGAGGGTTGCTGAAGAGCATGAACAAAGTCACATAAGTAACTTAGGTGTACCAAAAAAATGTCAGGGCATTTTGTTTGTCTAGAACATAGGTTGGCAAATTTATGTCACAAGGGCCAAATTTAGCCTGCTGACTTTTTTTTTTCAATAAAGTGTTACTGGAACACAGCCATTAATGTATTATCTGTTGTACAGTTATTGTCTATTGTATTGTTTATAACATATAAAGTAGTTGCAACAGAGTCCATATGGTCTATAAAGCTAAACATATTTACTCTCTGGCCCTTTACAGAAAAAGTTTGCTGACCCCTGGTCTAGACGGTGCATTATAAATAATGTAGGGGAAATGAGATAATGCCTAAGGATATTTGCTAAAGTCAATGTTGAAGGTCTTAGAAGTTGGAATGAATGGTATTTAAAAGGTGAGTGATGTCCATAAATATTTCTAGAAATCACATTATAGGATGACATTGACTGACAAACTAGAATGGTCAAAGGACAATAAGCATGCAAGTAAAGAATCTGAAACCAGGTCATAGTGGGAATGGTTGGAGAATCTATAAATATTTAGCTGGCAGAAGAGAAAATTTAAGGTGTACAATATGTAGGTGTTCAAATATTTAAAAGCCTGACTAGTGGGAAAAATCCAATTTATTTGCAAATATCCAATTCAGTATCTCATCAGAAGGCAGCACTCCTCTAAGACACTTGAGTAGAGCTAAATTGATTCTTTAAGAGGTCAAATCAGATAAATACAAATATACTCTAAAAATGTCTAGCGCAAAACCATGCCATCTATTTTTTATATTGAAATCCCCTGTTACATTTTCTCATTAATCCACTGCACTTTGACTTACATCATCACCACTGCCACTCCCTTGAATTTGCTTTTGCCAAGTTTACCACTAGCAGTTTTGTTGAAAAATTCATTGAACACTTTTCTGACATTTACACTATTCATGACCTGCTTTAAAAAATCTTCTTGTCACTTTGATTTTGCAACACTAACCTGGCTGTTTTTTTCCTCTCTCTGGACATTTCAAGTTACTCTCCTTCAAAGGCTCTTATTTTGTTGGCCTTCCATTACAAATCAGTTTTACTCAAAGTTCTGCAATGGACTCTCTTTATTCTACGCCATCTCACTGGTGTCTGCAGCATATTCCAAAAGTAGATGCTAAAGCCATAGTGCATCATGTTTTCAAAGTGTTTTTAAGAATTCATGAGGTTTTAGGATTAAGTTTTAAGAAAAGTTTATCTCTTTCAATGACCTTAATGTATTCATTTTCAATTGAGTGCCTAATTGGCTCTGTCTTTGGTGCTGGAAATCCAACAGTGGAGGAAAAATACATGAGTTTCTTGCTCTTGTGGAATTTTCATTCTAGTTGGAGGGGAAGAAGAGAAGTAAACAAAAATTAGGATAAACATGAAAATTTCAGAGATGGCCAAGAACTATAAAGAAAATAGACCATGATAATTAATCAGGGAATAGTTGGGAAAATTATTAATTTAGACAGGATGGTCAAGTATAGTTTCTAAGAGTCTTGAATAATGAGAAACTAAGACTTTTGACCTAGGACCTGGATAATAAGAAGGAGTTGGTCATGTGAAGATCTGGGGGAATAGTATTCTTACTGTATTGCATAATGAGTCCAAAGAATTGAAATAAATATGGCATGTTGAAGGAACAGAGAGATTAGAGTGTAGTTAACAATGAGGAAATGTAATAATTGATGAGAATAGAAAAATAATGGGAGCCAGAATATTTTGTGCCTTGTGGGCTATGATGTGAAGTTTGAATTATCTGTAAGTGCAATGAAAAGCCATTGGGAGAGTTTTTAGTATGGAGGTTATATGATATCACGTTACCTGTATTTTTCTATTTGTCAAATGATACAAATTATATAACTTGTTAGCTTACTGCAAGGAAATTTAGATGCACAGTAAGTTCTCGACCACGGGATATGAATTAGCTTATGACTTCATGTATATTTATTATCTTATTCTTTTTATTTTTGTTGTAATTTTTTATATGTTAGCTTCTATTGAAAAATGCCTCAAAGTATTTTTGAAGAACTGATAATATGAATCATATAATACATTCTGACTTGAGATAAGAGCATTGGACTTGGATTTGGTAACCTGCATGCTATGCTGGTTCTAATACTAAATTATTCATGTAAATTTAGGATAATAATTCAAACTCTTTGGGCCTTAATATCCTCATCCCCAAATGAGGAAATTAATATTTCTTATTTCTGTGCTTCTCAGGAATATTGTGTGGAGAAGATTGTGACTGTATATAGGCAGATAGTTGTAGAACTATATATATTTAGTACATATTTCTTAAGCTTCTTCTATGGGCCAAAAGTTAGATATTAAAATTTGGGGTTTTACGATCTACTCTTATAAGAAGAATCTGGATAAAGTTATATTAAATATATAGTACCAAACATTTTTAATCCATGTATATTTCATATAGAAATGGAAATAGCGGACATCTTCTCAAGTGTATGATCCTCTCTAGATTTTTTTTAATAAGGAGGTTGAATCTCTTGACAAATATGAAATTTGAATCAGGAACAGTTCAAGTTCAATGCTAAAATTAGGAGAAAAGTTTGAACAAGTTCTCTGTATGCATCCTCATCAGAATTACTGCTAATGGCTATGTGCAAAGTTTAGCTGATGAATTATTCAGTTTGATATCAGTCTTGTCTGTTGCCACAGACTTTTGAAACAAAGAATGCTTTGCAATTCTTAAGAATATACCTTTAGGCAACAATGGAAATATTACTTGACATCCACAGTTCATGCTTTTAAAACTTATTTAAAGTGTAAGTAAATTGCATGAGAAGCTTTTAATTCCTATAACTTTTGAATAATTTATCCTACCTTTTCATCATGCTCTTGTGTGTATTTTGCTATGAACTACTGTCATCTCCATGTGTACATTCTTTTAACCCTAGATAGGACTGACTTTGTAAATATTAACATTACATGGGTGGCTAATGAGAAGACTCCTTAGAACTCAAGTGCTCTGTGAACCACATTTTGGAAACCAGTGGAGAATAGAAAACTATTACCTATGCACTGATCCAGGCCTTCAGATCTGTAACGTGTGCATTGATTAGTGTCTTTCCATTTGGTCCATACCAAAATTTAAGTGCCTGTTCGTGGCATTGCAGAACTTAAGAAACCTGCTCTCATTGTACCTCTTACACTTCCCCACCATGGCTCCAGTCTTTCCACCAATACTTCTCTCCCCCGCAATAAGCACTTCTTGCCAGTGGTAATACTATGTACTGTGGAAGACTCAGTGTTTTCTGTGATTATTTCACAGGTCTGGAGTAGTTACAAATAGTCCTTCCTCTTCACCGAATCCGAACTTTGCCAGCCGGTTATTTATTACGTCTTTATGTCGTCACTAGAAGTGGTTGTGGCCCTGGGGAAACAACCAGTGAAGACTGCCCAGGAAAATGATTCGTAGAAGGAAGCCACTCTATAGGTAGGTATCTTTCATAGGATCCCTGGGGTAGACAGAAAAGACATTAAGGTGCAGTATCCATGCTGTCACTGCAAATGAGTGGAACCGAGTGCAGCCACCCACATCGCCCTCCCCAAGAAATGGGCCTATTTCAATTACTATAAATTCCCTGAAAATAGAAACTGTATTATTTATCTTCATATCTCAAGTTCTCTGCATATTAAATGGTACAAATGAGGCCTCCCTACATACTCGTTGAAATGAATTGCAGTAGCATTGTGACATGCATACCATTTGTTTGTATGCTTTTCATTGCATCACTGTTCTTTTGTTCTTTTTTTATAGAAAGAAAACAAACCAGGTTTTTCTAACTAGGTAGACTAAGTGACAAAAGTTTCAAAATTCTCAAAAAGAAATAGAAACGTACTTTTATAAAGCTATGTAGTATGCGGGCAAAAATGACAGTACTATAAACTGGTAGGATATTAGATATTGGCGAAGCATTAGAGCACAATTTTGTAAAGTGCAGTTTCAAGTTGCGGCGTATCTAGACTCAGGAGCTAGCTCCATTTACAGGCTGTGTGATCTGGACCAAAACTCCAGCTTCCTAAGCTTCTGTATAATGGACACAATAACAGTATCTGTCCATGAATATTTAACAAGGATGCTGCATATAAAATACCAAGCATTGTAAGACTTAGCAGTCATCGTTGCTTTCCAGCTTTTAGACAAAAATTAGGTACTGGGTAAAAGGTTAGGAAACTTATTAGGTCCACCTTCACATTTAGCATCTACTTCTTTGAAAAGTTCTTACAGTCTGGGCTGAGCAAACGGAATCATGATCAATTTGACCACTAGTGCTGACTACCTCTTACTGTCAAGTAGCTTCGTGGCAACAGGCCCCATATAGGCTCTGTTCTGTTCCCACACCCCATACCCAACTTCAGCTGCCAGGAATCTCTTTTTTTTCCCTCTTCCTTTTTGCCGTGTTGGTCGAGTCCTAGTCCTTATGCTACTTTTTATCCCCCGATGCCTTAAAGAATCTAATTTAATCTGCCTTGTTTTTTCATTTGCAAAACAAGGGTCATAACCTTCCTATCATCTGTGCTCAAACAAACATGGTGAGAATTAATGAAATAAAGCTTAGAGGTAATAAAGTCTAAGAAATGTCAAAGTGCATTAAATTCATTCAAAGAAATAAAGTTTAAAAAGTATAAGAATAGAGTTTGGTGTAGAGTGGAAGTGGAGAGCGGACCCCAGAGAGCCCTGAGCAGCCCCACCGCCCTGGCCTAGTTACCATCACACCCCAGGAGGGGGCGCCGCTGCCGCAGCCGGCCCCAGTCACCATCCCTGCCACCAGGAGCAGCTACTCTGAGACCCAGTGGCCTCACATCTGAGGTGCCTCCCCGAGGGACAAGAAGTACATCCCAACAAAAGTTTTGGGGAAATGGTAAAATGAAAGAAACAGATATGGTTTCATCAACAGGAATAACACCAAGGAAGTTGTATTTGTACACCAGGCCGCCGTAAAGAATAACCCCAAGAAGTCCCTTAACAGTGTAAGAGATGGAGAGGTTATGGAGTTTGCTGTTGTTAAGGGAGAAAAGGGTGCAGAGGCAGCCCGTACTGTGACAGGCCCTGGTGGAGCTCCTGTGCCCGGCGAGGTGACGGAGGGAGCTGACAACCACGGTGCGGGAGAACAAGGTAGACCAGTGAGACAGAATATGTTTCAGGGTTATAGACCACGGCTCTGCAGGGGTCTTCCTTGCCAAAGAGCCTAAAGAGGACTGCAATGAACAAGATAAGGACAATCAAGGAGATGAGACAGAAGGTCAGCAGCCACCTCAATGTTGGTACTGCCTCAACTTCAATTACCAACACAGATGCCCAAAAACCAGAAACCACAAGATGGCAAAGAGACAAAAGCAGCCCATCCACCAAGTGAGAATTCGGGTACTCCTAGGCTGAGCAGGGTGGGCTGAATAAATGCTGGCTTACCATCTCTACCATCATCCAGTCTAGTTCAACAAGAATAAATGAACATAAAATTCCAGCAATAAGAAATGAGCGAAAGATTGGAACTGAAGGCTTAAGTGCTTTCTTTTTATCCGTTGACCAGATAAATAGAACCATCTGCAGTATCTATACAACATGGGGTTTTTATTATTATTTTTACCTAAAGATCTCTCTTTTCAGTAATGACAAACGCGTGTGTATGTGTTTGTGTGTTTTTAAAGCCTGGTTTTTCTTAATACACCTTTAAAGCTTTTTAAATTGTTTCATATCTGGTCAAGTTGAGATTTTTAGGAACCTCATGTTTATTTTGTAGGAAAAGTTTATAAGTTGATTTTTTTTTAAAAAGTCAACAAATGGCAAGCACCTGTTAATAGAAAAATAAAATAAGAAAAAAGTATAAGAATAGCAACATTACAGCATTGAGATGTTGAATTTATTATCGGAAAAATTACTTTGTCTCCCTAGATACAAAGTAAAAACTGCATGCATTAATTCACCCAATTTTGGCCAGAAATCAACAAATCACAGAATATTTGAGTTGGATGGGAGCTTTGAGATCATGTACTTCAGCTCTATTCTGTTGACGTAAAAACTGAGGCTCTGATAAGGTAAGTGACCTCCTTAAATTCGTGCAGCAGTTTAGTGGAATTGCCAGGTAAACTCCCATTATGTCCTTATGAAACAAGGCAAAAAATATACTTTGTCACTATTTCTCTAGGTAATTACCGTGACTCAAATTTTCCCAATGAGAGCCCTCTGATCTTAGTGCAGTGTTTCAGAAACATTGTTCTATCAAGAATTCCAAAATGTAGGAGAAACAGCCCTGACATCTCATTTCCCCCACCACTCTCAAGATGTCACCACAGGACAAGAGCTGCTTTTAATAAACCTCAGAATAGAGGACAATATCGTGATTATTTTCAGCAGTATAATCTGGACCAAAGAAAGTTCTGGTTATCTAGCAAAGACTGGAACAAAAACATATTGCAAGGAACCAAATACAGTTCCTCATTGTTCTCAGTCAATGACAATTACATAATATTTAGAATACCTTTGTCTCCTCAATGATCTGTGGCTTTGGATTAGCATGAAAGTGAAAGACTAATGGACCTATTAATATTCATTACCCTAATAGTCCTCAAAGTCCTATTAGGGTAATGAAGATAGAAACTATTCCAGATTCTTCACATCATTATGGTCATTGATGACCTGAGAGTCAATATCAACCCCTCTCCACATCAGTGCTTATTTCCAACCCTAAAAATGGAGATTTTCTGAAGGTAGGGGGTGATGGCCTTGAAATTGAGACTGATGTTAACTAGAGATTTGACACTCTAGTCTAAAACTTGCAGCAGAGACATGTCTCTCAACGTATTCAAAACACACACCAAAATGCCTAACAGTTATGCCCCAAAGAGAATCAATATTTTGGAAGAAACTCCTTGGTGAAGGTTCAAAATGTATTTAGAAAATCAATTGATGAGATTCTTTACATTCAAATCTGATGACAAGTACAGACCAGACTTACACCTCAAAAACAAAACAACAAAAATTTGGGCACTAAGTGGGGAAAAGAGCAATTGTCCCCCAGTATCAATAATGAATATAACTGGAGAAAGTACTACCCAAATCTTGTGAAAATACTGAGCCCTGTTCCCCACCCTCCTTCCCACTGATATAAATTTTAGCTATAAAAGACGTTTCTTCACCAAAACCCTTGGAAAAGATCACTTGATTCTAGCTCACTATTCAGATCCATAATAATCTTCCCATGCCCTTCAGGGGGAGCCTCAGCTGGCCCCTGAGTAATGAAAGACACAGTGGGTTTCAATTTTGATTATACATTTGATATCCGAGGAGCCTAAAAAACCTCACAATGACTCAGCTCTACCCCAGACCAATTAAATGAAAAGTTGAGGGTAGGGCTAGGCACAAGTATTTTTGAAAGTTCTTCAGGTGATTGTAATATGTAGCCAGAATTGAGAATCTCTTTAATAGTTTACCTTCTGCAGGCCCCTGTGGCTTTGGAGCCTTGGAGGAATATGTCTTGCTCTCCACCATCCCCAACGCCACCTACACCAAATCCTAAAAAATGAAGTCTGTGGTGGAGGTCTCCAAAGTGCACATTATCTTTCCCTAATGTTTTATTGTTCTGCCACCATTAGTGCCAAATGAGTAACAACAGCTGAATGGTCACAGGACATAGACTCAAACAGGTGGAATACACCCAGTGCAGAGCAGATGGATATGGAAGGAAGCCAAAACGTTCTCCAAAAGTGACAGCTGGGGGGCAGATTTGAGAATTATCCAGCTTTGGTTAATATAACAACAACTAGAAGAGCTCACAGATGATGAGAAGCCCTCTCCATCTCTACGGAATCAAAGTCAGGGCCCACATTAAGATGTGCAACTGAGGCCCTCAAACCAGGCACAAAATTTTAGGGGCCGTCAAAAAACTCGGTAAATCAAGTTGCACATTGTTTTGATAAACTATTTTAAAGATTCTAAATCAGTGAAAAAATTCATGATGAATAAAATTTTAAATCAATACAGGATTCAATCCAGCACTTGCATAACTCATTCATTTCCCTCATCCTAACCCAGGCCCTGTCAGATCCTATGACCCTGGTCCTGGCTCTGGGATAAATTCCATCCAGGCCCCAGATCCACCTACAACCCAGAAGAGGAAGATACTCCTATTCAGGAGAAAGGTGACTTCTACTCCATTTTTGTGTGAGATGACCAGGTGTGAAATAAATTGTACCCTAAGCTTCTTCCCTATAGCTGGTCCAGAAAGCAACCCTCCTCTACCCCAAAATCAATCTCATGAAATTTCACCAATATAAATAAAAAAGCTGTAAATGAGAAGAAAGGATGAGGAACCCCAGGAGTGGAAGAATGGGGTGAAATGGATGGAAGGAGGCAGATACTGGTCTGTTGCCTGACTCTTGACAGTTGAAACTCTTGATCTGTCCCCAGATCGATCATTCCTAAAATGATTCTCTAATGGTTAAATTTCATGCATCCAGCAGATTTAGGAGAGAGGTAGAGAAGGAAAATTTCCAACTTCTCCCTATGGGGTACTCATTAAAATAATAGACTTAAGAGTGAACAAATGAGTGAATGGATGAATGGGTGGGCACCTGCTGTCTCTGCATTAGAATAAAATCTGTTCTCTACATTTTCAAGGTCAAACAAAAGATATGTTGGAGCCTGTAATAAGAACACCACCTGTCAATTCACTGTTGATTACTGCTCAAAAATGTTATATGAAATAAAATTGTACTACCAAAAATATGTTAACAGTGGACACATATGGGGGAAGAGGATTTTTGCTTTATATACCACGTTGTTGGAAGTTTTAAAAGCATCTACTATTTTATAATTAAAACTAGATATTAATACAAAAACAAAGATGCTGATTTAAAAAGTAGGAACTAAAAAGTCATGACCCTATACATTAAAACCTAGAAGTTATAAAATAAACATGGAAAATTGTAAAACAGTAAAATTAAAGAGTAATAATATGCCATTTGTCACCTATTAAATTATAAAAAATAATAAACCACAATGATGCTCAATTGTGGCAAGATACTATGAAACAAGTATCAAGTATTGCTGGTGGAACTATATATTAGCGCAAGTTTTATGAATTTGTGGAAGAAACAGCAATCTCTAGCAACCTTCAAAAATCCTCAAGCATTATTGTAGAAATTACACTTTGGGGACTATATCATAAAGAAATAATCAGAAATAGGGATATATATCAATGAATGAAGATGATCCTCCCAGAATTATTCTATAATAAGAAAAAAACTGAGAAAAATGGAAGGATTCACCTGTAGGGGAATGGGATAAAATAAATTATAGCACATTCATGTAATCACATAAAATGTAGGCCCTTTAACTTTATTTGGAAATATATAGGGAAATGTTGATTATATAATATAAATGGGAATAAAGCAGAATACAGAGTTGTATATCCAATTTACTCTAAAAGAAAGACTGGAGGGGCATCTGGCTGGCTCAGTCAGAGGAGTGTACAACTCTTGATCTCAGGGTTGTGAGTTTGAGCCCCACATTGGGTGTGGAGATTACTTAAAAATAAAATCTTTAAGAAAATAAAAGAAAGACTGGAAAATAGTGATCCAAGGTAAAAGAGTTATCTCTGATAGTACAAATATATATTCCAAAGAATCAACAATGAGCTTATGTAATTTTTATAATCAAACATGTAAATAATATATAATTTAATTGAATCCTCATAAATGGATTCCTAGATTATTATAACTCTGTCTTTGTTTTCTCCATACACCCTACTGTCACTTTTCCCATGAAAATGTTTTCTGAATTGTGGACTTACTGCCTTTATGAAAGATAAAATATAAAGCCATAGTTAAACTACTATCTATGCTATTCTCCAATATCCTTTATCAAAATTATATCCACATGACATAATATTACTATTTTTTTTAGGTAAAATGATTTTGTTCAGGCAAAAGTTTCTTTTGTTAGACAGTGACAAAAATTATTCAATAAAAAGTGTTTTTTGAGCATCTATCATGTGCCTTGTACTATGTTTGGCACTGGGCATTTAATGGTGAACAAGGCACACTTAATTTTTGAAATAATCAATCTTAAAGTCTAGTTGAGGAGATAGATAAAAGAAAAACACAAGAATAAATGAATAATGAAAAACAGGGTGTTTAGAGAGAATAACCATGAGTTGTGGAGGTAGGGGAAACCTACTTTAGTACTTTATTTACACTGGTGGCTAGGAAAGACATCAGTGAATGTGTGGCATTTGTACTGAGAACTGAATGACAAATGGAAATCGATGATGCAAAGATCCAAAAAGAGACAGTTGAAGGAAAAAGAACTGCCTATGCAGAGATCCTGAGATAAGAAAGTGATTGCATATTCTAACACTATCAAGGAATTCAATGCTGGAGTGCTTGATGAACTATGGGGAAGAGGGTACAGATGTGATTGGAAAAGAGAGGTAAGGGCCAGATCATGGAGGACCTGGTGGTACATGTTAGGAATTAGAGTTTCGTGTTAAAATTGGTAGGAAAACACTGGAAAATTTTAAACATGTAAAAGAAATTGAATTTATTCTTCTTAAGTCATTTTGACTATTGTAGGGTGGGTGAATTATAGCAGGACAAAAGAGAGAAAGGAGACGTTTAGGAGGCTCTTGCAGTGACCCGAATGTGATATGATCATAGCTTGGACTAAGGTATAGAAGTGGAAATGAGAGAAGTAGGTGGACTTAAGATACAGTTTGGAGGGAAATCCAACAGTGCCTGCTGATGGACTGGAAGTAATTGGGGCCAGGTTTAGGATGGGTAGGGAGGTAAGGTGCCCTCAGCTATCTTCTCAGCAGGTCTTGGTAGCTTACGCGATAACGTGACCCCAACCTTCATTCTTGAGTGTTCAGAGACCTTTTCAGCCTGGGATTGCTGCACTTGTCCATTCACAGTTACAGTGGGGCAAGAGGGTACCAGCAAGTACCAGGAGATACCCGGAGACCACCTGCGATCTACACATAATCCTCCTGGCCCCAGTGGAAAAAAAGCAGCCCTGCCTCAGCTTGATGATCAGGACCATTTATACACCAGTATATGATGGTCCTTACCTGCTGGTCTTTGGACATAAGGGATACAAAAGGTTCTGGAGACGGCCATAACTTGCCATTACTTATGACTCCTGGCAGGAGTGTGGCCCCTTTGTGGATTAGACCTCCCAACCCTGAAGAGCTCAGAACTATGATGACAGGCAGCACAGAATTCCCCAGTGGGTTATTGGGAGTGGCAGCGTGGGTCCAGTCCTGCTGCCAGTCCCTCGTTCCCAGACACATGCACCTTCATAAGAGAGACAGTGCCATATAGAGACCTCTGATTTAATAAATACACTCTCATACACTGCATCTCAAAGGACAAAATTCCATCCTTTCAGAGTATTTCTTTTAATCTGGCACTTCAGTTGCATCTTTAGAAGATAGTTCCAGTGTTCTACGGGGCCAGCTATTTCTGCATGGTATGGTATGTGATATGGCTAGTGGAGCCCCACTGGTGCACCTGCTTCTCTGTGAAGTGGCTACTCTGGTTAGATGCTATGTCATGTGGCCTATGAACCAGGAATTCTCTGAGGTCACAAATAGTGTAACTGGCGAAGGCTCTACAAGCAGGAAAAACAAACTCATGCCTGGATAATTATCTATCCCTGTGAAAATGAAATGCTGGCCTTCCGGAAGAGACAGCCCAGGGTAGCCATTGGCTACCACATGGCCAATTGGTCTCCCTGTGGAATGGCGTCATAGCAGGGGCTCAGCATTGGTCCAGGCTGCTGACAGTTTGGACATTCAGAAATAGCAACAGGTGGATTAGTGGTAGTCCATGCTGTTGGGCCCACATGTAGCCTCCATCTCTGTCACCATGGACACTCCACTCATACACTCATTATGCCGTTCCCGGGAAGGCTGATGAGAAAATCTGGCAACGTGAGCCGAGTCAGTTTGTCAACTTGGTTTTCAGTGCCTCTCTGTGATGAATGCTGTCTGGTGAGCACTGACATGTGATAGAAATGTTTTCACACTTCATGCCTACTCCCATATGTCTATCCACATGCCTCTTCCTTAGACCTCTTTGTCTTTGCCTTCCAGTCCTTCTCTTTTCAGGCCCCAGATTAGAAGGCCAGGCCATTGACCACTGCCCAGGAATCTATACATTCCCACCGAAGGCCCCCTCTCCCTCTACGAAGGTAGATAAGCAGGTGTACTACTTGTAGCTCTTACCATTGGGAAGACTTTGTCTTCACTATCTTAGAAGGTTGGCCTTGAATGTGACTATAATGCAGCCACTGTCCACTTTGTTTTGCATTCCCATAGCATGTTGATCCATCCATAAATCAAGTCCAGGCTTTTTCCTCTTGTTTCAGCCAGTCATGCAGGAGTCCCCTATGTCCATAGGTGCAAGCCAAGGAAGGGCTCCGGTGCAACTTTTTGGTAATAGGAGTTCCAGGCTTCCAGCTCATGAAGTTTACTTGTGCCCTCTTGTCCTGCTTAGGTTCAGTTCAAGATGTGCATTTCCATTTCATGATAGACTTCTGTTGGGCATGTCTGACTGTATAACTCATTGGGTCCAATAGAAGAAATAGTTCTGGATGCATGTTTACTTGGTGACATTTAGTCAAGCTTGATCTAGAATCCCGAGGAGTTATACTGTGAAAATTTCACTAGAGCATATGCTCCAAACTTGATCCTTTTCCAATACTGATATATCCAAAACTATAGGGTTTATTGAATTCTATGGTCAAAGTAACAAAGATGATGGAATTGTGGCTTGGACCTGTTCCCATTGCCTTTTCCTGCTTGGGCCCCACTCAAAGCTGGTGGTTCTTTTTTTAAATTTAAATTTTGTTAGTTAACAGATAGTGCAATATTGGTTTCTGGAGTAGAATTCAGTGATTGAGCACTTACATACAACACTCAGTGCTCATCACAACAAGTGCCCTCTTTAATACCCATCACCCATCTAGCCCATCCCCCCGCCACCTCCCTCCATCAACCCTCACTTTGTTCTCTGTTGTTAAGATTCACTCATGGCTTACTTCCCCCTCTCCTTTTTTTCTTTCCCCCCTTCCCATATGTTCATTTGTTTTCTTTCTTAAATTCCACATATGAGTGAGATCATATGGTATTTGTCTTTCAGCTGGTGGATTTCTATGGCAGCAGGTATAAAGGATGGAGCAATATTTGTAGGTATTGAATTCTAAGCCTCCAGAATCCAAAGATGGCTATAAGATGCTATGCTTCTTTCTTTGTGATGAGAGATTCATGATATAACAATGTGTCTTTTGCTTTGAAGGGGATATCCCAGCATGCCCCTGACTACCAGACACCTAAAAATTTCACTGAAGTTGCAAGTCGGTATAACTTAATAGGATTTATCTTCTACTTTCTGGAATGTCTCTTAATAAGGCCTCCAGTCTAGCTGTCACTTCTTGACTGCCCTGTCAAGTCAGCACAATGTTATTTATCAATGCAATGGATCAGTGCATATCTTCCTTAAATAAACTCAGCATATTCCCAGTCAGGTCACACTAGGATTTAAGTCTAGTTACGGGACTGGGAGCCAAGAGAGAAGGTGGGGGCAGACCCTGAGGGAGATATCAGTTGCCTTGTGAATCTTGCACCATGGCAGAAGTGCTAGCTCTTTTTAGGGAAGGGTGAGCTACCTTTGCAAGCCCAGAAATTCTCGGGTTCAAGCAGTTGCAGAGCCAACATCCTCAGGGGGGATGTCTCAATCCCACGTATCAGGACTCCCGGGCTCTGATATTTGTATAACTCACCTTCCTTGGCTAAACACTGAAACATTTCTGGATCTCTGGTACTCTCACACTTAGGCCTCCAACCTGCCATTCAGCTATGCCTGCTCTTGTACTGTGGGTGATCAGGACTGCTTTATTGACTTCTGTCTATCAACAAGGGCCTCTGGCCTTTTACACTGAGCTCGTCACTGCTTGTTAACATCTTCCAGTCTCTCATTAGCCTTTTACAGTATATGAGTACAACTTAGCATTAAGTAGCCAACTGCTGCTTTGTAGGCATTGTACCCCCCATATTCTTCAAATGCCTAGTTCATTATACCTGACACAAAAGTCTCCTCCACTGGGCTATTGCCCCAGATCACCCCCTGAGAAATCTTTAGCTACTGAGTCACCAACTTGTGCCAGGGACTACCCATGCCGTGGCTACTAACCAGGGCCCACCTTTTCATCTGCTGGGCAATGGATGAGCCAGTACTAAGTCCCCATCTTTTTGCCTCTTTTCCCAGATCACCCTATTTTTGGTGCCACACTCCAAGATAGTATTAAACATGTATGGATTTTATTAGAGCAAATACTTGTGAGAGGAAATGAGGAGGAAGCTAGGAAAGATTGAGAGAGTTATCAGATCCCACTGTAGGTCTGACCTGAGGTAGAAGAAAGAAGGAAGTTTGAGTGAAAGCATATGAGACAATGTAGTCTGGAGAGGGTTCAGCAAGGTCATCAGAGAGTCCTTCAAGCCAAAGTCAGCTATATATATATATCCCCCATAAATGTGCCTGCCTTAGTATCCCTGCTGCTCTTAGTCATTGGCTGCGAAGAGTCTGTGGGAAGTGTAGCTTCTGCACAATGCATGGGTGGATTTCAAGGCTCAGTATCTGAGGACTTGGTCCTCAGATTACATTACAGTCCCTGTATTTAGAGGTCTGTGAGGAGCATTCTCATGGCCTCTATTATTGAGAAGATTGGGGTAAGGGAGGAAAGACTTGGATGGATGGAAACCACAAACTACTGTGTCATGTTAAATGTTGAACATTACTTTTGAAATAAATATTAGATATTCAATTGGAGACATAGGTAGATAATGGGACAGGGAGGCAATGGGATAGTTGAACCTAAAATTCAGGAGATGTGGATTATATTTATACCTTTGAGATTTGTGAACGTAATTGATGCTTAAAGCCATGTGAATAAATGAAATAAATTATGGAAAGAAATAGAGAGAGGGAATGTGGCCCAAGATGTAATTAAGAGGGATTCTAACCTTTATAAGGAGGGAAAAAATAACAAAGACTGAAAAAGAGGAACCAGTGAGGTAGAGGGAAAACCAAGACAGTATGTTGTCAAAGAAGTTGAGAGGAGAGTGTTTCAAAAAAGAGGATGTGTTTCCCTCTCTGTCTGAATCTGAAAGTTCAAGTAAGGACGCACAGAAAAGGGTCCTCAAATTTTATAATTCACAATGGCCCCTATTTTTCTTCACTGTCAAGAAACTTAGGGCCTGTTTCCGTGTCTACTTATAACTGTGAGTAGCTGTTGAAGTCCTTAGTCTATGCGAAGCACTTAGCAGGGTCTATTTACTTGCCACAAAATGAGTAGCATGCCCTGAAGTTGAAATCTATCTAAACTGCCAGTGCTTTCCAACCTTCCAGAGATACATGCTACTATAAATAGTAGCACAGGGTCTTATGGTGAGACAAAGGAAGAGGGACCTAACTCAACCTTAAGACCAGAAGGGGAGCAGGGTCAGGGAACACTTCCTGGAAGGCGCCAAACTTGAACTGAGCATTAAGATTGTCGCTGTTCTAATTTGTCTCATTTTGCACTATTTAAGTGTGAATAAGACTTGAGTCATTTTGAAAGTAATCGTGACATTTTATCTAAAACAATCACTCTAGCACCTTTTAAGTGTCGCTAGTTAGACTATATGTGCACTAAGTATAATGGTTTCCTGAGTGGGCACCAGGGTGTTTGGTGCTGGCTTGCATCTTGTTTTCATGAGCCGTTTTCTCATCAAAAACTTTTGTAATGCAGGTCAGTCGGTATCATAATAGTCACTCCTATTGTTTCCTTCAGGAATCTTTCACTTGACACCACAGGGGGATGTCGCCGCACCCCAAGCTTTTCCTTCTAAGGGAAGTTAAAAATGAAAAGGAAAGACGTCATTGAGGAAGATTTCATTTTAGGAAGAAAAATAGGATCCCAACAGTGTGAACTGTGTAAAACTGGACACTGCAGGGGTTCCTAAAGATGATGGACACGTAGCGAACATGCCTGGAGGTCATAGGGAAATGATTTGTTTTGTTTGTAAAACTAAATGTTACCATGGGGCGCCTGGGTGGCTCAGTGGGTTAAAGCCTCTGCCTTTGGCTCAGGTCATGGTCTCAGGGTCCTGGGATCGAGCCCCGCATCGGGCTCTCTGCCCGGCGGGGAACCTGCTTCCCCCTCTCCCTCTGCCTGCCTCTCTGCCTACTTGTGATCTCTCTCTGTCAAATAAATAAATAAAATTAAAAAAAAAAAACTGTTACCTAACCCTCAATTTTCCCTTATGCTTCAAAAGTAGAAGGAAGAAACTTGTTATCAACAATTCTTACCATACTATTTCTCAGTGTAATTTTGAGTTATTGCTTATGAAATGCAAATGTTTATCTTATATATTTCAAATAAGAAACACAGCAAGGGTGGTTACTGAGGACCAGAAACCTGGAATATTACAAGGCCTTTTTTTTTTTTCTTCACATTTAGTCAAACCCCTCAGGGATTTTAATAGCTGGGGCTGTTTTTCTAATCTCCTGTATCTATCTTTCTTTCTTTCTTTCTTTCTTTCTTTCTTTCTTTCTTTCTTTCTTTCTTTCTTTCTTTCTTTCTTCTTTCTTTCTTTCTTTCTTTCTTTCTTTCTCTTTCTTTCTTTTCTTTCTCTCAATACATTTTTTATTAACATATAATGCATTGTTTGCTTCAGGGGTACAGGACTGTGATTCATCAGTCTTACACATTTCACAGCACTCACCATAGCACGTACCCTCCTCAATGTCCATTCCCCAGCCACCCTATCCCCCCCACCGCCCAGCAACCCTCAGTTTGTTTCCTGAGATTAAGCATCTCTTATGGTTTGTCTCCCTCTCTGGTTTCGTCTTGTTTCATTTTTCCCTCTACAGGGCCTTTTCTAACCTCCCATCAAATCTCTCCTATTGAGCTTTATTGTTGAAGTATTTGGAGCCCCCCGTGATCTCTGTCCAGCCTTCACTCGCCATGCCTTAAGACCACTGTATCTCCTCAGCATTTCTTAAATGTAACCTTAGATCTAAGATCGTTGTGGGAAGTATCAGTTCCCCCAACTTTGGGGAGATTTAGATTGCAAACTTTGGTCTTCATGAGTCTGATCCAGGTGCCCCTCTCTTCAGCTCTCACAGCACTGCTGCCAACACACTCTTCTTCCTGCGTTCTATCTTTTTTCTTGATATTGGCCACACAATTTTACCTCATGGCATTTGCCACAAGGTTATCAGATCCATGAGGGAAGGGGCTGTTTCTTATTCACCTCTGTCTCTTTCATCTAGCACAGTCTGAGTACGTATCATTCATTCAGTAAAGATTTAGTCAACATAAGAATGGAAGAAAAAAGGAAGAAACTGAAGCAGAATTTATCCGTTAAGATTTCTTATCCCCGTCCATACAGAGATTTCGCTGAAGTTGCCACCTGTGGCAGGCATAAATCTAAAGCTCTCTCCAAGAGTCCTGTCACCTGGTTATTCTCATCAAGCACTAAACTAGGTACTGCTCTGAAGATATTTTGCAGATGCAATAAGGTTAGTAATCAGGTGACCTTAAATTAGGGAGCGTAGTTTAGGTCATCCAAGTGGGCGCGATGCAGTCACATGATACTTTATAAGCGGAAGAGAAGGCCAGGAAGAGCCGGAGAAATGCACCAGAAGAAGAGGGAACAGGAGAGAGAAAGCAGAAAGGTAAGCTAAGGAGATTGCAAGTGTGAGAAAGCTTTGGTTTTTGCTGGTTCTGAGATGTAGTGGGCTATGTGTGAGGAAGGAAGAAAGTCCTCTATTCCTAATTGAGCTTTTTTTTTTTAATCATGATAAGGATTGGCTTTTGCCAAATGTCTGTTCTGCATCAGTTGATATGGCCATGTGTTTTTTTTCTTCTTAACCTTGTTGATATGGTGGATTGCATTGATTTTTCAAATGTTGGACCAATGGTTGCATACCTAGAGTAAAACCATATTACTCATGGTGATTATTTTTTGCTAGATTAATTATCAAATATTTTGTTGAGTTTGCATCTATGTTAGGGATATTGGTTACAGTTTTTTTTTTTTTCTTTTTTCCTGTCTTTGTCTAGTTTTGTTGTTCGGGTAATATTAACAATAAAGCAAGTTTGGGAAGTGGATCTTCCTCTAATTTTCTGGAAGAAATTGTGTAAATTTGGAGTAATTTCTCTTTAAATACTTGGTAGAATTCTTCTGCAAACTATCTGGGCCTGGAAACTTCCTCTGTAGACACTTTTTAATTGCAAATTCAGTTTCTTTAAAGGTTATAAGTCTATTCCAATTGCCTATTTTATCTTGGTTGAATTTCAGTAGTTTATGGTTTGCAAGGAGTTTGTCCATTTCTTCTCAGTTCCCAATTTATGTGCATTGAGTTGTTTATGGCATTCTCTTATTTTATCCTTTATATTATCCATATTATAACTTCAGGATCTGTAGTGATACTGCTTTTTCCATTCTTGATATTGAAATTTTGTGTTTTCCTCTTTTTTGTTGGCTTTTTTAGAGGTTTGGCAATGGTATTGATATTAAAAAAAAACAACTTGTTTCATTGACTTTTCTCTACTCGCTTTTGGTTTTCAATTTTACTATCCTGTCCTTTTATTCTACTTGCATAGGGCTTATTTTGCTCTTATTTTTCTAACTTCTTGAGGTAGGAAATTATATTACTAAAGTTTCTAACGTAAGGATTTAGTAAAATTATAGTATAATTATGGTAAACTTATAGTACAAATTTACCTGTGTGCACTGCTTTAGCTGCCTCTTATGTAACCTGATATATTGTATTTTCATTATCATTGAGCTCTATGTATTATTTCTTTGAGAATTCCTCTTTGACCCAGGGATTATTTGGAAATTTGTTATTTACTTTTCAAATCCTTAGAGATATTTCAGTTTGTTTGTTGACTTCAGTTTGATTCCATTGTGGTTAGAGAACACACTCTGACTTTTTATTGATTGTTTTTTCTCATTTGTGTTGTGATTTCCACCCCTCCCCCCTGCCCTGGTTCTTGGTACGATGAGTGACCTTTTTTCTTAACTGTATTTTGGCTTTTTTTGATGATTTTATAAACTGTGTTCCTTTCCAAGTTCATTTGTTGAAACCTAATCCCTGCTGTGATGATATTTGGAGGTGGTACCTTTTAGGAGGTGATTAGGTTCTTCCCTTATAAAAGAGGCCCCACAGATCAGTTGTACCTTCCTCTGGGTGAGAACCCAGCAAAAGGACTGCCGTCTATGAACCAGGTAAGCAGGCCCTCAGTAGACACCAGATATGCTGACACCATGTTCCTGGATTTCCTGGCAGCAGTCTGAACAGACTAAGAGAGATGTTGTATTACGGGATTGTGGATCTATTTCATTTTCCTCCTCGTAAAGAAGTCCCCTGTTAAGGTGTAGTGCAAGGTCCTGGTGGGTACATGGGTTCAACTTCCTTCTGAGCCTCGCTAACACCTCTCCAGCAAAAATGGAGTCCCCATTCCTATTGCCTCATTACCAGTCGGTAGAGAGGTTCAGCTTACCCCTTGGCTTTGCTGACCCCTTTTCAGAGAAAATGGATATCAACTCATAGTGCCTTATTCCAGCCTTGTGGGTGTCAGCTCAGTTCCACACTGGGCTCACTGACCGGGATGGGGGAAAAGTTATGAAACCCCACTTAGCAAAACTTCCTTATGCCTCGTCGATGCTGTTTGTTGTGGGCACTCAATTCCCTAGCACTGGCATGAGGATAAGGAGAAGGAGCACGGTAATGCACTCTTGCACTGCCTATTGCCAGTTATACCATATTGTTGAGTCTGTCTCTTGCTGCCAGTTGGGTGTGGATGTTAAGTTCCCCACTGGGCCCCACCGACTCCTGCCGTGAGGGGAAATTTTAGTCTCTGTTCTACTCCTCCCACCTTATTCAGTCTGGTTTCTCAAATTGACGGTGGAGGTTCAGCTATTTGCTGGAACCTGCTAGCACCTGAAGAAGAGTAGGGATTTGCTCTGACTTGTGCAGCCTCACTAAGTCTCATGGCTGGCAGGTGGGAGTTGAAGCCCCACTCACTGAATCTCGCTGACAATTGGAATACTACCCACGTCTGCTGGATGGGGTTGAAGGTTCATCTCCCTGCCGCCTATACTAATGTGGCTGGGCAATCAGACCGCACCTGATTTTGCTAAACCTGGGCTGGAAGATACGATTTCTAATTGGTTCCCCAACACTACTCCACTGGGTGAACACTGCTGGCTGTTTCTTTAGGGTTGGGGGGGAAATGTCCTCTTCCTATCAGCTTCCTGCTCAACCCAGCTGAAACCAGAGAATGGCTACATTTTTGCCATTGGTGTTTGCCTGGAGCCAGATGGATATTTTCAAATCTTCTGTTCTTAAACCATTCTTTTTCAAGTCCCTTGGCTTGGAGGAACAGGCTTTTTTTTTTTTTTTCTTTTTTTTTTTTTTAAATAAATCTGTGCCTGTTGTTGGATTGGAAGGAATGGGGATATTTCATCTTGGCTAGGACCAGAAGCAAAGAGAAATCTCCAATGTTTCAAAATTGCAATTGAGTGATAAAAAGTAAAATTATTTCTTACATTATTGCAATTACGTTTAGGGTTTCCTTTTGACTTTGGCATATTTATATGTCAATTTGAAGGTGGCTTGATTTCTATATTCTATGCCTACAACCGTTTCTCCTCTAGCATTTGATCCTGCTTTCCCTGAGCATGGACAAAGTTAATTTCATGCCCCCCACCCCACCACACACACACACAAAAAAAAGCCAGGTTAGACTTGATTATCCTACTCTACCATGGGAGCTTAAAAAAAAAAAAAAACTGATCCCCCCCCCCAGCCTACTTACAGGGAATTTTTTCTAAGTTTTCAGTAACCACAGAGTGAGACCAGTGTGGTTTCTTACTGATATAAACTTCATTTGATGAATTTAAACCAATGTCCATCTAAATGGTTGTTCCTCCTCTTCCTCTATCATTATTTCAGCAGAGAATTCAGGGTAGTCACAATGGCAGCCAAGCTGTATCCTAAATGGTAAGGCAGCATTTCCATAAACTTTTCTCTCCCCAAGTCTTTCCAAATTGTACCCTGCTTTGTCAGCCCTCACCAGTGGCATCCGAATCCCCAGTCTTCCTTTAGAGCATTCAGAAAACACTAACAAGGCCTTCTTTTTTTTTTTTTTAGATTTTTTTTTTTTAAAGATTTTATTTATTTAGCAGAGAGAGATCACAAGTAGGCACAGAGACAGGCAGAGAGAGAGGGGGAAGCAGGCTCCCTGCTGAGCAGAGAGCCCGATGCGGGACTTGATCCCAGGACCCTGGGATCATGACCTGAGCCGAAGGCAGAGGCTTTAACCCACTGAGCCACCCAGGCGCCCCCTAACAAGGCCTTCTTATCGGGGAGCTGAGCTTCAGTTTGTTCAATATCTCCTTAGGTAGAGTCTCTGGAGCTGTTGAAGCTAGACCCTCAAAACCTTGACATATAATACTGTTAGTTTTAGGTGTAAAACATAATTTGGTATACATATATATTGTGAAATGATTATCACAATAAGTTTAGTTAACATCACCACGCATAATTATGTTGTTGGGGGTTTTTCTTTTGTGATGAGGACTCTAAAATTTACTCTTGGTAACTTTTGTTTGTTTCCTTTGCTGTACAGAAGCATTTTAGTCACTTGATATGGTTTCATTGTTGATAATGACCGATACTATCTATAGGCCAATGATTTCTCAACAGGTAAAGTAGATTTACTTGATCTAGTGTCTTTTGTGTACAGTGAACTTATTTTCTCAACTAAAAATTACATGAGCAGATAGTTCTCATTGCCTAAACTCTGTTCCCCATATGGCTCTCTACATCCTATTTTCTGCCCTTACTTCCCATCCCTGCTCAAATCCTGAAATCCTTCCATTGCCCCCTGGAACTCCTAGCCCATAATCAACAATATCTCCTATACCCTCAATTTATTTGAAAGATCCCTCCCCCACCCTTTTTTAAAAAAGGATTTTATTTATTTATTTATTTATATTTATTTATTTGACAGAGACAGAGAGGGAACACAAGCAGTGGGAGAGGGAGAAGCAGGATTCCCACTGAGCAGGGAGCCCGATGTGGGGCTTGATCCCAGAACCCTGGGATCATGACCTGAGCCGAAGGCAGACGCTCAACCGACTGAGCCACCCAGGCGCCCCCCCACCTTCCCCTTTGTGATCTAACTAAAACCTGGATGGCCTCTGAGGACACTGCAGCCCTCTCATGTAATAGCTGTTTTCCTTCCCTTTTACCTCTCATACCACTGGACCTATAGGTGGAGAAGACCATTTTCCTCCCCTGCTTCCTAACAAATTCCAGCTTTGAATCCAACCTCTTCAGACTCTGCTACTCAGTACCCCTCCTTCTTGTGTCATTAGCTCCTGAGTCCTTCCTCCTCATCCCTCTGTTTTTATCTTCTGGTTTCCTGTCACTTACTCCAGGACTAGTCCTGTCATAATTCTTGATTTTAATATCCCCATGGATGATTCTCCCGATATCGAGGCCTCAGTTTCTTAACCTCTTCTCCTCCAGAGAATCTGGTCTTATGCTCTACCTTAGCCACTCACTCCATAATATTATCCTAGATACAGTCATCCAGTAAACTGCAACCCCTCCATAAACTCCCTTTCATAAATCTCAGTCTTTGACCAACAATCTGTCTTTTCAGGTTACCTTCTCTACTACCCACTTTTAACCATCTTTAGCCTCCCTGGGACCTTGAATCCATCGATCCTGTGACCTTTTTCTTGTTTTCTTACCCAGCTCATGTTCTTATTTCTCTCATTACTCACCTTCAACTCCGTGGTCCATGGTCATAATCACTCACTTGCTTATACTCTCAACTTGTGTTTTTATTTATTTTTTTCTTCTTCTCTCTCCCTTTGTTCATCCAGAAAAAAGAATCCCTGTTTGACTACTCTCCACCTACAGTCATACAGCTGAATGTGGCTATTGGAAAACACCTAACCATACCAATGGGTCTCACTTAAAATTTATAATGCCCGGTCTCAAGTGAATCTTTAATGTTGTCTGGAAGAACTATTAACTTTCCATATTCCACTTTACATCTTCCTACTTCAGTAAGAAAAGAGAAGCAATCTGGACACCACTACCACAAACCCTAAACATCTACTATTGAACTACTTGCATCTGAGACCATATACTCTATCTTCTTTCCTATTACTGTAGTTGAACCTCTCTACTATAATAAGTCCCATCCCCCTCACCTACTTGAGGACATAATTCAAGAGACAGGGAAGAACTTCTGGAAGTATCTTTCTCATTACATCTTTCCCATCAGCATAAAACATGCTGTAATGTCTGTCCTGTTTATAAAAAACCTCCCCTGAGACCCTTTAACTTCCTCCAGCTATTCCTACATTGCTGTTTCCACCTACTTATAATAAAACTTGTTGAAATCACTATTTATATTTGCTGTCTCTAATATCTCTTCCTCTTACTTCTCCTGAGCGCCCTCTAGTCAGGTTATCTTGAAGGTGCTCCTGTTATGAAGACTAATAGTACATATTCCTTTCTGCTCATAATTCTCATCATGAAAGTTTTCGTACTCATGGAAATGCTCAAAGGATAATATTACAAACATATACGTGGCCAAACTCATGCTGAACAAATCTTAACATTTTCAGTTTTTGCTTTGGATTATTATTTAAAAGGAAAAACAAGTAACCTTTATTACCTTCCCTGATCCTCTACTGCTATCCAAATTTAACCACTTTCCAGAAGTTGGTATGTGCCTTCTTACGCACATTTGTATGCCTGTATTGAATAGGTATTTTTACATAGAACAAATACTCCTTTATTTTGATCTCAAATTTATATAAATCTTACTGTATGTCATTCTCCATTCCAGATCTTTGCAAAGACATTCAATTAATGAAATTTTCTTATGATTTTCCTTTCTTATATTAACCTTACCTGATTTTGTATGGAGGTTGAATTGGTTTTATGAGTCAGGCAGCTTATCTTTATAATCTCTACTCTTAAATTTTATCCTATACAAATTATCTATCTGTACTTAGAATGTTCATTAAAAAATGGTGCTTTATGCTGTGAATTGTGTAAGACTGATGAATCACAGACCTGTACCCCTGAAACAAATAACACATTATATGTTAATAAAAAAATGTAAAAGGTGCTTTATTGTAGATAGAATTTTGAATACTAATTAAAAATTTAAAATGAATATAGCTCTTCTATGGTTTCCTGTTTCTCTGAGTCATTGTTGGTAATTCATCTTTTTAGAAAACTGTTTGTTCTCTCGCCACTCTTTCCTAGATGTCTCCTTGTTTTGAGGACAAACTATCATCAGAGCTACTTCTGAGAACACTTTATTCAAGCTACTTTTTTTCCTTCCCATTTTCCTCTCATGTTCTCAGCACTGAGACGTATTTTTTAGTTTTGTTTTTATATTTGATCCAAAAAAATTGCCTTTGTTTATTGCAAATCTGTATTTTCTAATACTTTATAGAAACTTAAGTTAAAAAATGTTTTATTGTGTTCATCACTGGTTAATAGAAAAGTTTCCTATCCAACCTAATATGACTAGTTTCTTTTTTTTAACATAATACATTTTTATTTATACTGTGTTGTATTTTTTTTAAATTATGTTAGTTTCTGATTAATAGTCAATGATATTTTTATTTAAGTTAATCTCTGATACATAGAGAAATGTGTATGTGCGTAAGGGAATAATAATTGAAACAAAATGATGTACATATAATAGCAGAAAAATTCAGTATCACTACAGTAGCACTATCAATTTGTACAACACAGATTAAAATCGAGTTATGTGTTTCCCAGTTCCAGAGCAAAAAGATATTGGGTAAACATAGTTAAACAATCAGAATTATTTGTTGCAATGTACATCCATACCATGCTTTCAAAAAGCAATTTATACTTACCAAAACATTTGTTCCAGAAGTGTACTTCCTATATATATATTACAAAAAATAATTGAGAAGATGGACTAAACAGCTCTATGATGTTTATATAAGAAAAACCTGAATAAAAATTAATATAGAACAACATTGAATTTAAAAAAAACCATTCACTCCAGAATGATAGAGAACTGTCAAATTAGTCATTTTAAGATTATATGTAGAAAATTGTTCATGAAATGTTATAAACATCTTTTTACACTGTCTTCTAACTCTCTAAATAAATATAGTATATTTGACATATAGAACATATATCGCACAGGGGTAAAACTAGATATAAGCCCCAAGAAAAATCCTACTGGAGAGGAGGGATTTATGAGTACTTTGGGGAAGGACTGCCAGTTATTTAATATTAAGGATTGGCTTAATTAAGATTTGAGCTATTAGCCAAACAGGAAGTTAGATTTTTTTTTTAATGCAGTTTTTCTTGAGCCTCTAAGAGGTTTAAATTCAGGTAAAACTTGTATCTATTTTTAAATAATTTTAAACTTACAGGAAAGCCTTTTTCTGTACTGTCTTTACTCACGACAATCTGTCTATTCTTGAGTGTTAGTTATTGCAGCTTTGTAATAAATTGTAATATCTAGTAGGGCTGATATGCCTAATCCTTCCCCTTTCTCAGAATTTTCCTGAATGACCTTTAATGTTTATTTTCCACATAAATTTTACTCTAATTTTGTCAAGTTCTCAAATTATTTAAATTTCAAGTGCTATTGCATAAAATTTATAGTTTAATTTGTAAGACTTGGCACTATAACTATGTTGTATCTCCCTATCCAAAAGCAAAATGCTTCTCTATTTACTCATGTCTCCTTTCATATCCCTTACCTGAGTTTTACAGCTTTTTTCATACAGCTTTGTTTCATACAGAAACATATGAAACAGTTTCATACGACTCATACAGAGCTTCATACAAACTCAATACATTTTGTATTCAGTTTATTTCTGTTTCACATTTTGTGGCTGTTGGAAATTGGAAATTTCTTTAATTTTAAAGTTGGTTAACTTATCTTTGGAAAAGCTATTAATTTCTATATATTGGTTAAAGAGCCAGTCACCTCAAACAATTTTGTCAGTTTTAGTAGTTTTTCAGTTTCTTAGATTTGCTGAAAGACCAATCCTATCTGCAAGTGATTTTGACTTATTTCTAATACTCAATTTTTCAAACCTCAATTTTAATTAGTCCTTGATCCCTTGATCTCAGTAAAATCCTGTTGATCACTAAAATCACTGAATTGTAGAGCACACGTTACTGATGTCACCATAAAGTGGCCATTAATTAAGCAGGCCATATGGTGTGCTATAGTAAGCCAGGCAGGCCTGGGTTTATGGCTGGGATTTCTGAAACTCTGTATTGCTTACAAACTGTAAAATGAATCTTATTGCAAATGTTTGATAGAAATGAAAAGGACACTGAACATACCAATTTACTGCTTAGGCATCCTCACTTTCAATTTGGTAAAAACAAATTTAGTGAAATACTAGATTAAAAATGTGCAGAAAACTTGGATAGGATGCCAGACATACGTGTAACAAAGGCAAAAATAGACTAACGGGACTATATCAAACTTAAAAACTTCTGTTCAGCATAAGAAAAAATCTAGAGTGAAAAGGCAACTTACAGAATGGGAGAAAATATTACAAACCATATATCTGATAAGAGGTTAACATCCAGAATATATAAAGAACTCCTACAACTCAATAACAAATGACCTAATTTAAAAAATGGGCAAAGGACTTGAATAGACATTCTCAAGAGATATACAAATGGCTAAAAAGCACATGAAAATATGTTCAACATCACTAATCATCAGGGAAATAGAAATCGAAATTACCATGGGCTATCACCTTACACACTATTTAAAAAAAAAAAAAAATGTTGGTGAGGATGTTGGGAAATTGGGACCATGTTGGTGGAATTGCAAAATGGTGTCACTATGGAAAACGGTATGGAGGTTCTTCATATTAAAAATAGAGCTATCATATGATCCAGCAATCCCATTTTTATCCAGAAAAATCAAAATCAGGATCTTAGATATTAGCCCTCTTATGTTCATTATAGTACTATTCATAAGAGCCAAGATGTGAAAACAACCTAAACATCCATTGAGGGATGAATGAAGAAAATGTATATACAAACATTAGAATATCTCTCAGCCATAAGAAGTCTTGTTACATGCCACAACATAGATGAAACTTCAGAACATTCAGTTAAGTGAAATAAGCCAATTACAAAAGTACAAACCCCCTATGAATCTACTTATATGAGGTATATAGAGCAGTCAACCTTATAGAAACAAAGTAGAATAGTGCTTGCTGTGGGGGGTTGGGGAAATGGGGAATTGTTCAATGGACAGTTTTAGTCATGCAAGATGAAGTTCTCAAGATCTGTTGTACGATAATGTGCATATAGTTAAGAATTGTGTAATGTGTGATTAAAAATTAAGATAAATTAATACTTTTTAGCCATAATTTAAAAAACGCAGGGGTGTCTGAGTTGCTCAGTCAGTTAAGTGTCTGCCTTTGGCTTGAGTTGTGATCTCGGAGTCCTGGGATTGAACCCCACATTAGGCTCCCCACTCAGCAGGGAGCCTACTTCTCCCTCTCCCCCTGCTTGTGCTTTCTCTCTCTCTCCCTCACAAATAAGTTAAAAAAAAATCTTTAGAAAATGTTTTTTAAAAAATGCAGCAAAAGAAGCCATTTTTATGGAGGAATGGAAGCTTCCCCCCCATAATGCTCACTCTCAAATCTTCAATAGGCTCTGTTTTTGCTTTCTTAACCAACGGCCAAATAGACAATCAGAGCTCCTAAGGAAGGGAGCTAGCCAACTGCACTGGTAAGAAGAAAATAAACATAAATTGTAAACATTTTTCCCCCCACTATGATAGAAGAAGAAAATTAAGGATCATTACACACAGTGAACCACCTCCTCTGAAAATTATCTTCTCTTGGCTAAAGTGATGTCACACCCCAGGTTTTTCTTCATCAACCCTTTATCTGTCTCTTTTGCTGATTTTTATTTTCCTGTTCTCATGGTTGAAGTGCTTCAGGGCTACGTCTTGAGCCCTCTTCATAGAACATATCCATCTCCCTTGCTTCAGATACTATCTATATGCTAATGATGCCCAGAGTTATCTCTGACCTTATCTCTTCACTGGGTTTCAGATTCACATACAAATGGCTTCTCAAAGTCTTCATTTCTATATCTTATAGGGATCTCCAAAATCTATGCAGTTGCTAAAACCAGAAATCTAGGAGTCCTCCATTATTCCTCGATCTCCCTCATTCCCACTTTTAGTCCATCAGCAAATTAGGTTTATCTCCCAAATGAATTCTCTGTTAACTTTTAACTTTTCTCTATCCTTGTTGTCACCTCACTAATTCAAGATGTGATAGCTTCAAACCTAGACTTGTCAATATGCCCATGCCTATAGTATACCATTATTAACTCTTTTAATATTCCCTCCAGTCATTATTCTCTACCATGGAAGTCTATTTTCTTCATAGTAATATTCTCTTTCTCACTAGGTTTTAAGTTTTTTTGTGGACAGAATCACACCTCTATCTTGCTCACTATTATAGCCTCGACATTGTGCCTGGGTCATACTAGGTCTTAACCAAATACATATTGATTAAAACAATATTTGAGCACTGAAAATATTGTAACTATAGGTGATACTTCCTGAATAATCTTACTTAATCTTCATAATGCTATGAAGTCATTTTTCTTACCATTTTTACAAATGAATGAACTGAAATTAATGACATGCCCAAAGCCATACAACTATAAAATGTGATTTTGGAATTGGGACTTACTTCTGTCTGGTGACAAAGTAGTTTGTTTATAATGTACCACACTGGCAGAGGATAAAACACTTTAAGTCAGGAACCAAGGTTTTGGTTTGGCATCTACCATTATCATGGCTTTGATTGTGTTAAGTACTTTTTTATGAATCTGAACAATTATAAAGTAGTCCAACTTTATATAAATGTTCATAAAATTTTATATCCCCCAATATTTCTCCAAATGCTGTCATTTGTAATCAAGGAATAATGTCCCCTCCACTTTATTTCACGATTCACTCACTGGTAACACTGAAGATTGTTTCACATAATGCTGGAAATTTTCAGACATATACTAGGGAAGGACACTTGAATCACTTTGTCCTTATGGCCTGTGATCATTTCAGCCTCACTTCCCCAAGTCACATGAGGCAGCCCTTGCTGACTTCTTTTCAAATAAAATTTGTCCCCAAGTACTTCTAGGAAAACTTACTAAAAAGAACAGAATATGCATGGAGCACTGGGTGTGGTGCATAAACAATGAATCTTGGAACACAGAAAAAAATAAAATTAAGATGTTGGAAAAAAAATAAAAAGAACAGGATGATTATCAAGTCCCTTTATTTGTGATGTCTTTTCCAATGAGGGGAAATTGGACATTAGATAAACAACTGTCTCATGTTTCTGGTCCTGTCAGTTCCCCTCTTTGGAAGTTTGGGGTTTCATTTTAAACATATAGAGAAACTTAGTTTTTTTGTTTCTTTTTTTTCCCCTTCGGGTGCAAGTTTTTCATCAGGATTCCCCGGTCAAAAATGTATTCAGATGAACAGAAGAAGCCCATTAACAAATTATACTGGAAAATAATATATATATGGGTTTTTGTAAATCAATCACCCATGAATGGCGGCGTATTCTAAATTTTTTTTAAAGATTTTATTTATTTGTCAGAGAGAGAGTACAAGCAGGGGGAGCAGGCTCCCCACTGAGCAGGGAGCCCATTGTGGGACTCGATCCCACGACCCTGGGATCATGACCTGAGCCGAAGGCAGACACTTAACCGACTGAACCACCCAGGCAACCCTATTCTAAAGTTTTTAATAATAAGTTTAGTTTGATCATCAGATATACTCGTAGCTCCTAGGTATGGCTAGCATGGCTTCTTAAAAAATTAGACTGCTGGAACAAAAATATACAAATATGTAAATATATAAAATATGGATAAGAAAATGATACCAAAAATGTTAAAAATCTTGGAAGATGGAGAAGTGGTAACTCAATTAGCACAATGCAGATAGACGAAAACCCCTCTGTAGCAGGGACTATAACTATCTTCTTAAGTCAGACAAAAGTGTTTCAACCCCCACTCCCCATTAGGGAGGTAAAAAACCTGGTTGCCAGTGCTCTGACATCCAAATGGGAAAATAGATTAGGATCTCATTGGTAACTATGCCAGTTTTCACTTATTTTGCTTATCATTAATCTGTGCAAAACTGACTTGCACTGCACATTTTCATCTTGGAAGGGCTTAGAAAATGAGCAGGAGGGCATGTGAGGTGGTCTGAAAATAGTACTGATCGAAAGTATATATTAAGGAGCTATCAGACTACTCAGATGACTTCCGAAATCCATCCGCAGAAGACAGTAGTTTTTTTTAAATTTAAATTCAATGTAGTTAATATAGTGTGTTATTAGTTTCAGGAGTGCAATTTATTGATTCATCGGTTGCATGTAACACCAACTGCTCATTACATCGTGTGCCTTTCTTAAATCCCATCACCCAATTACCAATTCCCCCCACTCTGCTCTCCCCCTAGGAACCCTCAGTTTGTTTCCTATAGTTGAGATTCTTATGGTTTGCCTCCCTCTCTGTTTTTTTTATTTTTCCTTCCCTTCCTATGTTCATCTGTTTTGTTTCTTAATTTCCACATATGAGTGAAATCATATGATATTTGTGTTTCTCTGACCATCTAGTTCCATCCATGTCATTGCAAATGGCAAGATTTCGTTCTTTTTGTTGGCTCAGTAATATTCCTGTGTGTGTGTGTGTGTATACACACCACCTCTTTATTCATCTGTCGATGGACACCTGGGCTATTTCCATAGTTTGGCTATTGCGGACATTGCTACTAAAAACACTGGAGTGCATGTGCCCTTTTGAATCATTATGTTTGTATTCTTTGGATAAATACCTAGTAGTGCAATTGCTGGGTCGTAGGGTAGCTCTATTTTTAACTTTTTGAGGAACCTCCATACTGTTCTCCAGAGTGGCTGCCAACAGTTTGCATTCTCACCAACAGTATAAGAAGGTTCCCCTTTCTCTGCATCCTTACCAACATCTGCTACTTCCTGAGTGGTTACTTTTGCCATTCTGACTGGTGTGAGATGGTATCTCATTGTAGCTTTGATTTGTATTTCCCTGATAATTGATGTTGAATATTTTTTCATGTGTCTGTTGGCCATTTGGACGTCTTCTTTGGAGAAATGTCTGTTCATGTCTTCTGCCCATTTCTCGACTAGATTTTTTTGTTTTTTGGGTGTTGAGTTTGGTAAGTTCTTCATAGGTTTTGGATACTAATCCTTCATCTGTCATTTGCAAATATCTTCTCACATTCCATAGGTTGCCTTTTAGTTTTGTTGACTGTTTCCTTTGTCGTGCAAAAACTTTATCTTGATGAAGTCCCAATAGTTCATTTTTGCCTTTGTTTCCCTTGCCTCTGGAGACATGTCTAGCAAGAAGTTGCAGTGGCTGAGGTCACAGAGGTTGCTGCCTGTGTTCTCCTCTAGGATTTTGATGGATTCCTGTCTCACATTGAGATCTTTCATCCATTTTGAATTTATTTTTGTGTATGGTGTAAGAAAGTGGTCCAGTTTCATTCTTCTGCATGTGGCTGTCCAATTTTCCCAACACCCTTTGTTGAAGAGATTGTCCTTTTTCCATTGGACATTCTTTCCTGCTTCGTCGAAGATTAATTGACCATAGAGTTGAGGGTCCATTTCTGGGTACTCTATTATGTTCCATTGATCTATGTGTTTTTGTGCCAGTGCCATACTGTCTTAATGATTACAGCTTTGTAATACAGCTTGAAGTCTGGAATTGTGATGCCTCCAGCTTTGTTTTTTGTTTTTTGTTTTTTTTCCTACATTACTTTGGCTATCCAGGGTCTTCTCTGGTTCCATACAAATTTTAGAATTGATCCAGCTCTGTGAAAAATGCTGGTGGTACTTTGATAAGAGATTGCTTTGAATGTGTAGATTGCTTTGGGTAGCATGGACATTTTAACAATATTTGTTTTTTCAATCCATGAGCATAGGATGTCTTTCCACTTCTTTGTGTCTCAATTTCTTTCATAAGTGTTCTATAATTTTCAGAGTATAGATCTTTTACCTTTGGTTAAATTTATGCCTAGGTATCTTATGGTTTTTGGTACATTTGTAAATGGGATTGATTCCTTGATTTCTCTTTCTGCTGCTTCATTACTAGTGTATAATATTGCAACTTACTTCTGTGCATTGATTTTTATATCCTGTGACTTTTCTGAATTCCTGGATCAGTTCTAGCAATTTTTTTGGTGGAGTCTTTTGGGTTTTTTACATAGAGTATCATGTTTCTGTGAAGAGTGAATGTTTGACTTCTTTGCTGATTAGGAGACTTTTATTTCTTTTTGTTTGATTGCTCATGCTAGGACTTCTAGTACTATGTTGAACAACAGCGGTGAGAGTAGACATCCCTGTTGTGTTCCTGACCTAGGGGAAAAGCTCTGTTTTTCCCTATTGAAGATGGTAATGGTATTCTCTCTGGGTCTTTTGTATATTGCTTTTATGTTGTCGAGGTATGTTTCTTGTATCCCTACAATGGAGAGCTTTTGTCAAAAAAGGATGCTGTGTTTTGTCAAATGCTTTTTCTGCATCTGTTGAGAGGATCATGTGGTTCTTATCCTTTTATTAATTTAGTATATCACATTGATTTGCAGATGTTGAACCACCCTTGCAGCCCAGAAATAAATCTCTGGTGTGTAATGAATAATCCTTTTGATGTACTGTTGGATCCTATTAGCTAGTATCTTGAGAATTTTTACACCCATGTTCATCAGGGTTATTGGTCTGTAATTCTTCTTTTTAGTGGTATCTTTGTCTGGTTTTGGAATCAAGGTAATGCTAACTTCATAGAATGAGTTTGAAGTTTTCCTTCCATTTCAATTTTTTTGGGAACAATTTCAGAAGAATAGGTATTCTTCAAATGTTTGGTAGAATTCTGGGAAGCCCTCTGGCCCTGGACTCTAGTTTGTTGGGAGATTTTTTATTAAAAATTCAATTTCTTTGCTGGTTATTGGTCTGGTCAGGTTTTCTATTCTTGTTTCAATTTTGGTAGTTTATGTTTCTAGGGATTTGTCTATTTCTTCCAGATTGCCTAATTTGTTGGCATATTATTGCTCATTATATTCTCTTATAATTGCTTATATGTCTTCAGTGTTGGTTGTGATCTCCCCCTTTCATTCATGATTTTATTTATTTGGATCCTTCTTTCCTTTTTGATAAGTCTGGCTAGGGGTTTATCGATCTTACTAATTCATTCAGAGAACCTGCTCCTTGTTTCATCAATCTGTTCTGTTTGATTTCTAGATCACTGATTTCCACCCTAATCTTTATTATTTCTCTGATACTGCTGGATTTAGGCTTTGTTTGCTATTCTTTTTCCAGTTCCTTTAGGTGTAATGTTAGGTTGTGTACTTGGGACTTTTCATCTTGAGGAAGGCCTATATTACTATATACTTCCCTCTTAGGACTGCCTTTGTTGCATCCCAAGGGTTTTGGACTGTCTTGTTTTCATTTGCTTCCATGTATTTTTTTAAATTCCTCTTTAATTTCCTGGTTGACTCATTCATTCTTTAGTAGGATATTCTTAACCTCCATGTGTTTTGTGGTCCTTCCAATTTATTTCTTGTAGTTGACTTCAAGTTTCATAGCATTATAGTCTCAAAATATGTATGGTTTGATCTCAGTCTTTTTGTACTTATTGAGTCCTGGTTTATGACCCAGTATGTGATCCATTCTGAAGAATGTTCCATGTGCACTCAAAAAGAATGTGTATTAGGCTGCTTTTGGATGAAATGCTCTGAATATATTTGTTAAGCCCATCTGGTCCAGTGTATCATTCAAAGCCCTTGTTTCCTTGTTGATATTCTGCTTAGAGGGTGTGTCCATTGCTGTGAGTGGGGTACTAGCATCCCCTACTATTATTGTATTATCAATGAGTTTCTTTAATTTTGTTATTAATTGGTTTATATATTTTGGCTGCTCCCAAGTTAGGGGCATAAATATTTATAATTGCTAGATCTTCTTGTTGGATAGACCCCTTTATTATGATATAGTGTTCTCCATCTCTTATTACAGTCTTTGGTTTAAAATCTAGTTTGTCTGCTATAAGGATGGCTACTCCAGCTTTCTTTTGATGTCCATTGGCATGATAAATGGTTCTCCACCCCCTCCCTTTCAATCTGGATGTGTCTTTGGGTCTAAAGTAAGTCTCTTGTAAGCAGCTATATATGGGTCTTTTTTCTTTTTTATCCATTGTCATACCCCATGTCTTTTTATTGAAGCATTTAGTCCATTTACATTCAGAATAATTATTGAAAGATATGAATTTAGTGCCATTGTATTGCCTGTAAGTCACTGTTGCTGTAGATTTTCTCTGTTCCTTTCTGGTATTTGTTAGTTTTGGTCTCTTTGCACTCAAAGGGTCTCCTTTAATATTTCTTGCAGGGCTGGTTTAGTGTTTACAAATTTCTTTAGTTTTTGTTTGTCTTGGAAACTCTCTCCTATTCTGAATGACAGCCTTGCTGGATAAAGTATTCTTGGGTGCATGTTTTTCCCATTTAGCATGTTGAATATATCATGCCAGTCCTTTCCAGCCTGCTAGGTCTCTGTGGACAGGTCTTAGCCTTATGTAGAAGACTGTAGTTTCAATCTCTAGAGAGACTGAGGAGATTGAGCCCAAAGAAATTCTAGACTTGTGGAAACAGGGTGCAGTTCAGGGTGAAGTGTCATATTGAAAATAAGGTAGCTAAGTGAGAATACCATAGTTAAACATGAGACCCTAGTCCCATTTCCCACTTTGATAGCAGAACACTGGCAGCCAGGTTTCTGTACTCCAAATAAGAGGTCAGAGCAGTCTCTGGGAAAACTGGCAGATGTAAGAAAGAAAATACCTTGACAAAAGGCAGGATTTCCATCCTATTACACTGCAAAGCCCATCATTTGGCTTCTCCTACCCCCACTCCACCCCACACATAGAACTTCTAATCCTCATTTAAATATTTCACCCTTAAATATAAACTGCCAGCCAATTGCCAGTAGACCTTGAGGAAAGCATTTAACCTAAAAGACAAGATTAAAATTAAAATGATACTCAGAGAAGATAATGACATATGAACTAGAAGGAAAGAGTGATGAAACAGTCTTGAAATTGATGAAACTAGTGATGAAACAGACTGTATGCTATTTATAGAAATTTCAAAGAGTAAGGGCTATTCAAAAAATTTTTAAAGATTTTATTTACTTTAGAGAGAGAAAGAGAGAGTGTGTGCACATGTGCACATGAGTGGGAGGAGGGGCAGAAGGAGAGATTCTTTCTAGCAGGCTTCCTGCTGAGCACAGAGCCCAACAGGGGTCTCCATCTCATGACCCATGAGATCATGACCTGAGCCGAAACCAAGAGCTGGTCATTCCACAAACTGAGCGACCCAGTTGCCCCTCAAGAAAATCTTTAAAGCCAAATTAAGTTGGTAACTGCAGGATTAGGATATAAAAGTGAGACATCTCCCCTAAAGATAAAAAATGGAAGATTCCGTAAATTCAAAGATAAAGAGAAATTAAGAAACTTAGAAAATCAATTCAAGAAGTCTAATATCAACTAAGGGGAGAAAGTAGAGATGGAGAGGAGGGGATCCCATAAGCTTGTAGAGCTAAACTAAGTAGGGATGGAGAGGAGGGGATCCCATAAGCTTGTAGAGCTAAAATACCTAAATTGGTCAGGTTATATACAAAGGAATAGGAATTAGAATGACTTCAAAATTCTTAAAACTGGAATCTAAAGGCAATGAAGAAAAGAGGGACATTTTTTCCCCATCTATAATTCCATACACAGTCAAATTGTTCATCAAATATAATGGCAGAGTATAGATATTATTTTGAGATCTTGAATATTTAGAAATATCAAACATCCTTTCTCAGGAAGTTACCGAAGGATGTGCTACACTAAAACAAGGGTTTAGACTAATAGTGGGGAAGGCTTTGTATCCAGAAAACAGGAGATCCAACAAAGGAGAGGTAAAGAAAAAGATTATTTCTTTGGATTAAATTATAGGGAAACACTGTGATGACAGCTCTGCACCAATTAGATCCAGTCCAGGTTGGAACCAGATAGCTGAGGGCATAAAATGTCACCGAAAGGGGGAAAACTGGAACTGACAGGTTATCTTAGGTATTTGACTATAATGAAGGAATTAAGCTCTGACAGATTTTAGGATCAGATCAGTTATAAATAGATACACACATGGTAATTAATTCCTTTAAAACAAAATATTGCAGGGAATGTAAATGTAATTATAGTATAACCCATAGCTCATCTCTGATTATATTATGACAACTATACAGATATTAAAAACTGACAAGTTATATACCTAAAAATTGTACAGGCAACTATCATTGGGAGATGGCTGAAAAAAGCATTTAAATGTAAAGGAATAGTGCTACTAGGAATAGCTATATTTCCTCCTCTTCTAGTTGGAATTTTTTTTATAATTGAAAATTCAAGAAATAATAAAACCTGTTTAGAGATAATACTGAAAACATCTAAAATTTCAAAGTGGTTACTTCTGGAGAGAGTAAATGACGTTGGTTTGTAATAGAGTAGACCACTGATTTTTTTTTTATAACGCTTATGGTAATATTTGATCTTTCAAATTATATTCATGGTTTACTTTAACTAAAAAATTTATTTAGAATTAGATACTTCATAATATAGAACACCGCATGCACAAAAACATCCAAATCATTTGCAGTTATACTACTCAAGAGATAATCACTGTTAGTATTTTGGTGTACTACTTTTCTGTCTTTATCTTCTGTATCAAATAGTTTTTTTCAGCTATCAAGTCATATTAAAATGACTAGAATCTGTTTCATCAAATATTCAGAGTATATTTGGGTTATGCTGGTTTAAAATTAAGGCTGTATGACACATGAAATTCACTTGGGGAGATGAGTATTTCAAAGCGCTAGGCAGATGGCTATTTAGGCTATGAAAAGACATTCAACATCATTAGCTATTGGGGAAATGCAACTCAAAACCACAAAGAGGTACCATCTCATATGTACTGTAATGGCTATAAAAAAAAAAAAAAAGCCAACAATAACAAGTGTTGGTGAGTATGTGGAGAATTGGAACCTTCGTACCTTGCTGATGGGAATGTAAAATAGTTCAAGTACTTTAGAATACAGTTTAACAGTTCTATAAAAAGCTAGACATAGAGTTAACATTATGACAAAGGAATTGTACTCCTGGATACATACACAGTAGAATTAAAAACAGGTCTACACAAAAACTCGCACATAAATGCTGCAAGAAGCATTATTGATAATAGCCGAAGTGTAGAACTTGTTTTGTATTTAAGATGTTTGTACTTTTGTTCTAATGTTATCCTGAATTCTATTTTGCATATGAGATTTATTCTGATTAAAATTATGAAGTAGATACCACACCTAACTTTAACATAGTCATCTGATCTTCCCAACACTATTAGTAAATAACCTATCTTTTTTCTAGTTATTTTATCACAGACTAGGTTTGTTTCTGGATGTTCTAGTCTCAGGTTTTTTTTCTAAACACTTTCACACACATGTTTGTGTATGTGTGTATATGTATATTTCTGGAAGAATGAGCTAATGTGATTAGAAAAAATTTCTAAAATACAAATAAATAGAAAGTGAGGTATTGACATTTGCCAATGATATGACAGTGCACATACAAAACCAGGACTATTGGAGAAAGTGTGACTAAAAAGTTTCCCATAGTTCTTTGAAAAATGGCTGGTTCTAGTGCTGGGGTAGGGGATATGCAACATGGGCCTGCAGCGTCTTGTAATGTCCAAAACTAGAGAGATCAAAACCAACTACGGTCACAAGGGTATATCCAAGGGGCACAGGAATGAATTAAAAGATCTCCTAATGTCCCAGATCCAGAACAATTTTGGCAAAAATAAAGTAGTATTGGACTATAACCCAAATTATAAAATAAGTATTCACAAATCCATACTAATTGAAATGAATGAATACATGGGAGTGAACATATCTGTGCAGAAGAATATCCATTTATGTAGATACACACCACATAACTTTCCACCCATAATTGTGGTCTGTGCTTAGTGACTTCTTTCCAAGGATAAAGTTTTGAAAGGGAGGGAGGAAGTAACTTTACAGTGGGGAAACCTGACAAATACTATCTCAGTCAAGTGATTAAAGCCAATATCAACAGTGATGGGTTATATTGTCCATATGTACCTTTGATATGATGTGTACCTTATCTCTGTGATCTTCCAAAAACCCATAACTTCAGTTTAATCATAAGAGAAACAGAAGATAAATGCCAATTGAAGGACATTCTACAAAATATCTGAATGATATTATTCAAAACTATACATCCAGGTCATCAAGATCCAAATCTGAAAAGCTGTCATAACCAAGAGAAGTCCAAAGGGACCTGATGACTAAATATGGTATGGTTTCCTGGAACAGGAAAAGGATATTAAATAAAAACTAAGGAAATCTTAATAAAATGTGGACTTAGTGATAATGTATTAATATTGGTTCATCAATTGTGACAAATGTACTATGGTAATGTCCATTGTTAACAATAGGGGAAACGGAGTATATAGGAACTTGTACTATCTTTGCAACTTCTCAGTAAATCTAAAACTATTCTAAAAATTAAAAAATATGTATAATGAAACTGCATACCAGGATCAGCTCTCTCTACAGTATTTAAAGCCTGTCCTATCCTTTTATTACTCAGTGTTTCTTCCTTCTCTTGTTTAAAAAGATTTTATTTTAGGGGCGCCTGGGTGGCTCAGTGGGTTAAAGCCTCTGCCTTCGGCTCAGGTCATGATCTCAGGGTCTTGGGATCAAGCACTGCATCGGGCTCTCTGCTCAGTGGGGAGCCTGCTTCCCCCCCCCTCTCTGCCTACCTCTCTGCCTACTTGTGATCTCTCTCTCTGTCAAATAAATAAATAAAATCTTTTTTAAAAAGTGATTTAAAAAAAGATTTTATTTTAAAGAGTATATGAGTTGGGGTAGGGGCAGAGAGAGGGGGAGAGAATCTCAAGCATACTTCCCACTGAGCATAGAGCCAGACACAGGGGTCCATCTTATGACCCTGTGATCACGACCGGAGCCAAAAGCAAGAGTCAGACACTGAACTGACCGAGCCACCCAAGTATCCCTCTTCCTTTTCTGTGAGAAAAGCTCTGTGAGAGCTAATCTTATGGATGAGAAGTTAGGATGAAACATTGCTCCCCAGATTGTGGCTTTGTAACATAAAAAGCACTTACTTAGGTCTAAAAATTATACCTTTAGGTCACAGCTATAAAACTGACTCCCCAATGTCATTTTCCATTTTTCTCCCCATCTACCTTCTCCCTTAAAACTCAGGGGAAGTTGATATTAAAAGAATGGCTCCATGAGACCATGTAGTTACGTTTTAAGTCTTGCTGTCACTGCCAATCTCCAATGGGTGGAACAGGCTCCAAAATATGGTGTTCCCAGCCAACTGTGTTTTTGGCCATCAATTCTTCAAAATTTCTTCTTCTTTTGGTCTGAAGTAATACTGCAGACTCTTGAGCTGGAATTTTTTTTTCAATATGGTCAAATATATATTTTCTTTGACAGATGTTCTTTGAGGTAACTTCCCAGTTTTAGCGTAGATGTGTTCTCATTTTTTTGTTTCATTGAATTCTGTTCACTGGAGATGAGGATTTGGGGAAAAGTTGATTGAAAATACACAGCCTTCTCCAGTTCATTGACTTGCATGGCATCCCATCATATGGCTCTATCACAATATACTTAAGCATTCACTAAATTTTAGACATTGAGACTGTAAATAAGATTATAAATATTCTAAATAGCATGATAATGTAGAAATAAGATTTCCTTAAATATTTGATCACATTTTTTATTAAGGTGAAATGAGAACTATTAAGTCATACCCATTTCAAGGCCTTTATTTTCTACAGTGTTGCCATATAGCCTGCCAAAATGCTATACTACTTTAAACCTTTATCAACAGTATTTTGGCGGCACCTGGCTAGCTCGGTCAATAGAGCATGTGACTCTTGTTTGCAAGGTCGTGAGCTCCAGTCCTACATTGGGTATAGGGATTACTTAAAAAATAAAACATAGTATTTTGGAATTAGATACTTTATTAATAATGTTGGTTTCTCAGATTTGAATGTTACATCACTGATTTGATGCTTTATAGTGTAATTTTTGCTCTTTTGGCTTTGGATGCAAATTCTGATTCCAGTATTTCTATTTGGCTTATTTATAAAATTCTGATAGCCATTTTCTTTTGATGCTCTGGACATTGAAATAAGTGATCTTTCCACCTTAGTCTCTTACAGTTTTATTTCATTTTATCATTTGCTTATCTAAGTTTCTTTTCATTTTAAGTGACAGTACAAAGTGGGCGATTTCTAAAATTTCCTTATTAATTGCACTAAATATTTCTCAAGCATACCTGTGTTTTCTTTATCCCTTGGCCATTAAATCTTTTCAAAGCCTCCATATTGTTGTTTCTGTTTCATTAACTTTGAAGTAATGAGTTTTGTTTACTTTGAAATAATGAGTTTCATTCACATCTGTGGTTTTCCATTAAACAATGTAGATTATTTCTCTTTGATTACCCTCAGGTTCTACTTGGGCGCTCTTAGTGTTCTTTCTCTTCGATATTGCATTGGGGTTTTGCTTGATGTACTTAGCCACTTACCATTATTTTGGTGTACTTCAATAGTGTGGTACTGCTAGACTGAAAGGGAGGTATCTTATTTCCCTCTAGGACTGATTATCTGATTCTACGAAGGGATATTAACTTCTAGGGCCCAGCTATCTGATTATACAAAGGGATATTAATATCTGGGTACTTTGAAGCAGTCTATAATGTTTATCTTGAAGAAGCCATGAAAGACTGTTACTCCTCTTCCAGGGTTTGCCCAGTGTTAACACATTTTCAGGACAAACTTTTAACTTGAGAATGCTATAAGACTGTCCGATATGTTCTGCTCTCTACTTCACTGCATTCCAAAAGCATAAAACATGGGAAATATTAATGGTCCTGATGGAGGCTAGAAGAAAAGCCTTCTACCTCCTCAGAAAGCAGTTCTGATAATAGGAACCAGGAGTTGTCTACTTTGTGTGCAAGACTTCCTAGTCAATGGAATATGTGCTCAATGGAACATAACTGAGAATCTCTTCCTACCTTTTCTGTTGTCCTGAAATTACGTATTAGTCTCCCGTGCTGGTTTTATCAGTGGAATTTTTTTCTGGGCTCTCTCAGGACCTCAATATTCTTGATTTGGATTTCTAATGCAAATTTATGTGTGTCTATAAATGTTTCATGTGAGAATCGGGGGTCTGCCTGTCAACTTTATATGAAAGTCAAATTATTTTAGTCAACACACAATGCATGAAGTCATTGCAAATGTCACCACTGTTGTAAAAACGTTTTCCATTAAATATTTTCTGGGACAGAAGCAAGTTGATGGTGAAACACATTTATGACTATAGCCTTACCTATGATCTTAGGATATCTAAAACTTTTGTAGAACTTGGAAAAAGGGACGAATTTTCTTGGGTCCCAGCTAAGACCCATCACAGGTGGTGCCCATTATGGACTCTCATGTCTCCTTTTTATTGATCGGATATATCAGGATTTTACATAGTCAAGTTACACTTTATTTCTGTTCTCCAGGTAAAGAATCAGCTCACCAAAAAAACAACACAAGCTGTTTGTTGGTAAAATGCAGCTTGTCTCAAAATGAAGTCCTGGTTTGTCTGCAAATGATGTTTTTCAATGTAAACAAATGCAGAACTTATAAAATTTGGCTTGTAAAATTTTTATGATTGCTAAAATTCAATTAAATAGAGGATTAGATGGACCAGCACACACAAAGGGAATGGCTTCCTCAGTGTCATTGTATTTTCATCACAGGAGCAAATTTTTGTCTATTCCAGGCCAACTTAGATTTTTCTGTTTGCCTCAAAAAGAACATGTCTTCTATTGTAGAGGATTGAGATCTTTTCTTAATTCTGGATTTTGGAGTTTTCCTTAGTTAATTGGAAGTAGTACTATTCTCTATCTTCATATATGTGAATTATCAAACTTTGGAAACTATAAAAATGAGTATAGTTGTTCTGTGTATTAACTATATTTTAGAGACATCACAACATTTTAATTTTAAATCACAGTATTGGCCAAATCCTAGATTTAATTCGGGACATTACAATAAAGAAACACATTTAAGGCTTAAAGGTATAGTACAGTTTTACATTAGGGTTTTAGAAAATCTGTCTACATGAAGGGGCACATACTCTGCAAACAGTTTCAAAATCTACGAAGGGCAACTAATTTGCTTTCTCAGACCTGACCCAGTACTTTGGATAGAAGCAGATGGCCACTCATTAAACTGCAAGTGTTGGCACTAGAGAATACCTTGCACAAGAACATACAAGGTGTAATTAGTGGTATATATTTCACAAGTGAGCCTTATTGTACTCTGTCTAAGCATTAAGACTTCAGTGATACTGCCAATTTCTCCAGTCCTATAGTTGGAGCTATGGAAATAATGATTTTTATAGCTAGTTAGTACCAGTGGCTTTTTACATACATCACTGAACTCAGTAACTCCAAAGTATCATTACTCTTGGCACGTAGAGTACGTTTTCTTTGATCATATTAAATAAGAATATGTATATTGTAGATGTAGATCAAATCAATGATTTTGAACATTAATAAAATTATAGTACAAAAAGTTCTATAGTATTATTATCTGGCAGTATTCTAAGCACTTTGCAAATACTAACTCAATCCTTATAATAACCTTAATTGGTAGGGGCTATTTTTATCCCTGTTACATACGGATGAGAAAATTGAAGCAGAGAAGATAAGTAGTGGAAGTGAGATTTGAACCCAGGTACTCTGGCTTGAATTTGTAATAAAATGACATTTTACTGACTCTCAAAATCAAAATAGAGGCCCATGGACCTAAACTTGTTGAATTCTGTTATTCTATCATTAATAATTATAATTAAAAATCAGTTTTATAGGGATGCCTGGGTGGCTCAGTTGGTTAAGTGGCTGCCTTCGGCTCAGGTCATGATCCCAGGGTCCTGGGATCGAGTCCCATATCGGACTCCTTGCTCGGCAGGGAGCCTGCTTCTCCCTCTGCCTCTGCCTGCCTCTCTGCCTGCTCGTGCTTTCTCTCTGACAAATAAATAAATAAAATCTTTAAAAAAAATCAGTTTTATATTTCCTGCCACATTTTACATATTACTTGTACATAATATTCACTAAACCCCACAAAATGGGCAAGGTAGTTATCATCTATTTTAGGTATAAGAATATAGAGGGTCTGGACCTAGTAGAAAACCATAAGCCATAACACTGGCTCCATAGCACCCAGGATATTAGACACCGGATGGTGAAATGACTCATTAAAGAGGGATCAAGATAAAAGACCTACTTCATTTTCTTTTTGAAAATTTTTGTTTGATATCAAACTAGTAACAGATATCATTTATTGGGATTTTTTTTTGAAGATTTTTGTTTATTTATTTGACAGAGAGAGAGATCACAAGTAGGCAGAGAGGCAGGCAGAGAGAGAGGGGGAAGTAGGCTCCCCACTGAGCAGAGAGCCCGATGCGGGGCTCGATACCAGAACCCTGAGATCATGACCTGAGCCGAAGGCAGAGGCTTTAACCCACTGAGCCACCCAGGTGCCCCTCATTTATTGGGATTTTTAATGCATTGCTATCAAAAGCATTACTAATAGAGATTTATACAGTGACTTACAGAGTGCGTTCATTCTACTTTTCCCACTTTCATTCTTCATTACAAAGTTAATTGTGATGGGTCAAATATGACTTCTTTTTTCAGGTGAAGGCAATCAAGCTAGGATTAGAACCTGGGGTTGGACTAATTTCCCTTGCCATATCCTTCCCACAATAACTAGCAGCTTCTCTTCCCACAGCTTTCTCTTCCCTCTTCCCTTATGGAATAGAATGAAGTAGGCCAGCTTACTTTCAGTGTTAATATTTAAATCTTTCAGGAGATATACTTGTATTTTGATTATATTAACTGTGCATCTTAAAGTACATTTTATTTGCAGCATATTATTTGGCTACATATCAAACTGTTTTGTGTTTAGGTAATATTCATTAAGTGCTTGAATGAATAGGTGAATGAATGAATGAATGACAGTTCAAGTTGTTATCATGTATGCTTTTAAGCTAATGTTACGTATTGAAGGAGCCCAAATCACTCTTTCATCTCTTCAAGTGTTAATCATTAAGCATTTGGCCAACTACCTCAGTTGTTTCCGAGTTTATGAATTACCTTTGTTCCCTCTCTTTAAATTGGTCTGGGTTTTAAAGCTGCAGTATGCAAAATTATAGATCTATAGTACCATTGAATGTCAACTATCCTCTCATCTGTACATCATCTACTTGAATGATATGCTTGATCTTTTTATTGAAGTATGTGATCTCACTAAAATTAGGTTTGGAAATGATGTCTGTAGTTCTCAAGAACTTTACAGCACTTCCAAAGAATGGAAGTACGCGTGCTGGCACAGCGTGCTTCCAACTATCCTTAATTAATAGTCATCTGTGAAGAATGAGTACATGTATAGCTTAAAATGTGACACAAAAGTGCTTCATAGAAAATGCCAGGATTTCATTAAGTCCTCTATCGCCTGCAATTTAGGCAAGGGCCAATGTAATGTAGATTTGAATCTCACTTCCAAGTGCTTTTCTGAGAAGGAATCAGAAACCATAGTTATACATGATTCAGATGTAAATTTCTCAATGATTAGGTATAAATCGAGGAAATTCTCAACCTTTAGCTAGATTAACAAATCAGAGCATTTAATTTCTTCATTTCTAGTTACTATTAGAATGCATTCAGTGAGTCTGACAGATGCCAACTTTGCTTTCCATTTCTGCTATTGCATATAATAGATGATTAGCCCTTCTACTCTATTATCTGTTCTGTATCTGTTTTTCCATTTTTTTTCTTTTTACCAAATACTTCTAATGAGTCATGGTGTTGAGGTTGTTGGATCAAGGAAACTTAAATATATCTAAAATAAATTAGGCTTTTATTTGATTTTTGTTGCATAATATGTGCTTTTGGTCCCCTGCCGGCCTGTACCTAGCCCAACAGTTCCCACACTACACTGATTGCTTCTCCGACTTTACTCTGGGTTTATGATGTATCAATTTAAAATAACTGAAAAGAACACTGGATTTGTAGTGGACTGGTCCTGGCACATTGAGTCCAAGTTTTCCCAGTTGAGAAGGGGGTCTTTCCCATGTGTATCACAAGATTTTTATGAGAAACAAGTGCCAGGAATAACCTAAATTGCCATGAAAATGAAATATGTAACTTAAAATTAAATCGATAACTAGACAACTTTGATTCATTAAAGATTTTGTTTTTAAAGTTGGTCTTACATAAGTTTTGGTCATCAAATTATAACAACATAAGGAGGATCCATTTATCCCTGATGCTATAAATTACCCTGAGACTTATTTAGAAGACAGTGGTGAAGTTTGAACAGCTAATCAACTACTGGTCTCAGTGCTTATGCATTCACTCCCTAGAGTCCAAGAGAAGTGTGTGTTCAAATCCTAGCTGTGCATTTCTCATCTTTATAACCTTGTGTAAGTTACTATACCCACTTTGAACCTCAGCTTTTTCATTTGTAAAATAAGAGCAGGATTGTAACAGCACGGTTGGTTTATGTCTTAGCTTGTCTGCATGATATCAACTCAATGCCTGGGTCATAGGAAATCCTTAACAACATTAATTTCCTTTTACATTTGGATTGACTGGGAAGAAAGTTTTGTATTGAAGTAGATGATAGTTGAGCAAACTGTCCCTTATTGTTTTAAGACTCTTTATTTCTTTATTTTTCTGTTTATTCAATAAAAATTTTTATTGCCAAGTATGAGAGAAGTATGAAGGAAAACAAGGCGAATAACTTAACCACTTCAAGGAATAAAAGGTTCTTTTTGTTTCATAAGCATTAAAAAGCTATTCAATAAGTTAGTCAATAAATCAGTTAATTCAACAGGTATTTTATTAAGGGTCTACTATGTGTCATTGTGTCATGAATGGCTAAAGACACTGGGGATATAGTGGTAGACAAAAGAAGTCCCTGCCTTCACATAACTTAAGTTCTACTGGTGGGACAAAACCACATAAACAAGTAAACTTATAGTGAATAAAATGGTGGTAATTACTAGAAAATTTAAGCAGGTTAAGGAGGTTAGAAAATGCTTAGGGGTTGGGAAGGAAGGATGCTGTTTTGGTTTTCTAATCACGCTGATTCCATGCCTCTCTAGGAAGGTGAAATTTGAGTAGAGTCTAAAAGGAAGTGAGAAAGCTTCTATCTGGGGGAGAGCATTCTAGTTAGAAAGGCTCTGTGTTGAGAATGTTCTTGGAATGCTAGAGGGACAAGATGATTGATAGGCCTGGATTGGACTAAGCACGCGGCTTACTTGTTATTATTAACAAGTAAGAATAAAGAAATAGCAGGTATAGTCTACTCTTCATAAGTATTATTACAAAAGGGAGCAGAGAAGTAAAGTGGTAGCTGATGAGTCAAGAGTTCTTAAGTTATTTCAAAAGAAGTTAAGAGTTCTTAAGTTATTTTAGAATAATTTTTGCATGCTGTGAGGGGAATGTTCCAGTAAAGAGGAAAAATTGATGTGGATGGAGAGGGGGAAAAATTGTGGCAAGTAAGGTTCTTGAGTAAGCAAGCAAAGATGCAGTATAGTGTACAAGGTAAAGAAGTATTAAGAAAACAAAGATTTTTGAAGTTACCAAACATCTAAGAATGGACAGAAAGAGGTTGCCTTCATTTTTCTTTTTTTTTTTTTTTCAATTGTGCTGGTGGCTGGAGGTTGAGTCACTGTTAACGGCATCCTGAAAGATGAGTAGGAATTTACCATGTGGAGAAACTTTGGAAAGAGTATTCTAGACAAAAGGGACACCATGTGGAAAGACATGGAGACATGAATGAGCCTTATGTTTTGGAGGAAATGCAAACTGGCAGAAGATACAAGTATATAGGAAAATGGACTGTGGGAAGTTTAAAAATATGTCCTGCTTGTCATTCAGCAGAATTCACTATTGAAATAAAATAGGTTGCTATTTGCAGTGTTATCTTTGGATTCAGCAATTTTTTTCCTGAATCACTGACTTTTTTTTGTAGTATTATAATTAGGAGGATGAGCCTTGAAATCAAATAAACTTTGGTTTGAGCTCCAGTTCTATCACTTACTGCCTGTGAGAACTATGAACCTCTATTTCCTCCTCTGTAAAATGTGAAAAATTATGGTTCCAGTAGGACCTACATTATAGACTTGAATAATCAATGGGATGATGCAGATAGTCTGAGGCAGTGCCTAACCCATAGGAAGTGATAGGTAAATGGTTGTTACTGTTTCTGTATCTGTACTTCAGTAGTAGTCAACACACTAATTGCATGCTTATCTTCAGTGTAGATTTCTTAGGTGCATTCATTTCACTGGGAAACACCATTTTGTTGATTAAAAAAGGAGATATTAGCACCTAAAGACCAGTAAAGCCAAGTTGCAGTTCTGCAATTACACAAAATGAACGGGACATAATGTCTCAAGCTATTCATTTAATTCTATTTGTTAATGAGTCATGTACACACAGAATGCAGTGCGTTTAACTAGAGTTGTAACCAGTTCAATAACATTGAAGTTTCAAGAAATCTGGGTCAAGGAAAAAGCTTTGTTTTTACCAAAACTTTTGTTGCGATGGTAATCATTACAGTAACTTTGTAGTTGCACGATTTTGGGCATGTTTGATGTAGTCGGTGTGGTCGCCTCCAACACAAACACCAAAGATATATGCTATGCTACTCAGAGTTGCCAATATTACAAAACTAAATACAATTGCTAGGATTCTTATTTTGATAATTCATCAACATCGAGTACACTTGTGATGAGCACTGAGTGTTGTATGTAAGTGATGAATCACTAAATTCTGGTCTTGAAACTAATATTACACTATTATGTTAACTGGAATTTAAATAAAAACTTGAAACTACAAAAAAAAATAAAGTACAACTATGATTAACCTATTAACCTACGATATAACTTTTATCTTGGTATTCTGATTTAATACCAAAATAACTCTATTTTTACATATTTATTTTCCCTTTAACCATATTTTACTCATGAGTTTACATGACCTAATTTTCTTACAGAATTTTCTGAATTTTCATTGAAGAAAACAAGTATTGATTGACACTGCAGTATGGGTAAGTAACTTTTAATCAAAGGATTTAAAGTCGTCAATACACTGAACTTTTAAAAATCAATATATCGATATTATATAAATATTCATATTTCAAAAGCCTACTGAATTATGCATGTTTCAAAAGCCAACTAAAAATGAAAATATTATTAATGTAACGCTTCTGAATAAATTAAGACCTTTCGCCTCTGGTAGCCACAAGCCTGATAGTTTTCTATGAGTTTGTTTTATTTTGTATTTGATTCCACAAACTCATTTCTATGAGTTTGCTTTGATTCAACATATGTACTCCGCATATACAGTATTTGTCTTTAATTTATTTAACTTAGCATAATGCTTTCAAAGTCCATGTGTGTTGTCACAAATGGTAGCATTTCCTTGTTTTTAATGGCAGAATAATATTCCATTGTGCATATACACCACCACTTTTTTTTATCCATTTATCCATTGATGGACACTTAGGTTGTTTCCATGTTTTGGTTATTGTAGATAATGCTGCTATGAACATGGGGTGAAGATAACTTTTTGAGTTAGTGTTTTTATTTCGTCTGGATATATTCCAAGAAGTGGAATTGTTGGATCATGTAGTAGTTCCACTTTTAATTTTTTGAGAATCCTCTATACTGTTCTCCACAGTGGCTGTACCAATATACAACCCACACGTAGAGCATGAGGATTCCCTTTTCTCCACATCCATGCCAACATTTGTTATCTCTGGTCTTTGTGATGATAGCCATTCCAACAGGTAGGAGGTGATATCTCACTTTGGTTTTAATCTGCGTTTCCCTGATTGATGATGTTGAATACTTTTTCATGTATACTTACATGTTGTATACTTACATGTTGTCTTTGGAGAAATGTCTATTCAGGTCCTTTGCCCATTTTTAAATTGGGTCATTTGTTTGCTATTCAATTGTATGAGTTATTTATATATTTTTGGATATTAACTACTTATCAGATACATGGTTTGAAAATACTTTTTCCCATTCTGTAGATTGTCTTTTCAGTTTGTTGATGGTTTCTTTTGCTGTGCAGACGTTCTTTTATTTGATAGGGTTCCACTTGTTTTATTTTGTTGCTTGTGCTTTAGGTGTCCTATCCAAAAAATTAACACCAAGACCTATGTCAGGGACCTTTATTCATACATTTTCTTCTAGGAGTATCATGGTGTCAGGTTGAATAAATATTTATTGATGGTATTGAGTATTATATAATGTTAATTTACAGTGTCAGAGTAAGATATTTATTAAATCTAATGCCCAAAATGAGATGCTTTATTCACTTCTAATACTTTAGCGCTCATATACCATTTCTTTAATAAATCATTCCAGGATCTTGATAATAAATGGTGTTAAGATTGCTAGGCTAAATTTGGTAGAAATCGTATTTGTTCTCTGGAAAGTTAAAATACCATGTTTCTGTTTCAAATCTTTCAAAATCTCTTGCTTTCCCTGATTATTCAAATATCACCTATGATAGTTAGGTAAACTCATGTATATATATTTTTCAATCCCTAGAGATAGAATTTGATTAGGCCAATAGATGCATTAAGAACAGCTCTGTAGCATTCTACAATCTTTTAGTTGTTTCAGTGCAAGCAACACTTACCTGGATGGAGAATAAAAAAAAAAAATTAAGATTTTATTTATTTGACAGAGAAAGACACAGTGAGAGAGGGAACACAAGCAGGGGGATTGGGAGAGGGAGAAGCAGGCTTCCCGCTGAGCAGGGAGCCTGATGTGGGGCTCCATCCCAGGACTCTGAGATCATGACCTGAGCCCAAGGCAGACATTTAATGACTGAGCCACCCAGGTGCCCCAGGAGAATACAAAATTAAAATGGAAAGTCTCTACTACTTCTTTGTCTGCCATCAGAACAATACCATCAGCTCCTAGCAAAGGTATCTTCCTTATTTGGCAAATGAGATTGTCCTGGTGGATCATGGACTGCAAGAGTGTATCAAACAAAAGTCAATGCCTTGGGAATATCGCTGTTTAAGGAGTAGATGGAGGAAGAGCCCACAAACAATGTGGAGAGAGATGAGAGGAGGGACTGAGAAACCTGATTTTTATCAGGGGTCAGCAAACTTTTTTCTGTAAAGGGCCAGAGAGTAAATACTTCATGCTTTGCAGGCCATAATGGTCTTGGCCACAGCTATTCAACTCTGCCATTGTGGCCCAAACAGTCATATACAACACACAAAAAGAATGGGCATGGCTGTGGGAATAAAACTTCACATGCAAAGACAGATAGAAGGTTGAATTTGGCCCTTGGGCTATAGTTTGCTGCCCTGAGGTAGACCATGAATTTGTACTGATACTGCAGAAAAAATACTAGTTGTCCCTAAATGTCTTTTCTCACTCCCTTCTTTAGTGGTAGAAACCTTCTGATCTTTATTTGGGCACGTAGTTGTCCAGAATGACCGTTAACATTTCTTAGATGACTTTTAACTTAGGTGTGGGCACATTAATAATTTCTTGCCAACAGAATGTGAGTGGAAATATTATGAGCAACTTTCTGGACATGTCCTTAAATGGAGAAGCCACATTCTTATGTGCCCCACCTTCTCCCTGCTGGCTGCAATGCGGACATAATGGCTAGAGCTGAAGCATCATCTTGAATGAATCATGAGCTTGAATTCACAGGTTTAGGTTGGGAGAATGACTGGTTATCTCCGGACTTCATTTATATGAGAGAGAAATTTGCTTAAGCCATTTTGATCTGTTTGGGTCACTTCAAGCTGAACCTAAGCCAGAGTCCGTCAGGAACTATTAACGTACCGTAGCCTATCTTTCTCCTTATACTTAATATCATGCATTATAAACAGAGAGGGTGAATAGTCGGCCCAATCCGAAGTTTAGGACATATAAAGTAGGCATAGAGGAGGTATAACAGGACAAAGGAAATACGATATTTTTGTATGTGTATATGCTGTTGCAAATCAGAAAAGTTTTCTTACATTGTGTTCTTCAAAATTTTTAACCAACCTGCTTTTTTGCTTCTCCATTCATTTCTATTGTGATCTTGGCTGACCTTTTGCTTTTCTAGTTTCTTTTTTCTCTTGTGTATAGGATGCACAGGAGCAGTTTTTATTCTGTAGGCATCCCTTACAGAATGTTTTCCTGTTGGGATGCCTGGGTGGCTCAGTCGGTGAAGCGTTTGCCTTCAGCTCAGGTCATGATCCCAGGGTCCTGGGATCGAGTACCTGCATCAGGCTCCTTGCTCAGCGGGGAGCCTGCTGCTCGCCCTGCTTGTGCGTACTCTCTCTCTGACAAATAAATAAAATCTTAAAAAAAAAATGTTTTGCATAGAATATTTCTTGACTTTTAATACTCAAACTTCATAGAATGGGTTTATTTCTCAATTCAGTGTTTTACTTTCTGACCACAATTTTTATAGGAAATTTACATTTAGGTCACAAAAACTGAATATAACATTTTAAATTTTTTTATTTTTTCAGTGTTCCAAGATTCATTGTTCATGTACCACACCCAGTGCTCCATGCAATATGTGCCCTCCTCAATACCCACCACCAGGCTCACCCAACCCCTCGTCCCCCTCCCCTCCAAAACACTCAGTTTGTTTCTCAGAGTCCAGTCTCTCATGTTTTGTCTCCCCCTCTGTTTTCTCTCCCCCTCTGTTTTCTCCCAATTCACTCTTCCTTCCCTTCTCCCAATGTCCTCCATATTTTTCCTTAAGTCCTGTTTTTTTGTTTTTTTTTAAGATCTTATTTATTTGAGAGAGAGCACTAGCAGGGGGTAGAGGCAGAGGGAGAGAGAGAAGCAGACTCTTCACTGAGCAGGGAGCCCAACAAGGGGCTCGATTCCAGGACCCTGAGATCATGACCTGAGCCGAAGGCAGATGCTTCACCGACTGAGCCACCCAGGTGCCCCAGGAAGTCCTGTTTTAAACATTTTTACATACTACATGATAACAGTTCTATGTTTTCCATTTTTAGTTACTTTAAAGGAAGTAACTAAAACTAAAGTTACTTTAAAGGAACTTCTTTCTTTAAAAGAAGTTTGGGGTTTATATAAAATACATTATATTGTCTTCCATTTAAAATGATGGAAAATTACCTCCTGATTAGTGTTTTCAGGCAAGATGATTTTTAAGAATGGATAACTGATATCAAGTAAGAGAGGTGTATACTTGAAACCTTTTCATAATCATAACGCTCCCTTGAACTGTGACTTAAATTAGAGTCTAATCAGTGTTAGATCTCATCCTCCTTCCAACTGCAAACTCACCACTTATTTCAGTATTTTGTGATATAAATTCTAATCTGTGTCTTCCTACTGTTGACTACCTGAAATTATCCTTTGTATACATAATGTCTATAAAATCAGTTGAAATGTGGCAAATTCAGTCAAGCTTTAGTGTATTGGTGATTATGTGCTAAATAGCTGGTTGACTTTATTGCTTTTCACTGAAATGGGTGTGGTTACAAGAGAAACCAAAGGAACATAAAATGTTGACAGTGCTGCCAATGGAGCCCATCTCTAACTGGAGGTGCGTGTGGTGTATCGCAACCAATAACTGTCTTCTTGTGACCAAGACAGAAATAGAAGAGATACTGCTAATCTATCTACTCACTAAGCATGTGAAACATCACAGTATTTCTATACAAAATTCTTGTTTGTCTGAACTACTTGAGACAATGCTGGAAATGGACTGAGATCTCAACTCCGAATGATAAATAAAATGAGAAAAAAAAAAACCTTCCTATTCAATTCTCAGTTCTTTGTGCCAGGCATCACATATAATAAACTATAATCTCCTAGGGAGAAAATGGCCCTCAAAGTACTATTTTCGATTTACCTCACAAAAAGTCTTTTACTTTGAGTTCCTTCACACTAGAATCAAATACAAAATAAAAATTCTGGCATCTTAGGTAACTTTGAAGGCAAAAAAGAAAATGCTGGTTCTTAAAGATATTTCACATATATGCAAAAGCACAGAATCAGCAATTAATATAGTATTTAGACCATGTTCCACTTAAGGCCATTCTATGAGTTATTTTTAAAACTTGGTGTTTTTCACATGATTATCTTTAAAAAATAAATTTCAATATTATGCCTCCATCAGAAAGGACGAATACCCAACTTTTATTTTAACATAGACTGGACTGGAAGAGATTATGTTGAGTGAAATAAGTCAAACAGAGAAAGTCAATTATCATATGGTCTCACTTACGTGTGGAGCGTAAGGAAAAACATGGAGGACATTGTGAGAGGGAGGGGAGGGATGAATTTGGAGGAAATCGGAGGGGTGAAGAACCATGAGAGACTGTGAACTCAGAACAAGTGACTGAGGGTTTGGGAGGGGAGGGGGTGGGGGGATGGGCAAGCCTGGTGGTGGGTATTGAGGAGGGCACATATTGCATGGAGCACTGGGTGTGGTACATAAACAATGAATCTTGTAACACTGAAAAAATAAAAGTATTTGGGGGAAAAAAAAAACCAAAAAAAAAAAAAATTTCCAAAACCAAGATTCTCTTCTGAAATAAAAATTTAAGGTTGGTACAAGACCACTTTAGGGCCATCTCTAGTCTGAAGTTCATTGTGTGACAAGATCATTTTTGTTTCCTACAGCATAAATAATAGCTCGAAGGCAACGGCTACCTCAGCATTAAGCTCTCTAGATGTCATCACAAAGTAGTGTTTACCACTGTGACCAGTGTTTAGAAATCATTTTTCTCCCAGTGAGTAGCAAAAAGAGACTTTTACTTAAGAAACACATTGCAGAATTCTTGGAACAAGAAAAAGGGACCCCTAACTAAGGCATTGAAAGCACACTTGTTATATGAAGATAGGTAAACAATACCAACAGGCTCCCTCTATTAGTCTGTATTATAAAAGTGCACAGGGGCATTGTGGTCAAGGCCAGAGTTTGGGTGAAATGGGAACATTCCCTTTCTGCAGCATTTGGTCTTGGCTACCAATGTCTGACTCCTGACGTGGTACTGGGGAAATAACAATTTCTGTCTTTAAAGATGTTATTTATTTGCTATAGCAATTCTTTTTTATACTTAGGTTTTCCCCAGGAAGTAGAAAAATATCCATGAAGATTTACATATACATTTATTTCTAATCCTGTTCCTTTGAGAATCCAGTCGTCTCCAAGGGAATCTTTAGTAAAAGACTGGAACATTGTTTAAGATCTTACCAGAGAAACCATTGTTATTAAGGTGGTATAAATTATCTACAGAATATCACATTTTACCTTTATGAGGGTTTTTCCTCAGACACTTCCTTTTACATTTTCTTAGGTCTAAAAAAAATTATAGGCCAGACTATTCAACACTTTGGTCTGATTGGTGAACATCCTGAGCATAAACAACCAGTTTATTGGCTGGGTACTCCCTCTCCATTGTTAACAAACACATTGATTGTGGTCTGCAGTGCATTTTGAATTAGTTCGTATATATGTATATATTGGTTTATATATATATATGCATTGTTTTTTTTTTTCTATGTAGATACCCAGTGGATCCAACACTATTTATGGAAAAGCCTGTCCTTTCCTCTTGGAAGTACCTTGGCCACTTTATAAAAACATTTGAATATGCATGGCCAGTTCTAGTTCTGTAAACTCCATTCTGGTTCAGTGATTTCCTCCATTTCTGCGTATCATTACCATGTTGTCTTCATTACTGCAACTTGCTATTAAGTCTTGAAGTGGTATAAGTCTTCCAACTTCATTCTTTTTCAAGATACTTTGGTTACTTTAGATGTACTTCTTTCTCGTATCGATATTTAGAACCAACTTGTCAATTTCTATCACCATTCTGGGTATTTTTTGGGGGGAGGTGTTGAATCTGTAGATAAATTTGGGAAGAATTGACCCCTGATTATTTTGAGTTTCCCAGTGCATGTATTGTATCTTTCCATTTTTTAAAAAGTCTTCTTTCCATCTAGTATCAGTTTGAAGGACTTATTTAATTTCTTCTTAGTGCAAGTGTGTTGGTAACAAATTTTCAGTTATTGCTTATTGGAATATCTTTAGTTTCAAACATTTTTGAGTGGTATTTTTTTTGCCATGTGTGCAATTATGGATTAATGCTTTTTAGTATTTAACTAAGTCCTTTCCTTTTCTTTTGATAATCCTTATTACTAATGATGAATGAGCCATCATTTATATTTTTGTTCTTGGTCTTCAGTGACACATGTGTTATACTGCTTAATATTTTGTGTACAGTTCATCAATTATTTCTTTGCTACTGCTTTTCTTCAGATTTGACAAATTCAATGGCTTTGTCTTCAAGCTACTGACTGCCATCACTTATGCACTTTTAAAACTCACTCAGTGAGGGGGTGCTTGGGTGGCTCCGTTGGGTAAGCATCTGCCTCCAGCTGGGGTCATGTTCTCAGGGTCCTGGGATCAAATCCCCTGTTGGGCTCCCTGCTCAGGAGGGAGTCTGCTTCTCCCTCTCCTTTTGCCCCTCCCCCTCCTTGTGCTCTCTCTCTCTCTCTCTCTTGTGCTCTCTCTCAAATAAAAAATACTTAAAAGAAGCTCACTCAATGATCTTTTTAATGTTTCTTATATCGAACTTTTTAGTTTTAGAATTTATAAGTTTTAGTTGTTTCCATTTTCTGCTAAGCATCCCCTAACTATTCATGCATTAAGACCATGTTCTCTATTATGGTCTTGGATCTATTTGTAAGAGTTACTTTAAAACCTTTGTAAATTCCAACATCTGTATCGTCTTGGCGATTACACTGATTGCTTTTTCCTTGGTTATTGGTCACATTTTTCTACTTTTCCACATCTTGTAATTTTTCTTTTTTAAAGATTTTATTTATTTGAGAGACAGACAGCCTGTGAGACTGAGAGAGAGTGTGTGCCTGCACTGGCTGGCAGGACAAGCAGGGGGGAAGGGCAGAAGGAAAGGGAGAAGCAGACTCGCCACTGAACAGGGAGCCTGACACAGGCAGGGCTCCATCCCAGGACCCTGAGATCATGAGCTGAGCCTAAGGCAGATGCTTAACCAACTGAGCCACCCAGGTGCCCCTGTAAATTTTTCTCATATGCTGGACGGTGTAATATATTTAAATCTAAATTGTTATCTTCCTTTAGTGTTTTTTTTTTCTTGCTGGCTGGAAGTGAATTTGTTGTAATCACTTCCTCATCCTGTTAGAGTTTATGGTTAAGCATTTAGGATGACTATAGAGAAGTCCTTGCTCTAGAGTATGTTCCTTAATCCTAAATCCTGTACTTTGTGACATTTCAGCTGAGTGTGTGTAGTGTTAGAGATACTTCCATTCTGAAAGGCCAGTACGCTGTATCCCAGTACTGTGATTTTGTTAATGTCTCTGTTCCACTCTCAACGCAAAAGCAACTGAACTCTTCTCAGCCTCAGTAAGTCTTGCCCTGCACATATGCTACCCAGTCCTTAGCCAGTAGTCTGTGAGGAACCCACCCCGCCCCCACCCCCAACCCCCAGACTCCCAGGCCCCACCCTTGTGCAGCCGCTTCTTTCAAGTGGGATTTTCTCGCTTTGCTTCAGCTCAGCCTCCATGTGCTCTGCCTGGGAAATAGTCATCAGCCGTGGAGCCTGGGTGAACATATAGATCTCACTTCCTGTTCCCCTCTCTCAAATATTGTATTCGTTGCTACCTTTGGCCTAATGCCTAAAAGCAGTTGCTGTGTACGTTTTGTCCACTTGTAGAATTTCTCAGCGAAATCAAATATGGTACCAGTTACCATGTTATGACCAGTCAGGGATTTTTAATTAGCTGGTGGCAGACTTCAATGCTTGCAAAAGATTTTGATTAGGTATTCTTGTGTTCTATAGGATGTACTCAACTATTATTTCCCAATTGAGATAAATCATTATGCTAAATTAAAACAAAACCAAAACACCCTCTGCAAGTTGCTTGCGTAATACATTGAATAAGCCTGCTCAACAGTTGTTAATTTCCCTGATATCATACCCCCCTCATAAAATGGCATTACCCCCTACCCGGAACCTCAAGCCAGGAATTGTTTTGATATCTTTTTCTCCCTCCATCTATTTCTAGGTTCTGTATCTTCTATCTTCCAAATCTTAGTCTGCACTGACTTTGTCTTAGGGCTCAAATCACCTCTCACCTGGACAATTTCAAAGTCTCCTATATGGTCTCCTTGACTGTATTCTCTCAACTTCCCCATACTATATTCTTTGTATAATACTCAAAGTAGTCTTCATTGTACCCTAGTTTACAACCTTTCAAAGGTTTCTTAGTGACCTTAGAATTAATTTCATATGCCTTATCTTGGCTTACAAAGCTCTGTAAGCCATTGGCTTACAAATTGCCAAACTCCAACTTTCTCCTCTACGTTCTATCCATGACTCTTTAAAAATTTACTTCAGCACAGTTCTAATATTTGTCTCAGAACTCTGTTCCGGTCACTAAGCCAGAAACACACTGTTATGGTGTCTTTTACTTTTTCTCCTGAAAGATAGGAAACTTCCAGAAACGTTTTAAGGCTAGTACAAAGAAGTCTTGTAGATCAGTTGCCCAGAGATCTCATTCAATTTTACCATCTGTTCCAATGATATTCTTTATGGCAAAAGGCTTTCAAGATCATGAGTTGTTCTGAGTTATGTCTTTTTTAGTTTCTTTTAACCTAGAAGAGCTTACTGCTCGAGCTTTCCTTGAATACAGTCGCCTTGATATTTATAAAGAGTATGGGCTACTCATCTTGTAATATGCCCTTCAAGTTGGATTTACTCAATGTTTCATGTTCCTTAGATCTATGTTCTGCATTTTGGCCAGGGTCTGTCAGAAACTGTATTTCTTCTTATTACAAATAAGGGGGCAAATATCTGTTTGTCTTATTACTTGTGTTGTTAACTTTTGTCTCTTGATGAGGCACACGATTAAGATGTTGGATGCCTGGTTTTTCCACCATAGAGTTACTTTTAAGTATTTTGTGGGTAGATATTTTCAGATTATATAAAATCCTATTCTTAAACTTTTACCCAATAATTTTAACATCTATCGTTGTTTTATGCCTGAATTATTACTATAATTGTTGCCAGATGTTGATTCTGTAATCCCATTATTCCTTCTACATTTTCTAGTTGTTGACATTGTACTGTAAGGAAGAGATTCTTTTTTTGGTCTCCATTTTGTATTCATTTATATTTTTTATATTAGTGTAGACTCATGGATTCCATAGGTTATAATTGATTATTAGCATTATCTATTTATAGATCTTATATTTAGCCAGTATCTCCTTAATCTGGCTTTGACATGTCTTTTTGAAATGTTCATATCTCCAATGGCAAGCTGTATGAGACTACCCAAGAGCTATCCCCCTGGATTTTACATCTAATTAGTCATGACCCCCCAGTGGTACCAACTCATGCTACTTTGTACTAGCTGAAAGATCCCATCCCCAACATGTATTCTACCACTTGAGAGTATATATGTAGTCAATTTCCATACTCCTTGGGGCTATAACTGTGCTCAAATGCACATCTAGAGCATGCTCAAACTGTATTATCCTGGCACCTTTACTGCATCTGGAAGACTTTTCCTTCCATTTTTCACAAGGCTAAATTATATTCATCTTTCACCTGACATTCTCCCAAAGAAGCATTCATCAAACACCCTCACTTTATATGGCCTCAACACAAATTTTAATAGTTGTTTATGTGTTTATTTGCTTATTTTCTACTTCCCTCACTATACTAGATGTTCCATAATATTAGTTCCTGGATTGACTGTGTTCATTTCCTTATCTCTAACAACCAACATAGTATACAAACACAGAGTAGGCTTTCAATAAACATCTGTTAAATAATAATTAGGACTTGAGGAAAATAACTCTCAATAGTTCCTCTACCTGGCAAGTTTTTTTTTTTTTTTTTGTACTATGTTCCCATTTATCCTTGGTATCTATTCTCTGATGCATGACCTAGTGAAAAAATCCATTAAATATTATTTGACATTGCTTGCTTAAACAACTGCCACTATTCTAGGTTTAGAGCCTCTGTAAGACTAAGAACCACAGTGTGTCCATTTCAAGACAACATATTCAAAAACTCTGATACTTTGGTTTTTTAAAGCTGTATTAGTTTTCTAGGGCTACCATATGAAAAATACCACAAACTGGTGGTTTAAACAAGAGAAACCGCTCACTGTTCTGGAGGCTGGAGATACAAGATTAGGGTGTCAGCAGGTTTGGTTTCTCCCGAGGCCTCTTCTTGAATTCCAGACACCAGCCTTCTTGTTGCAGCCTCACATGGACTTCTCTGTGTATGTGCATCCGTGGTGTCCCTTCTTAGAAGGACACCGGTTATACTGGATTACCTCCCCACTCTTAGGACCTCATTTAACCTTAATTATCTCTACAAAGGCCCTATCTCCAAATGCAGTCTTATTGGGGATTAGGGCACCAGCATATGAATTTCAGGGGACACAATTAAATTCCAACGGTGGCTGTCTTTTGTTCTGTTTTGGATACCATGCCTATGCAGAACATAACATTGATTTTTTTTTTTTTTTCTCAGTTCTTTGGTCAGATAAACACAAGAACTCTGTAACACCCAGGTGGAGATAAGAACATTTAAACTTTATTTAGTATTTTGCAATTGATGCTTTCTTCTTGTTGTTAAATGCAAGAAAAGACTTCCACACCCACATTCTCAAGAATTCTTTCAGGCATCTTCAAATATAGTAATGTAAGTCCCCTCCCCCATTTTACTTATTCATTAAATATTTAACAAAAGTTCACAGATAATGTTAACTGGTATTAGGATTTTCCCTAAACTGGTCAGATTATTTTTAATAAATTACTAAACCAATTGACTCAACTATTTATTTGAGTGACCTACACTGAGAAAGTACATAGTTAAACACTGAGTCCTTATAAGATACTTTGGAAAGTAATATTCAAGTGACTAGTAATGTGTACAAGGTTTCCTTTTAGGTTGATGAAATGTTCAAAACTTAGATTTTGATAATGGTTGGAAAACTTTGTCAATATATTAAATACTGAATTGTGTACTTTGAAAGAGTGAATTTTATGGTGTGATTTATATCTCAGTATATCTTAAAAGGTAATTTGCAAACTGTTATTAATGCATTTGTTATAAATTTTAGCCTAATTCAGATATTTACTTAGTATGCTGAATTCAAATTAGAATGATCTCTTATGGAAGTATTTTCCCATTACTTTAGATCTGAAGTTTCTTATTTATTCTCTAGCCAGTCCTCACCACTTTGTAAGAAGAATCTAATAAGGTTTAAAATTTTTTTCCATTTACATAGTAGAGAAAATTAAAATGCAGATCAGTAGAACACTAATCACGTTGAAATTTGGAAAATTAACCATAAGGAATTCAAGATCCAGAGGAAAAGAAAGGCTAGCATATGAAGGACTCTTCGATCTATTGAAACTAAGAAAACTGAAAAAAATTTTTTTTTTTTTTTTTTTGGCTGAAAAGATGAGGACCAAATCCCTGAAGTTCGGGCATGACATCTAAAAGCATCTTTTTCTGTCAGTCACCTCCATGTCAGAAAATGTACTATGAAAAAAAAGTGACTTTCATATGCTGGCAAGTGTAGTTTCTACTACTGTCCCTAATCTACTAGAGATCTTAAGTGATTTACTGTTGCTCACTGTTCAAGTTTATAATTCAGTGTGTGGCTCTTGATCAGGCTTTCCCTAGGACAAAAATAATGCTTTTAACTCAGGGCGAGATGAATCACTAAAATTCAGAAAACAAGTTTCTAGTCAATTTTATAGAATCTCTCTCATTACTTTAATTGTTTTGCCCTGATCAAGCAAAATGTGTTCTGACATAAGTATTGCACTTTAATATCAAGTTGTTTTTAGAATTTTTAGTTACAAATGATCTTTGGAAAAGCATTTTAAATAAAACGAATAGCATTTAATGTTTACCACTTGTCAAAGTTGCCTAAATGGCTGCTTTTAGGAATGGGGGGAAAACCTCAAGTCTGGAACTTGCAGCTCTGCCTTTCTGTAGAGAAAAGGAGTAAATGCAGCTAATGTCCACTCTCCTAACAAATCCAGTAAGTTGAAGGTTTTGTTTGTTTGTTTTTTTTAGTGTTTAATGATTTCCTCAGTAATCTATTTATTCCAAAATATCTACATTTCCTCCTCTTGCTTCATGCAAACACGGCCTATGATTTCCCATCCAAGAAAGGTTTGGGTATTTTGAATGACCTTTTTTCACAAACTTGAATTGTAGTCCATTCCTCTTTGTTTTCTCTCTGAATGATACATAAGCTTGGGAAAATGTTGCTGGATTTCTTGGAGCATAAAATGCAGAGATTCCCAGCGTTCTCAGAGCTTGGTAACAATGCTTTACTTCAGCCTGGCAGCATGCCTGAGGGGCTAAGGGCCCAAGGCTGCCTTTGAAAGGAAAGACCTAGAGAAGCCAAGGAAGAAGAGAATCAGTCTATAATTTAAAGAGGGTTCCAGTTTGATCAGTTCCACTAGCCTCCTGTGTCTACATGTGGTCACAGAATCTACTGAAGAGCTGATTAATCTAAAATAATAATTGGTTTTTGCCTGGCCAATCACATTAGCCATGAAACAGATCTCATTAAGTCACTATTAAAATGCATCTAATTCAGACCCACTGCAGGTTATCATGAGGGAAATGGCATTTGAAAAGAGGTTCTTCAAGCTGCTGTGTGAAGGATGGATGGGAGGGGAGAATTGAGAGGCTTCTGTCTCTTCTGTGGCTGCCTCTATCAGTTTAATAGCCTTCTCAGGCTACTTTCTGCATATGTACCACTTCATATTCTTTTTTTCCCCTACCACAACTAATTAATTTTTAATGCAAGTAATAGCTTCACCTCTCAATTCAGCCCCTTAGAGAACCCAGCCTAATGACCCTGAATATGCAGTGCTCCTCGGTAAGAAATCATATTAATGTAGATTTGGGGCTTGCAGCTTAGAGGATAAATGAAATTCTCTTTAGATTGGTTTGCTCCACTTGGGTGGATAGCATGCCTTCTCTCCTGACTGGTACCACTTCCCTGATTTGTATTTTAAGCTCACTACTCTACCCTGACATATAGATATTTCTGAAAGTTCAGAAACAGGGGTTTTTGTCATCGCTCTCAAGCGCCATTTTCTTTAGCAAATCACAGGATGTCAACTGGAAGGAAATCTTAGAAATCATCTATTCCTATCCTTGCACTGTGCAGAAAACATGTAGAAATCTACAGAGGACAAGTTGGATGAAGATGGAAAGCTGTTATTTTGCTCACGCTAAGGAATTTGTACTTTGTCCTGGGAGTGCTCAAAGGTGGTTGAATGCTGTAGTTGCTTTGGGGTAAGCAGGTCACAGTCCGGAATGCTCATTCTGGCAGCAGTTGGAAGGGCAGTTAGGAGAGGGTAAAACTATAGCCCACGAAGAGCAATTAAGGGTCTGTTTTACTATTCCTGGTGAAAGGTCATGAATTGAACTAGGTCACTGAGTGTCAGGAGGAAGACCAGAGCATAGGTGAGTGCTGGTGAAGAGACTGAACAATCGAATGTGGTGGGTGAAGGAGAAAGAGGAGCTGAGCGTTATCGATTGGTGATTGGCGGGCAAGCTGCATAGTCCTACCATTCAACATGATAAAAGACAACAGGCTGGAGGGTCATGTGAATGTTTGGCTATGTGGGTAATAATAATAATAGTAATGCTAGTAAGGATACCGAGTTTTAGAGGTATATGAGACATCACGGGGAGATGTCTAAGACATGTGAAATTAACAGACTTCATGATAACAGATATGCTCGATTTATCTTCTGATCCATATGTTATCAAATATATTTGTCTTCTCCGAGTATGTCCTTTCAATTTTTAACAAGAGAACAGTCTTAGAAAACTATTTAGTCCCATTTCTGCCATGACCTTTAGTAAGCCACTTCATCCCTGTGAACCTAAGTTCTTTATCTAAACAAGAGGATAATAAGAGGCTCATCTTACTTTAACTTCATGTAGGGATCATGTGGACTGATAAGGGAACGTATTTTGAAAGCCCAAAAAGTGAATACACATGTAATAAACTAATTTCCTATTCAGACTTGAGAAAGAAGGACATGTATATTCCTGTTACAGAAACTTGACTTTAAGGGATCTCCCCCTTGTGTATTCCTTGCGCATTAAGGAAATACTCAAATATATGCAAAACTCTGGCAAAAAAAAAAAAAAAAAAGATGGCATTCTTACATTCTGTCATCTGGCTGTCAGTGTTTCTAAGGAAGAGCATTCCTTTATTTTCACTGCAGTATTCAGTTATCACCCAGGAAACCACTGGGCCTGTTTTGACATCCAGGAGTTTCCTTGAGTGATGTATATGTAGGAGAAGGTATTTGTGATGGGATAGGGAGGAAGGCATGAAATCTGTAATTTGGTGGAGAAATAGCTTGCAACTCAGAATTTTTTTGGTCTGAATTTAGACTGTCAGGAACCTGAGTAGTTGCAAGGCTTTTTTTTTTTTTTTTTTTTTTTTTTAAAGAAGTTAATAGGCTTGACAGGTGTGATTACAAACTATGCTTACAGATTTTTCAGAAATCGATTTCTAGGAGCACGGGGGTGGCTCAGTGGGTTAAGCCTCTGCCTTCGGCTAAGGTCATGATCTCAGGGTCCTGGGATCGAGCCCCGCATTGGGCTCTCTGTTCAGCAGGGAGCCTGCTTCCCCCTCTCTCTCTGCCTACTTGTGATCTCTTTCGCTCTGGCAAATAAATAAATAAATCTTAAAAAAAAAATTGATTTCTAGTTGTGGTAGCTTTCATTTTGACCTGCAATGGGATTAGAAGAACATTCGGAAGATGTGTTCAGAGACTACGTGGTATAGGATTGCTGTGTGTTGCTTTCTATTCCTGTAGACTATAAGGTGATTGCGTGCAAGAAAGACCTAGTCTTAGATTTATAACAGGACATCGGAGGCCAAGATAAAAAGAAAATGATACATTTTTACAGAAAAGTCCCTTGGAAGTCCTTTTAAATTAGAAAACCTTTATTTTTCAGTTATATAAATAATGATCCTAAAACCTAGCTAGAAAGTCTCTGCAGAAAGCTTAATTGGAAACACACCTGGCCTCACTACCACAAACTTGGTGTCTTGTTCTTGACTCAGACACTCTTGTGCAAATCGGCAAATCTCTTTACCACTCTGAGCCTCTGCTTACTCTAGTGAAATATGAGAAAGGAATTTATAAGATTATACCCGGAATTCCTTCTAGCTCTAAAATCCTGAATCTTGGGTCTTCTCAGAATTCCTAAAATCCTTCTCAGTTTGACTTGTGTGTGTGTGTGTGGGGGGGGTTGTACATCAAAGTGGACAGTTTTATATAATGATAAGGTTCAGCTCTTGGTAAAACTGAGAATTCTGTGTTGCATGAAACAGTGAACACACAACATTTAAGAGAGCTCATTCCCTGCTATGGGCAGGCATTTTCAATAACTGCATATTTGGCCATTATTGTTTCTCTCTTTTTTGGCTCATATCAGGCCAAAACCATCCATTATTTGTCTTCAGGTGGCTATCCAGGCATTGTAGGTATTTAAAGAAACCATTTGGGGAGGGAAGCAACAACCATGTAATATTAAAGATGCCTTGAGCAGTGTATCCTATTGTATTTTCAGCCAAAGGCATTAAAAAAAAAAGAAAAGGGACTGGGTTCTAATGGCACAGTCTGTTTCTCTACACTGCATTTCTATTTAATTAAAGCATTTCTCCCCTATTTGTTATTTCCAGTTTTTGTTTACACAGAAAGCATAATAAGTTAATAAATAAACACATAGACTAACATCTCTATCTTTCCAGCCTCCGTGGGGTACTGCTTCATTAGCTGAAGTCAAAAGGAAAAAAAATAACACATTCCTGCTATGTCTTTTTCCCTTATATTGTTCTGGTCAGTGGTCAGTGCTCCATCCTATGTTCATTTGTCATATATGTATCTCATTTTGCCAGCTAATTGTGAAGATTTAGGTGGAAATTTTCCTATTATTTAGTCTTTGCCATGTGCAATACTGACCTCAGTCTTAATGTAGTGTGGACTATGAGAAAGGCACTGCCTTAAGCTCCTCAAGGGATACCAAGAGGTTTGAAGTGCAGTCTGGGTTTTCTTGGCGTTTGCTATCTAACAAGGCAGACAATTGTAGTCCAAGGAAAGGATGTGGAGAAATTTGCTTTGATAGGGATCACATCATTGTTCTGTGCTGATTTGACTAATGTCTCTATGTGCCACCTAAGTTTTCCTAAGGTACAAGAAGTCCACCTCCAGTCAAGGAAATTTGTGCAGGTTCTATGCTGTTTCGGCCCACTTTCCAGTCCAATTGGTAAACACAGTTACAACGGGTCCCAAAAAAGGAAGACAATTCTGAGACCCGTCTTGAGGAATGGGCAGGATTTTGATAGACACAGATGATGACCAAGGGAGAAGGAGATCAATTGGCAGGAATGAAGAGCATTAAGAAATGGAGGGTGGCCAGAAATTGAAGAGAGGAGGGTTCTGGGAAGTGCAAGTGATGTAATTTGGCTGCAGTAGCAGGGAGATGAGCTTTCGTAGTTAGGGAGTTACATCATCAGTGAAGCTTTAACATGAATTCTGGCAGCAGTATGGAAAGTGGATTAAGAGTGGGGAGAGCCTAGAGGCATGGAGAGCAGGTGAAATAATTGAGAAAAGAAATGCGAGGCTGATCTATTGAAAGGGCTCTGGGAATGGAGCTAAGGGGCAGATGGTAAAGGGCATGGTGATGGATCCGTCCGTGACCATTGATTGGATCCAGGATGCCACTGAAAGAGAATGTCAAAGACAAAGCTGATTTATTTTGGTGAATTTTGTCATGGCCATAATTGCCTTAGTTGTTTCCATCAGTTCTCTCACCAGTGTATCTTTTTCCATTTTTAAAATTTTCCCATATATTTGGAGGCTACAAAATGAATTTATGTATGCTTATTGTATATATCTCCCAGCTTAATCATAAAATATTTAGGATATATAAATGAAATATTATTACTAAAATATAGATGTAAGATGTTCTGGTTAATAAGTAATGCATCTCTTGTCCAACTTTTCACTTGACAGCTGGAATCATAGAGATTTTATAAGGGGGATTATTACAAAGACCTAAAAACAAATACCAAAATGACTCTCTGCTTTATATTTCCTGAAGACACATATGTAATAGTTAATTAACTGGATCCTATGCTTGTTCAAAAGTCTTTAAAGTCATCTGAGATGCAGTATAAGGGGTACTGTCTCAGCCATCTCTCCATTCAAGACCCAAGTAATGGATGGTTATCAGAGAGCACCTGGAAAATATTACTACAGAGTCTCTAAAACAGGCACTGAGGGAAGTTTCCCAATTAGTATTCCTCACCTATTTTTGTGTATCTATATTTCTCATTTAGAGTAAATCCTAGCACCATCCACCCAGTACACAAGTCAGAATCAATGAAGTAGTTCCACTCCCCTCACAGCCAATGAGTCATCAATCTCTGTTTATTGAACTTTTAAAAAAGATTTTATTTATCTTATGGGGGGAGGTGGGGAGGGAGAGAGAGCATACGCTAGCACAGAGGGAGAAGCAAACTCCCTGGTGAGCAAGGAGTCCCTATGTGGGGCTCGATCCCAGGACCCTGAGATCATGACCTGAGCCCAAGGCAGACACTTTAACCAACAGAACCACCCAGGTGTCCCTGTTTGTCAAACTTTAAAACCTCTGGAATCCATCCATGCCTTTCCATAACCAGTGTTCTTCCTTACTTCTGAATATCATTTTTGCACAATCTTTGTGTCCGTACTTCTCTCATCCTCTTCTTGTCCCTTCTCCATATTATATTGATTTCATTTAAACATGGATGATTTTAAAAGAAAATGCTGGTTCTATAAGAAGTAGCTGATTGTTTCCGAGAATTTAGAAAATATGGAAATCCTTCTCAACAACTTCAACAGAAAATGATTGGAGTAACTGTTTTCTTAATTCTCCGAGGACAGTGCACAGTTACTACCACACTGGGTGAATAGGACAGACGCTTATAGAACAGGGCTGGGAAAACTGCAGCCTACAGGCCAACCTGACCTTGCTGCCTGGTTTGTAAATAGTTTTATTGGAACAAGCCACACCCATTAATTTCATGGGTGTTTGCCATTGTCTATGGTTGCTTTCACACTGCAATGTCATAGTTGAGCAGTTGCTGTGAAAGAGACCATATGGCCTGCAATATCTAAAATAATTACTATCTGGCACTCCTTTATAGAAAAAGGTGGCTAACTCCCACTTAAGACGTTAAGGCATAATGCTCCTTGGTGAGCTGGTTGAGAGGGGTTGCCACCCAGGAAAGTTTAAAGAGAATATGAAAATAACCCATAATCATTATAACCCAAATATAGCCACTAATGTCATTTTAATACATTTCTAGAAAAGTTTTGTGTTTACATACATAATAGTGTAACAATATCATTGGGATCACAGTATTGACCACATTTTATGTATTATGTTATTAGATATTTCTTAGTTATAATTGCTGGATGTTATTCCAACATATAGAATTTAGCAGTTCTGGTAATGTTGGGCAATGTGATCTACATTTTTTGTTTCTGTAAATACACCGTTAAAAAAAAAAAAAAACACAACTTATCAGGGGGTGCCTGGGTGGCCCAGTTGGTTAAGTGTCCGATGGTTTCAGCTCAGGTCTTGATCTCAGGGTCAGGGGTTTGAGCCCTGTGTCCAACTCTGCACTAAGCAGGGTGTCTACTTGAGGATTCTCTCTCTCTTTCTCCCTCTGCCCCTCCCTCCACTTGCACATATACTCTCTCTCTCTCTCCAAATAAGTTTTTTTTTTTTTTTTTTTAAAGATTTATTAGGGAAGCCTGGGTGGCTCAATTGGTTAAGCATCTGATTCTTGATTTCGACTCAGATCATGATCTCAGGGTCATGAGATTGAGCCCTGCCTAGGGCTTTGTGCTGGGCATGGAGTCTGCTTGAGATTTTCCCTCTCCCTCTCCCTTTGCCCCTGTCCCCCTCCCCCTCTCTGAAAACAACAAAACAAAACAAAAAATAAAGAGCAAAAAACAACTTATCAGATGTATTAAAAATTACTTAGTCAAATGCAACATGATCTCTTAAATTGGATCCTGGAATGGTAAAAGGACATGGTGGAAAAACTAGTGAACTATGAATAAAGTCGTAGTTTAGTCCATAGTGTTGTACCAATGTTAATCTTTTAGTTTTGAAAAATGTAATATGGTTACATAAGATGTTAATTATAAGGGAAGCTGAGTGAAAAGGATACAGGAACTCTGTATTATCTATTAAAACTCACCTGAGAATCTAAAACTATTCCAAAATATAAAATTTAAAATAAAAATTTAAGTCAAAGCTATAAACTCTTCTGGGAAATTTTAATGAGGTACAACTTACATATAGGGAAGTGTACATATCATAAATGTACAGCTTGACTTTAAAAATTGAACACATTCTCATAACCACCACCCAGATAAAGAAACAGAACATTAGTCATATCACAAATACAGCACCCGCTTCTAGTAACTATCTCCTCCTAAGGTTAATGTTATCCTGATTTCTAGCAAAAGAATATTAATTTTTCCAGCTTTTTCAGTTTATGAAATATAATCACATAGCATGTATGCTTTTATGTCTGGCATATTTTGCTGAACATCAAGATTTACCCATGTCATTGCATATAGTTGTAGATTGTTCATTCTTATTGTTGTCTCATATTCCACTGTATAAATATAGCACAGTTTATCCATTTGACTATTAAAAGGCATTTGGGTAAGTTGTAGATTTCGGCTATTAGGAAAAATACTGTTAGAAACAATCATGTACAGATATCTTTCACTTAGTATATGTACCTATTTCATAGGGCATATGTCTAGAACTGATACTGTTGGGTCGGTATACATTTGTTTGGCTTTAGAAGTTTTCTTTAGTAGATAATGAAAAATAGCTTTCTAAAGCACTTGTGTCAACTCTCTGTTATCACAGTGGCATTAGAATTTTCTATGACAAGACCACTGAAAAATGCCCTAATATTCCAAGGGAAAGTATTTATAACCTAGAATTGTATACTAGCCAAATTCTCCTACAAGGTGAGAGTAGAATTAATCCATTTCCAAATGTATACCTCTCAAAAAATTCCCTTTTATGGACTCTGTCAGGAAATTTCTGGAAAATGTGACTCTCTGAAAGAGATTAAACCAAGAACGAAGAATATACCTGAGCTAACATGAGAGAGAAGAGATCATACTGAAGGAGATTTCTATGATAAGAGCTGTACGTCAGGCTTAGAGAAACAGTAGCTCAGAGTAGAGCAGGTGGCTGGTACCCTCTGGGAAGGATGGCTCCCCTCCAGAAAAAGTTGAGTTAATGGACTACTTGATGTGTTTACCCTTATTGAGAATGACTTTTATAGCATAGTTAGGAGTAGGAGAGTGGGGGAGATAAGGATAGTTCCCCAGAAAATCATAAGGTACAAAAATAAGGCAATTATAAACTCCAAACAAAAAAACTTAAACAATCATCGTACCTAAAGTGAGCATGCCATGAATAATACTTATGTAGTTCTAATATAAATGCTGAACTGATTTAATAAAAATATGATCTATTTATATTTATATCACAGGAAAAGTTTTAATGGATGATCACGGTGAAAGAAAGCAAAATTTTGAATTTTCCTAATAGGACAAAAAAATAGAAAGTGTTTACAATGGGGGGCTAGAATAGCAGGTATGTGCATATTTAGAAAAATGGAGGAAATAATATAAGAAAAAGTGAAGAGTTGATAAAATGCTGTCAGTGATGGGTCAGGATGGTGGGTGACTGTTTATACTATAAGCATATACTTTATATAAAACCCTGGTCAACTCAATTATGTATGGTGATCTTTCTTATTTAATAGTTTAGAAATTATATAAAGAATTTATAAGTAAATAAAATATAAAGAATACTAAAACTCAGTATTAAGACCAACCCCATTTAAAAAGAATGCAAAACTTGAACAGATGCTTGACAAAAGATAGATGGATAATCAACGAGCACATGAAATGATACTGAACATTAGTCACCAATGAAGTAGAACTTTAAACCACTCTGAAATGCAATTTCACATGTACTTGAATGTCTAAAATTGGAAAGACTGAAAATACCAGTCTCAGAGAATGCTAAGCAACTGGAACTTGCACAAGTTAGTGATGATAGTATAAAATGGTTTAACTGTTTTGGAAAATGGTTTGGCAAGTTTTTATAAAGTTAACATACATCTACCTTTGACCCAGGAATTCCTAAGTATTTACGAAAATGAAATGAAAATATATGTCCACATAAAGACTTGGACACAAATGTTCAAATGTTCATACTATTATTGATAAAAGTAAAAAAAAAACCAAAACAGCAAAATGGTCATCAGCAAAAAGGTCATCAGCAAAATGGATAAAGAAATTATGGTAAATTCACACAAAGGAATGCTACCTGGCAATAAAAAGCAGTGAACTAGTGATACTTGAGATAATGGTAACAAACTTCAGAAATGTCAGTTTGAGCAAGAGAATTCAAGTACACCAGTACATATATTAGATGATTCCATTTATGTGAATTACAAGAAACCAGAAAATGATTGCCTATAGACATGGAAATCAACCTGAAAGGGGTACCAGAGAATTTGGGGAGTAATTGAAACGTTATTTATCTTGTCTTGGGTGTTGGTAATTTGGGTAGGTATAATTGACAAGCTATTAAACTTAAGATTGTGGAACACTACATCAAAAACTAATGTACTGTATGGTGACTAACATAACAATAAAAAGTAAACTTAAGATGTATGCATTTTTGTATATAAATTACATCAAAAAATTAAAGTTCATTGTATACCACTTTCCTGGTTTTCGTGCTAACACAAAGATTCTTGGATTTTACTATTGGACATTTAGGTCATTTTTATTTTTCTATTCTATATCAAGTAGTACTTGATGAAGAATCTTCATTTTTCCTTGACCACTAATGGTCTGAGGGCAGAATCCTACGTAAGAGCAGAATTCCCTGCTTACTCATCATGTGTATTTTAAAGATTTTTAAAAACATGTTACAAACTTATCCTCCAGAAAAATTGAACGAATTTCCTCTAGCACATAGGAGAATACCAACAGTGATGTTATTTATTCTTACATTAACTAACTTTAAGAGGGACAGTATTTTATTTTTCTAGCAAATAATTCTGATCTTAATGTCACTAGGATCTCAATTTGAATCCTAGCTCAGCCACTTATTAACTACGTGTCTGTGGGCGAGTTACACACTCTTAAGTTCGAATTTCCTCATTTATAAAATCGGGGCAAATAATAGTACCTAAATCTTAAAACTGCTTGTCAGGATTAAATGAGACCTCACAAGTAAAGAGCCAAGTAGAGGGCCCAGATGGTACCCTGATGCAGCTAGGTAGATTCATGTAGACTAAATTCCCTGATAATCAACTTACTATATATGCATTTCCCTGCCAACTAGGAGACAGATTGAAATCTGGTTTAGGATGGTTCACTATAGGCTTTATATCATCAGGGAGGAAGAAGGTTGAAGTCTACAAAAAGACTTTTTTTTAGGGAAGTAAGGACAGAGGCAGAAGTAAAGTCAGGCAGGGGAGCGGCAGGGGGAGATGTGGTAGGAGAATAAAGAAGGAATTGCATTTACATGTGGAGCATAAGGAAAAACATGGAGGACATTGTGAGAAGGCAAGGAAGGGTGAATTGGAGGAAATCGGAGGGGGAGATGAACCATGAGAGACTGTGGACTCTGAGCAACAAACTGAGGGTTTTGGAGGGGAGGGGGTGGGGAGATGGGTGAGCCTGGTGGTGGGTATTGAGGAGGGCACGGATTGCATGGAGCACTGGCTGTGGTGCATGAACAATGAATCTTGGAACACTGAAAAAATAAAAGTAATTGGAAAAAAAAAAGAAGGAACTGCATTTGGCTTACTACTTTTTTTTTTTTTATTATGTTATGTTAGTCACCATACGGTACATCATTAGTCTTTGACGTAGTGAACTACTACTTGAGAGATACAACAGCAAGTGGCAGAGACAGAAAAAATTAGAACTGGATTTGGCAAATTCATCTTCTGGTAGGTTGGATTTCAATGACTTGCTTTCTAGCAAACAGGCCGGCTCCCAACAATCAATGACTGCGAACTATTTTAGCTTAAATTTGTATTTAGTTATATGGACATTTAAACTTCATTTTAAGTGTTTATTTAAATTCCAGTTAGTGAACATACAGTGTAATATTAGTTTCAGGCGTAAATATAGTGATTCAACACTTCCATACATCACCCGGTGCTCATCACAAGTGTGCTCCTTAATCCCCATCACCTATTTCGTCCATCTTCCCCACTCACCACCCCTCTGGTCACCATCAGTTTGTTCTCTATAGTTAAGTGTCTGTTTCTTGGTTTGCCTCTTTTTCCCTTGCTTGTTTGTTTTGTTTTTAAAATTCCACATATGAATGAAATCATATGGTATTTGTCTTTCTGACTCATTACACTTAGCATAATATTCTCTAGCTCCGTCCATGTTGTTGCAAATGGCAAGATTTCATGCTTTTTATGGCTGAGTAATATTCCATTCCATTTGGTGCAATTGTAAATGGGATTGATTCCTAATTTCTCTTTCTGCTGCTTCACTATTGGTATATAAAAATGCAGATTTCTGTACATTGATTTTGTATCCTGTGACTTTACTGAATTAATTTATCAATTCTAGTACTTTTTTGTGGAGTCTTTCGGGTTTGGTATATATAGTATATCATCCACAAATAGTGAAAGGTTGACGTCTACCTTGCTGATTTGGATGCTTTTTATTTCTTTTTGTTGTCTGATTGCTGTGGCTAGGACTTCTAGTACTATGTTAAATGTAGCAGGAGTGGACATCCTTGTCTTGTTCCTAGAAAAGCTCTCACTTTTTCCTCATTGAAGATGATATTAGCTGTAGATTTTTTCCTATATGGGCTTTATTATGTTGAAGTATATTCCCTCTAAACCACCTTTATTGAGGGTTTTTATCTTGAATGAATGTTGTACTTTGTCAAATGCTTTTTCTGCATCTAATGAAATGATCATATGGTTCTTATCCTTTTATTAATGTGGCGTATCATGTTGTTTTGTGAATACAGAACCACCTTGCAACACAGGAATAAACCCCACTTGACTGTGGTGAATGATTTTTTTTAAAGTATTGTTGGATTCAGTTTGCTAGTATCTTGTTGAGAGTTTTTGCACCCATGTTCATCACATGGTGATGTGAGAGCTACAGGATATTGGCCTGTAGCTATCTTTTTTGGTAGTTTCTTTATCTGGTTTTGGTATCTGGGTAATGCTGACTTCATAGAATGAGTGTGAAAGTTTTCCTTCCTTTTCTATTTTTTGTAATAGTTTGAAAAGAATAGATATGAACACTTCTTTAAACGGTAGAATTCCCCTGGAAAGCCATCTGCCCTGGACTTTTGTTTGTTGGGAGATTTTTGATTACTATTTCAATTTCTTTGCTGGTTATCAGTCTGTTCAAGTTTTCTATTCCTGTTTCAGTTTGGGTAGTTTATATGTTTCTAGAAATTTATCCATTTCTTCCAAGTTGTGCATTTGTTGGCATATAGTTTTCCATAATACTCTCTTATATTTCTGTGGTGGTGGTTGTTATTTCTCCTCTCTCCTTTGTGAATTTTATTTGTTTGGGTCCTTTCTCCTTTTGATAAGTCTGGCTAGAGCTTATTCAATTTTATTTTTTCAGAGAACCAGCTCCCGGTTCCATTGATCTGTTGTTTCTTTTAGCTGGTATATAATTTATTTCTGCTCTAATCTTTACTATTTCCTTCCTTCTGCTGGTGTTAGGCTTCATTTGTTCTTTTTCTAGCTCCCTTAGGTGTAAGGTTAGGTTGTTTTAATGTTTTTCTTGCTGCTTGAGATAGGTTTGTATTGCTATATATTTCCCTCTAGGACCGCTTTTCCTGCATTCCAAAGGTTTTGGACCCTTGTGTTTTCATTTTCATTTGTTTCCATATATTTTTTAAAATTTCTTCCTTGATTTCCTTGTTGACTCATTCATTGTTTAGTAGCATGTTTAACCTCCATGAATTTGTGGTCTTCCCAAATTTTTTCTTGAGGTTGACTTCTAGTTTCATAGCATTGTGGTCAGAAAAGGTACATGGTATGATTTCAATCTTTTTGCATGAGTTGAGGCCTGATTTGTGACCTAATATGTGATCTATTGTGGAGGATGTTTCGTGTGTCCTTGTAAAGAATGTGTATTCTGCTATTTTAAGATGGAATGTCCTGAATATGTCTGTTAAGTCCCTCTGGTCCAGTATATCATTCAAAGCCATTGTTTCCTTGTTAATATTCTGTTTAGATGATCTGTCCATTGATATAAGTGGGGCATTAAAGTCCCCTAATATTATTGTATTACTTATTAGTCCCTTTATGCTTTTGTTTTACATATCTGGGTGTTCCCGTGTTGGGTACATGAATATTTATAATTGTTATGTCGTCTTGTTGGATTGTCCCTTTTATTATTATATTATGCTCTTCTTTGTCTTTTGTTACAGTCTTAGTTTTAAAGTCTATTTTGTCTGATACAAGTATTACTACTCCAACTTTCTTTTCACATTCATTTGCATGATAAATGTTTCTCTGTCCTCTATCTTTCAATCTGCAGGTGTGCCAGGTGTCCTTAGGTCTAAAATGAGTTTTGCAGCATATAAATGGGTCATATTTTTTTTAATCCCTTCTGACACCCTATGTCTTCTGATTGGAGTGTTTAGTCCATTTACATTCAGAGTACTGACATGTATTTATTGCCCTTTTATTACTTGTTTTTCATTGTTTCTGTAGATTTTCTCTGATCCTTTCTTGTCTTTGTCACTTTTGCTCTTTCCTTTATACTCAGAGTCTCCTTTAATATTTCTTGCAGGGCTGGTTTAGCAGTCACAAACTCCTTTAGTTTTTGTCTGGGAAACTGTTTCTCTCTTCTATTCTGAATGGTAGGCTTTCTGGATAGAGTATTCTTGGTTGCAGATTTTTCTCATTGAGTACTTTGAATATATCATGCCACTCCCTCTTGCCAATTTTCTGTTGAGAAATCTCCAGCTAGCCTTCTGGGTCTTACCTTGTAAATTAAGGACTTCTTTTGTCTTGCTGTTTTTAAGATTTTTCCTTATCACTGTATTTTGCAAATTTAACTACAATATGTCTTGGTGTTGGCCTGCTTTTGTTGATTTCTTATGGGAGTTCTCTGTTCTTCCTGGATCTGGATGTTTGTTTCTTTCCCCAGATTAAGGATGTTTATCCTGTTATTATTTCTTGAAATAAATTTTCTGCCTCCTTTTCTCTCTTCTGGGACTCCTCTAATATGAATGTCATTACATTTGATGGAATCACTAAATTCCTGGTCTATTCTCATGTTGCATAATTCTTTCTCTCTTTTGTTCAGCTTCATTATTTTCCATCACTTTGTCTTCTAGGTCATTAATTCATTTCTCAGCTTCTTCCAGCCTGCAGTTCATTGCATCAAGCCTGTTTCCAATCTCGTTTATTGCACTCTTCACCTCTGACAGCTTCTTTCTTGACTTTTATTTCTGTAGTAAGGGTCACAGTGATGTCTTCTATTCTATTCTGAAGCCCAGTGAGTATCCATCCCTATGATTGTTGCCTTAAATTCTCCTTTAGGCATGTTACTTATATCTGTTTCACTTAGATCTCTGGCCTATGGCCTTATGTTGTGATTTCATTTGGGATAAATTCCTCCATCTTTCCATGTAGTCTAAGTCTCTGCCTTCTTCTGTGTGCTAGAAAATCCAATTATGTCTCCTGCTCCTGAAAGTAATGGCCTTATGAAGAAGGGGCCATGTCGTTCCCAGGGCCTGGTGCTTCAGGGAGTGTCTCTGGTGTGTGCTGCAGGCCCTCCGCTGTTGTGTTCGGGCTGCTCTATCCTTCAGGCCAGTTGTCTGCAGAGGCTCTCCTTGCCTGCTATGGGCAGTGTTTGGCCCCTGGCCTGAATAGGGTGAGTTTTAGCTAGGTGTGCTCTGGTGTGCTTATGAAATCAGACCTGCTACCACCTCCACCAGAACTGAGGCCCTGCAGAACCGTCCGATTGGAAGACATAGTGCGGGAAGGGGTTTGTGCTGGTCTTCTCGGGGAGAGACCTGACATGCTGGGACTGAGGCAGGCATGACTGAAACGGCCGGTCCTGCCAGAGTGAAGGGAGGTGGGCTTCTTAGGTAGCCAGTGTTGGCACTGCACTGTTTCCTGCAGTGGCTCTGTGTGTCTGTGAGTGGCAGGGAGGGAAATGTTTGCCAGCCAGCTCCTTTGTTCCTGGAGAGGCATCGAGGTGAACAATGCCCCTCAGGGATGTGTTCTAGGAGGAAATAATTTTCCCCTTGTGTGCCCCAGGCACTCTTCAGATGGCTATTTCCACAGTGTCTTCCCCTGCATTGTTTGCTTGCCTTCTCTCTCGAAGCAGCACAGTGTCCTGTGGGCTCTATCTTAAAACTCCAGGCTTTAAGCTCCACTGGTCGCATGAGCTCACAAAATTCAGCCTTTCACATTTTCCATGCCAGTGACTTTTAGGAAACATTCTCCTTGTGAGTTCCCCCTGTGTGCTCCTCTCTCTCCTTTCCTCTCTCTCATTCCCCCTTCCCTCTCTCCCCGCCCTCACCTCTCCTTCTTCACAACCATAGATCTCTCTCCTCTGTAGCGCCCATGACCCATTTCTCCCCTAAACCTTGTCTCACAACTTCCTACCTTCTTCAATGTGGCCTCTTTTCTCCTTTAGTTGTGGAGTCTGCTCTGACAGTTTTCAGGTCAATTTTGGGGGTATTTAGGATGATTTGATTATTATATAGCTATGTTTCTGGGATTAGACAAGCCTAGGATCCTCCTATTCTGCCACCATCTTCCTCTCCTCAACTTAAACTTCATTTTAATTAAAACTTTTCTTCATCAGGTATTTCTCAAATTGCAAATGGAATGTGCTTTTTTCAGTATGTGAGTCAACAAAATGTATCTGTATATTCCTACCACAAAACCCACATTAATGCTCTACTTTTCTCCACATTCATATAAGTATTCATATACATATACTTGTACACACATTTAACACACACGTCTTTGCATCTTTGTTTTTCTTACTCAGAAAAACCTCAAAACATCCTACTAAGTCAACTAATATCGCTCCAATTCACTGTTTTTAAAAATACTTCATAATACTCTGTGGTGTTAGTGCATGCTAAATCATTTAGTTCCTTTTTTTGGAGAGTGGAAAGTAATTCCTAGCTTTGGGATATCATGAGCAAAGCTACAGTAAATCATTTTTTGTGTATTTATCTAGGTATTAAGACTCTTATTTCTGTGGCAGAGGCTGAGTGGCATTTTATATTTTTCAGCAGATAAGAGGTTGTATTAATTTTGCATTTTGCAAAACATTTAAAGACTTGTTTTTCTTTAAAAATGTTATTCAGTATCATTAGTGTGTTATATTGGGTTTCTGAGTGATAGATTCTTACGAAGAGGGAAATCTGGATTCAGGAGGTTGACTGGGATTGCAGTGAGAAACACCTGCAAGGGGTGAGGGAAATGTGGGGGCTGGACTGAACAAAGGGAGAAGGTGAATTGCAATGTAGTTGCAACAGATTCCTCATCTGATCCCACTAGAAGCTCTGGAGCTGGGATGGCCCTTCAGAAGTTTCCAGAATTGAGGCTAGGGGCCTGGGCCTTTGTAATCCTGTACCAATCAGTTACTGGATGCTGCTACCCCTGGGCAAGATACATAACCTCGAGGGAGGCAACTTTTAGGCCAAGGGCAATTCTCAGAGAAGATTGCAGCTGTGAGCATTTCAGCAGCCAACAATACTGGCAGCTGGGAAAATAAGTGCCTTGGTCCTGAAGGGGTATCTAGGCAGTGCACCACAGCATTCACCACAACCAGCAATTAAAAATTCAAATGAAAACAATACCTAACATTACTGAATGCTGGAAAGAAGCCAATTAATCAAATCAATTTGCTGGAAGCCAAATTTTAAAATGACCAATTCACCAAATTATTGAGGATTATAGGCTCATAGAGTCTAGGTATATTTTTATTTGAAAGATGCTGCTGGATTGGCTTCCCAAGCAGCTGTACAACTCGCATTTCCATCCACAGTATGAGAGACCCAGAACCAGTTAATCTTGCTTTGCTGCCAGCATTTCTGTTAATTTTTCTGTAAAATAAATGTGCCAAGGAGTCCAGTATGAGGCAGTAGGGAAGTCTAAAACTGTTAGACTGGGGAATGCACGCTCAATTTAAAGACCTTGAAATTCAATCCTTTAAAAGACTACTATGTTGGCCAAACAAAATATATCTGCAGGATGTGGCAAAAGAACTGCTAGGTTGAGACCACCCTGGTTTAAAAGGAACATATATTGTGGAACAGAAAATTGTGTAGCTAAGGGAATGGAAACTTGACTTGTTTAATAACAAAGGGATAGCAAGAACAATTAATGCAGTCACCTGTGATAGCGGTTTTAATTTGGGGCAGGATTAGTTTGCAGAGTGTTGATCTTATGAACAACCAGTATTTTATTTATTAAAAATATTTTCCTAAAAATCTGTGGAGCAGATGTCTATTATAGAATAGCTACTTTAAGTAAAATGCATTGAAATTATGGCTTTAGCACTCTTGAATTATAAACTTCTAGGCAAGAAGCACAACTTTTCTCCTGCACAATTTTTATTTTCTTTTCTCTCCTCTCCTCTCCCCTCCCCTCTCCTCTTTTCTAAGATTTTATTTATCTGAGAGAGAGAGCATGAGAGAGAGTGATCACGAGCAGGGAGAAGGGGCAGAGGGAGAAGCAGACTTCCCACTGAGCAGGAAGCTTGACACAGGACCCCATTCCAGGACCCTGATATGACCTGAGCCAAAGGCAGACGCTTAACAACTGAGCCACGAGGCATCCTGTTTTCTTTTCTTTTTTTTTTTTTTTTAAGATTTTATTTATTTATTTATTTGACAGAGAGAGACAGCGAGAGAGGAAACACAAGCAGGGGGAGTGGGAGAGGGAGAAGCAGGCTCTCCGCAGAGCAGGGAGCCTGGTGATGCGGGGCTCGATCCCAGCACTCTGGGATCATGACCTGAGCCGAAGGCAGAAGCTTAACGACTGAGCCACCCAGGCGCCCCCATCCTGTTTTCTTTTTAAAATAGAAATCTCTATTGTGTTTATGAAATACTTATATTAGATGGGTGATGGGTATTAAAGAGGGCACTTGTTGTGATGAGCACTGGGTATTATGTGTAAGTGATGAATCATTGAATTCTACTCCAGAAGCTAATATTACACTGTTTGTTAACTAACAAAAGTTAAAACAGAACAAAATAAATAGTTTATATTAGGTACTATGCTAAAACTTGGAGTTCAATAGTGTGCTCCAGGCAAGGACCTTACATATTAGTGGAGGAGATCTACAGAGTAAACAAGAAAACAGAAAAATAATTGCTGTGGAGGAAACAGGCAAAACACTGAGAGGCAGACATCATGTAAAAAGCACGTCATCTTGTGCTAGGGGAGAACAGACTGAGTGAATAATAATACTAGAGAGCAGGAGAGAGAATGCTGTGAAAATAAAAATATATTTCTAGAGCCCATCTCAACTCAGTCATTGACTAGCTCCATGACCTTGGACAAGCCATTTAACAGCTTCCTGGCTTGAATGTCTTATTTGTAAAGTGTGTCAGCAGTGTCTACCTCAGAGGTGTGAAAATTAAATGAGTTATCAAATGTAAAGTTCTTAGAATGTTACCTGACACATAGTAAGTACTCAGTAAGTTAGCTTTCTTTATTATGACTTAGAGTTGGTGTATAAATTGGATTCATCAGCTGAGAATGAAATTATAAAATTAAATGCAAAGTAAGGCAACATTCTAAAGAAGTTGCCTGTGTTTATTATATAAGAATGGTGCTTTCTGCAGTCCTATCTACCATTGCCCTCTTTATACCTCGTGCTATAGAAATAAGAAAAATTTCTAGGACACACAATGCTGTTTCCAGTCCATATGGTGTTTCCTGAACCTCGAATGCCTTCTTTATTCCACTTTTCTTACCTCCAACATTGTGGGTCATCTTTCACATTCGAGGTCAGTTATCAATGTCTTCCAAGAAACCATATCTGCCTTTTGTTCCTCTAAAATAGTGTATTACTCCTTCCATATGAGATCTGCACATTGTAAATAATGGACTATTGTGCTCTGTCACTGTATTCTGATTTGTTTCCATTGCTGTTCCCCATAAGAACAGGGACTTTGTGTCACACCCATCTCTATTTTCAAATTTAACACAGTGAGTAATGTATAGATTTTTCAATAAATATTGAATGAATGATTGAATAAATGAATATTTTCATTGGCATCTTTCATAATTGTTGGTTAACTTTCAGCAATTACACAGATAAGTAGATGAATTAATACTGCAGTAAAGAGAAAAGCAGGCAATCAAATCACCTATGAGAAATAATAGTAGCTGGAAAAGGTAGTAAACATTGATTGCTAGCTCTTTGTATGTACATACTTCATCCACTTAACAATTATATTAGCTAATTCTAGTTATGATTCATGTTTTCAGAAGTAGAAAATGAGGCTTGAAGTTAAGCTACTTGCCCCAGATCATAAGCTAACAAAGTGGGTGGAGCCAAAAATATCTCCAAAACCTTTTCTTGCTTTGTTAGACTACTTGAGCTTTTGCATGCTACAGTAACATTGTTTTAGAATTATGTTTGAAATTTTTTATGATAATTATAATAGAAGTATTCTTAAAGTGTTATGGTCAAATTTGAGAATAGTCCATTTTCCTCTTGAGGACACACAACATATTTTAGCACACAAAAACTCTAAAGTCCTATAATTAAGGGCTTAATTGCTTTTCTTAACACAGTTTACTTTAATTGACAGACTTTTTTTTTTCCTCATGAACATTAGAGGGTCCTAGTCACCAATTCCACTATGGTGGAGAGGTTTCCTCACATATTGAACAAACAATCTGATACAGTGGTTATCCTACAGTTTAACTCAATTCTGACAGTATCTGCCCTGAGATAGCATCCTATTCCACAGGTAAAGGGCTCAGTTCTACAAGACTTCTCCACCTCTTCAGACACTAACCAAAAAGTCAGGTTATCATTTGTGCTTTTGATCAACCAGCTACAAATCAGAAGTTCCTATAACCCCTTCCTTCCTTGAATTCGATTAATTTGCTAGAGCAGTTCACAAAACTGAGAGAGCTCTTGTTTATTAGAATACTAGTTGATTATAAAAGGATAGAACTCAGAAATAGCCAGATGGAAGAGATGTGTAGGGCAAGGCATAGGGGAGGGGGTACCACTTTCCCAGCACCTTTGTGTGTTTACCAACCCAACCCGGAAGCATTCTGAATTCTGTCCTTTTGGGTTTGTATGGAGGCTTCATTATATAGGCACGATTGATTAAATAATTTGTCATTGGTGATTGATTCAACCATCAGCCCCTCTCCCCTCCCTTGAAATTGGGGTGGAACAGTTCCAACTCTCTATTCATTGTTGGTTCTCCTGGCAACCAGCTCTAAGAAGTTTTTTAAAAGTCCCCTCATTTAACATAAACCCAGTCATGGTGGAAAGGAGCTGGTTATGAATAACAGGACCTTCATGGCTCTGATGCAATTTCAGGAACTGAGGACAAGAGACCAAATATTATAACAAGATGCTACCATTGTCCTTACTGTTCAGGAAATTCCAAGAACTTGGGGAGTGTGAGCTGGGAACCATGGACAAAGACCAAAATCATATAAGAAGTATGTATTCAGTTATTCACCTGACCAAAACATATTTCTCATAAATCCCAATATTGCAAATACCCATTCATATTTTTAAAAAGCTAGGATTCTGAGCAATACACTTTGGGAAGGGCTCACTAATCTATGGAAATCACAAAATTTAGTCTCAGATGATGCTGTATAAAATATGCTGAGTCTGTTTAGTTCGTAAACTCTTCCACAGTCAAGAATGTTCCTGCCAACTGGAATCCTTTAGATAGGAATAAGGCAGGAATAAGATCAGGGTGTATGCAAGGAGGAGATGACACTTTACATAAACCCAATTGTGTATGCCTAGCTGTCAGCAAAATTCTAAGTGTACGTGAACCTTGAACAACACAGGGGTTAGGAGTGCTGACGCCTGCATAGTTAGAAATCCACGTATGACTTTTGACCCCCTCAAAGCTTAACTGCTAATAGTTTACTGTTGACCGGAAGCCTTACCAATAGCAGGCGATTAATACATATTTTGTATGCTGTATGTATTAAAATATTAAATATTATAAAATTAAATATATTTAATAATATATAAAATATATTTAATAATATATATTATTATAATAAAATTATATTAATATATTTATTTATATTATATTAATATATAATGATTATATATTATATTAATATATAAAATATTATAAAACATATTTAATATATATTTAATATATATTAAATATATTATATATTTATGGTACATAAATGTACCTGCCCTGGTTTATTTTTGAATATATTTATAAATATTTAATATATTTAATATATTTAAAATAAATATTAAAATATTAAATATTAAATAAAATTTTAAATTTTAATACATATTTTGTACAATACATAAGCTAGAGAAAAAAATGTTAAGAAAATCAAAAGGAAAATACATTGAGAGTACTGTACTGTATTTATAGAAAAACAGATAAGTAGACTTCCATAGTTCAAACCCATGGTACTAAAGGGTCAACTGCAGAGACAAAGAATGCTTACCACATTGTGTTTGGTGACAATGACAATGCAATACTTAAGGTAGAATGTGCCCCTATCAGAAAGCATTCATTTAGGTTTTTAATATTCATTATTCTTTCAATTGAAAAATGTAGGGTGCCCAGGTGGCTCAGTTGGTTAAGCAACTGCCTTTGGCTCAGGTCATGATCCTGGAGTCCCAGGATTGAGTCCCACATCGGGCTCCAGGCTCAGCGGGGAGTCTGCTTCTCCCTCTGACCCTCTCCCCTCTCATGCTCTCTCTCACTCTCTCTCAAATAAATAAATAAAATCTTTAAAAATATAAATTGAAAAATGTATATATCTCTGCAAAGAACTAATTTATATTTCAGGCTGCACATACATGAGACAGATGATAGACTTGACACTTAGAAAAACTCCACTAATGAAGAGCGTGAATCTGTGAACATTTTGTAATTTGCACACTTCTGGATTTCTTGATTAACCATCTTTTAATTGAATATTGCCACATAATATTAGTGTCGACATTTAGTTTTATAGTTGTGTTGGCATCAAGTACCAACTTGTACAACTTGTACTTAGCCTTGAACTAGTGAGGAAAGACTAGGTATGGGTTTTATATCTAAGTGATGCATTTGCACCAAAAAAGCCCCAATTTTGCCATGGCATGTTGTACAAAGTAAGAGTTGAGAATGGCTTGACAATAGAAAAGTGGTGGGAAAAAAATTGAGACCTCATACAGTCCTTGGTATCATAGGTATTATAAAGCCCAGAGGTGTGGGCCACAGCAGTCAGCATTGTATACATGTTTCATACAGTGGTCTTGTTTCCACAGATCTTATGACTTTATTGTCATTGAATTACGAATTTTATTTTGTTTTATAGTACTGTAAGAGCTACCAGAACACGTTTGTACCTGTTTTTTTTTTTGTACACATTTAAGTAACATAATAAATTTAAAGTCCCCAGTAAAGATCTGATGTAATCTAAAATAGCTAATTACGTTTTTCTGAATAAAAGATGGTGAAAGATGTAAGTCCTATAGTTCAGAGGTCCTCAAGGAGGACAATTTGGAAATGTGTGGAGGCATTGTGGTTATCACAAAAACTGGGGGCTGCTATAATCAACTACCGTGGTTTAGAAGACAGTGGCTAAGTGTCCTGCAAATGCTCAGAACAAACTTGAAAAACAGAATTGTCTTGCCAAAAATGTCAGTAATGATTTGTTAGATTAATTCCTACATCATTTTGGTTACAGTATTGTTAAAGATAAGTTTTAGCCCAGCTCTAGCCATTGCACTGGGCCATATAATCCATACATATTGATAAAGTTAATTTGTATATCGGGGCCCACAAAATAGGGGCCGCCCCAGTCGCCTGGCCCACATCAGGAGTCTAAACCTAAGTCAGCCTGCACTTCCAAGAAACACCTGTCAAGGAATCATAACATGCACCAATCACAATCCTCCAACTCCGCTTCAGCTAGGTCACCTTAACCTAGAAAACAGGACATATTAGCTTTTTAAGGAAATCCCTGACCTCTAACCCATCATGCCCTGTTTTCACAGTGCCTCTTCTAGCATTCTATACAACTTGCTCTTGCCCCATATCCTTCTAGAACAGTCTTTCACTGCTTGAGGACACTGTGTTCCCCCAATCCATGGATAATTTTTTCCTTGAATAAGCGATATCAAACTCATCACTAAACTGTATTTTTGTCATTTGGCCATTTTTATGCCAATCTGCCTCCTTGCTTTAATATTCTCCCATTGTCTTTTCCCCTTCATTCACAATTCTTTTCTTTCCAACCTTGTTACATAAAGGATCCAAATGTGTTAGTGTATGTGCGTGCACCTGATTAGCTAAGCAATTATCGAAATTGGACTGGAATTACTTGGTTTAGATCTCTAGAACTAGTTCACTTTTTTATAGTTTTGATCTTTAGGTCTGTATTTGTTTATAAATGCCATCATAATCAATTTTGTCTAAAAGATCATGACTTTTTCAGTCCTTCACAGTCACAGCTCAGGGTTCATTTTTTCCCCCCGTTTTATTTGCATGCAATACAAATTTCTTAATCTTTGCCTCAATTTTATGATTTATGGAATGGAGAAAAGGCACAGACCCCGTAGTTTTGCTGTGAGAATTATGAGAAATAAGGGTGTACATAGTTTAAGTCATTGACTACACACAGCAAGTGGTTAATAAGACTTAGCTATAGAAAGCTCTATGTGTTTTTCCCAATGAATACATTTGAATTTCTGATAGTCCCGTTAGAAAAATGACTGACATTTTAGAGCTGAACAGGAACACAGAGTTATTGTTACGTGGAGCAAAGTGAAACAGAGAGGAGAGTCACCAGCATCCAATATAGGCACCTCTAGTGAGTCTTCTCATTTTCACTTAAATGTTTTCCTACTTTACCACCCTTCTACCCTGGAGGTTGATTTAAAGAAGTTAAGGAAATTGGATGACAGCGAGCTAATTATTTTCGAAACTATTATTTACATTTATTTAAAATTTAAATAAGAGTTGAGAAAGCAGGATAAGGACCATTTATTTCTAACATTTAGAAATCACACCATATTTTATAAATGTAGAAATTACAGTATTTTTTCAAAACCAGGATAAAAATTTAACATCTCGGATGTTTAAATATCCACTGTAAATTTGAAGAGTAGCATGTCAATTGCAAGAACACATTTTTGATCATCTATCCTACTCAGTGGCAGTTTGGGCCAAGAAAACATGGTTTATTTAGATCTTGTAAAGACATGTTTTTCCCTCCCCCAGAAATGTTTTGAAATGAGTGCCATTAATCTCTAAAAAAGCAGAATTATGTTATTCTTAATATACTGCTTAACTCATTAAATCATAATTTAACTTACAGATTTTTAAAAGGCTTATAGTACTTACAATTCAAAGTAGACAGAATCCTTCCTTTATGTTTTATAAATCACCTATGGAAAACTATGTTCTTGAAATTGCCTTTTTTTGATATATCAATCACAGTGGCCTGATAGCTGGCACATTTTCAGCTCCGTGTCCCTGAATTTCTTTTGCATCCGAAAAGTTTAAACTACCCCTGAACTTCCCTAGTCATGCTGCCCAGATTATTATCTTTGTTTCAACACTGTCATTAAAAAATATCATCTTGTTTGATTAACCAGAACCTTTCAAAAAGATTTACTGTTACTCCTCCTATGGTTTTTCTCCTTTGATGGAAAGGAAGATAAGATAAAGGCAAGAGGAAAAAAAAGTAAGATCCCTATACAAAACAAATACCTTAGCTTTTTTCTCATTTCCATTTTTCTCTGAGATGTATTTACAGTTTGTATTTCTGGAAAGCCTTTTTCATTACATGATGCATAAACATGAAGGATGTGTAGTGATATCCATGCTGTTTGTGGTTGGTTTGCTCTTTATGCTTATACTTTCTTGCCCTTGGCAAGAAATAAAAAGTGATTTTGCAGTTTTCTTCACTGCCTTTTTATGAGTATAAAAAAGTACTTGCTCTTAATATTTTTCATAGATCTTCTAGTAAGGCAGTTGTCAAATAAAACCTTTCCTCCCTGGGTTATTGATTTTTATGGTCACAACCAGAAGGTGGGTAATTTCAGTCATTTGACACCATATTAGGATTAAAGCAAAAAGGATCTTTGCATGTTTTCCAATGTGCTTTGTATGCCAAATCAGAATGGACACAAGCCTTGGTCAATTCCTGGTGTTTCCTTGCATACCAAAGCTTCTCTTGGAGCTGCTTAAGGAGTTTAAAAAAACTTTAGACACAGAGGCTGTCATCTGCTATTGCCTACAGTACAGGCAGCCCAAAGCAAATGCCAAGAGCTTTATTGGGTTCTTTTTCTCGATTTGTTATTGCATCTGGTCTCATTCATTGCACTAGATGTAAGTTGATGCAGACAGATAGAGGGAAGTGATTGAAACATAGATTCCAAATGGCAAAATGGGAGGCTATCTGAAAGTATTTTGTGTTTGTATTTGTTTCCCGAAGTTTAACGAACACACAAGGCAGCAAGGATTGACATAAAGCATGTTCCAACATGGGCTGCCAGGGAGCGCTTATTGGTCTGTTACATTAGCACCAAATAGCAGGAACACCAGAGTAACAATACCCATCTTCCCAACAAGCTGGATATAATTATCAGAGCATCTTCTGATGCTATCTATTTCCTTTGCACTATCTTGAATTCTGTTCGGGTCCTCATCTTTGTTTATGTGATTAGAATTCACCGTCACCAACAGACACATGAAAAAGTGCTCAACATCACTCAGCATCAGGGAACTACAAGTCAAAACCACAGCGAGATACCACCTCACACCAGTCAGAATGGCTAAAATTAACCAGTCAGGAAATGACGGGTGTTGGTGAGGATGTGGAGAAGGGGGAACCCTCCTACACTGGTGGGGGGAATGCAAGCTGGTACAGCCACTCTGGAAAACAGTATGGAGGTTCCTCAAAAAGTTGAAAATAGAGCTACCCTATGACCCAGCAATGGCGCTACTGGGTATTTACCCTAAAGATACGAATGTAGTGATCCGAAGGGGCACGTGCACCTGAATGTTTATAGCAGCAATGTCCACAATAGCCAAACTATGGGAAGAGCCTAGATTTCCATCAAGAGATGAATGGATAAAGAAGATGTGGTTCATATATACAATGGAATACTATGCAGCCATCCAAAAGATGAAATCTTGCCATTTGAACAGCTACATGCAAAAGAAAGAAACTGGCCCACTTTCTAACACTATACACAAAAATGAACTCAAAATGGATTAAGGACCTAAATGTGAGACCTTGAAACCATAAAAAAAAAAAAAAATCCTAGAAGAGAATACAGGCAGTAATTTCCCTGACATTGGCCATAGCAATATTTTGAGACTTCTGAGACTAGATCATAAAAAATCAAATCAAAAGCATAATGAGTTATCACCTAATACCTCTCAGAATGGCTAAAATCAAAGAGACAAGTAAGTCTTGGCAAAGATGTGGAGAAAAAGGAACCCTGGTGCATGGTTGGTGGGAATGTAAATAGGTGCAGCCACTGTGGAAAACAGTATGAAGTTTCCTCAAAAAATTAAAAATAGAAATATAATATCCAATAATTAATTCCATTATGGGTATTTACCCAAATAAAATGAACACACTAATTTGAAAAAAAAAAATGCTCTCATTTTTATTGTAGCATTATTTATATTAGCCAAGATATGGGTTAAGCTTTTAGTGATCATCTTTTTCCTCAGAAGTGCCAAATACACTGAGAAGAGTGAGCCATCAGAACAGAGAGGGTCAAACTAGGGACCTATAAGAGCCAGGCCTCTGGGTCCCTTATCTGTGCTTCAACTCAGGCAGTTTTGCTTTTACCTGTTTTATTTTTATTTTTATTTTTTTTAATAATGTGATTTTATAGATTTTATTTATTTATTTGACAGAGAGAGAGATCACAAGTAGGCAGAGAGGCAGGCAGAGAGAGCGGGGGAAGCAGGCTCCCTGCCGAGCAGAGAGCCCGATGTGGGGCTCGATCCCAGGACCCTGAGATCATGACCTGAGCCGAAGGCAGAGGCTTTAATCCACTGAGCCACCCAGGCGCCCCGCTTTTACCTGTTTTAGATATTGGGGCTCTATGTATTATTTTTTGAAAAGCAAAATTGAGCTATGAGTAATTGGTTAAAATTCATAATGCCTCTCATGTCCAGAAACCTAACAAGGGGGGCTGGAGGCTGAGTGTAGTAGCAAGTATTCTAAGAGACCCAGATGGAATCTGCTGAAATTTTTTATGATCTAGTCTCAGAAGGCACATAGAGGGACATCCATGTACCCTAAAGGTTTAAGCCATCCAAGCTAGCCCAGATTCAAATAGAGAGGAAATGGAGCTCACCTCTTGAATAAAGAAGTCTCTAATAATTTGTGGTTATAATTAAAAAAAAAAAAACTGACTCAATTGCACCTGTTCAAAAAATGTTTCTTTGTGATGTTAAATCTTGTCATTTAGATTTGTATGTTTAAAAATATTGGTTTTCATTCATTTTTATTAGGCTAACATTTTAATCCGCAAAAACCTCCATTCCCTACCTCTATCCCCGCACAAATAATCTGATGTGCAGACATAACTGGTATAAAAAGGCTCCCCGTGGTTTTACATACATCTCATCCTACATCACTGGTCTTGCACCCTTCTGACTCACACAGGCACACACACTCCTATCCATTGGAGGTTTGAATATATCTTTTAAAGGCAGGATGTTGCTGGGATTTTTAAATTTAATATTAAAGACTCTCTTGATTGTCTCACATTATTATAACTGGTACAGATCCATGTGCCCAGCCTTGGATACTCTTTTAGTTGTGTTTTATTTATGTACTTCCTTGCTTTTTCCACATCTATTCTGTTTTCTGAAGGCTCTGAGTGCTCTGAGACCTGTACAGGGACAGTGGGTAGACATCTAGGTTTGTAAGTACAGTTGGGAGGTACTTTCCAGTTCCATGCTTCACTTAGCCCACTTTGATCACACAATGTAGAAGAAATTAATGGGTACGAATAGAATCATCTACCCTAGCTTACCCCCTGCCTTGAGTCCTTCACCAGCTCCAGTTTCAATTAGTCGTTTCCCCCCATGCTGGGGCCTAAACACTTTTTATGTCTCTGGAAGTATTTGTCACACATTTATTTCAGGTATGGTGTGTAAGAATGGGTTCTGTCAGTATCTTGACTCTTCACTTTTTTCCTCTTTAGGATGGGCTCCCTCTCCAAACCCAGCCAGTTTGACATCTTGTCTCAAAATCCTCAGTTTCATAAAAGTAAATCTATCTGATCTTTTTATTTTATTTTATTTTTTCAGTGTTCCAAGATTCATTGTTCATGCACCACACCCAGTGCTCCATGCAATACGTGCCCTCCTCAATACCCACCACCAGGCTCACCCAACCCCCTACCCCCTCCCCTCCAAAACCCTCAGTTTGTTTCTCAGAGCCCACAGTCTCTCATGTTTCATCTCCCCCTCCGATTTCCCCCAATTCCTCTGATCTTTTAAGAGCATTTATAAATGCAGTGGTATATTTTCCATTGTCTCTTTAGCTAAGAAAATCTCGTCACTATAAATGAAGTCAAATCTCTTATGCACAGCACTTCATGGATTTTACAGCATCATATTCATTATCTCTCAGTGCTCAGAACACTGACGTAGTTATAAATGAGTAAACTGAGAAGTGACTTGTCTATAAATGCAGCTAATAAGAAGCACAGATGGAGCTCAAATTCAGATCCTCTGACTTCACAATTTCTTTCTACTATACCATCTCAATGCTAAGTTTAAGAACATTTCTCAAAGTAAAAAAAAACCAAAAAACTAAAGATAGGGTCCTTGTTGAGTCTCAAGACATTTTAAAAATGAGTTTTAAAAATATTTAAGTATAGCTATTGTGAATGAGAGAAGAGCAGCTTAAAGTGACGTATTGACTATGTAGGTTTTGAAAACCAATGACAAAAATAAACATTTATCTGGTATACATGTTTATTTTTTAAATTTAGATTTTTTGACAGCTTTGATACAATTTCAAATTTATGGAAAGTTGCAAGTATAGTACTAGGAATTCCTTGATTTGCCAGATTTATCAATATTTTACCACATTTTCTCTCCCTCTTTATTCTCTCTATATAAACTATATACATGTATATATATGTATGTATGTATATATAAAATATTACTTCCTCTGCTCCCTCAATCATTTAAGAGTTAAGTCACACATATTATGAGTCTTTACCCTAAATACCTTAAGAGATATATCCTAGAACAATAAACCACGGTAAAATTACCAAAACCAGGAGATTTAACACTGATACAATACCCTTTAATTTAGGGATCTGAAAACTATAGCCCTCAGGTCAAATATGGACCACTGCTGCTTGTTGTTGTGAATAAAGTTTTACTGGAACACAACCACATTTTGTCTGACTGTTTTGGGGCTACAGCAACACAGCCGAGTAGCTGCACTAGAGACCATATGACCCTACAAGTGTAAAAATATTTGATCCTTTACAGAAAAAGTTTTGACCCTTCTTTTATTCAAAGTCTGTATTCAAATTTGACTTTTTCCAGAATCCACCTGAGATAACTCATTGCACGTAGTTCTCATGTTTCTTTAATCTCCTTCAATCTGTAACACTTCTTTATACTTTCTTTGTATTTAATGACATTGAAAGTTTTGAAGAGTAAAGGTCACTTATTTTATAGACTGTCTCTTGATATGGGTTTATCTGGTATTTCCTTATGATAGATACAGGTTATGCGTTTCTTTTTGTAGAAATAACATCAAAAAGATACAGTGTTCTTCTCGATGCATCCTTTCATTAGGTGTGTGATGTCAGTTTCTCCCTTTGTTGGTGATACTCATTTTAATCACTTAGTTAAGTTGGTGTTTGCTAACTTCTTCCAATGTGAAGTTACTATTTTGCCTTTGATATTAACATGTAACTTTTTGGTAGATAAGACTATATAAATAGCCTGTTCTAAATAAATTATCACTATGATGGTTAAGGGCTTTTTTCTGAAGTATTGTATGCATATTTTACTATCTTGGCAGGATATTGAAGGCTAGGCCTATGTACACAAAGTACAGAAGAAATGTTTAAGGCCAGCACTCACTAGAAGGCAGGATTCACACAGAATGTTGAGCCTTATCTTCAGTGCCCTTTTTGAGTGTGAATAATGGATGTTGTACTGAAAACAGGAAACCTTATTTGGCTGACAGAATATTTATGGTGTAAAGTACTACAGAAGTACTCAGAACAAGTTCTTAATATTCTTTCAGAAAGCACAGTATAAAAGTTCAAATACAATACTATAAGATGAATAAGAAACTTCCGTAAATTCAAAATGTTTCAATATAAGACATGACTGTCTACATGCCAGAAAGAAACAGACCACACATACAGGTTTGGGTAACAGTGATTTGCAGCAGCTGTCCATGGCCAAATACATCACTTATCATGTGGGGCTCTGAGAAGCAAGTCCATTGTTCTGAGCTGAGACATAATCTCCCTGCCCTTGGTTAGGGACAATCACTTAGACTGCCATTTTCAAAATTACGTTTTTAAGTAGTGGGAGCTGACATACCAAATGATTTGACTCAAGATAGTCAAAAGGAAGGTCACATCACTGTCCTCAAAGTCAGATTTTGTTTAGGAAGTAATTAGAAGGAGGATGATTAGGGAAGCAAGAAACAGAACATTTTCTTCCAGTGTTATTGACTTAGCATTGATTGCTGTTTTAGTTCTGTCCACTCTCTGATATTAAAAAAGGAGGATGAGTTGAAGGACTAATTTTGAGTACACTCACTTTCAATTTCTGCTCAGTATAGGCTTGGAATAAAGCAAATAGTGAAACGATAACAGTATAGATAAGAAGGGTAGCAGATGTTTTTCTAGATGGTAGCAGAGGGATTTCCTGATACAGAACAAAGGAAGTAGTAGGAAAGAACTCTCACAACATATTTTAGTGATTGGAGTGTTAGTCTCCAGTTCTCCCCATTCAGATAATTAGAAAAACATCACATATAGTCTTGTAAATACTATTTTTTTGGCAATACCATGTGTAGTTTTAAGATTATTTATTTTGATAACATGTGAAGAAGGTATGTTTTGGGAAGTAATAATGGTAGAACAAGTTGGTCTCAGCTGTAGTATCCTAAAAGGGTGCTGAATAGTCAGATTCTCCATATAATGTACAAATACAAGCTCCCTAAGAGAATAAGGATTAAGTGAAACGAACAAATTATACACTGTTGAACCTCACCATATCTTGGCATACACATGTAAAGATAAGTGTTAATGTTTGCTGAGTTGTTGTATTCAACTGAATTGCACATGAACTGATTACAAATTTGTATATTCCACTGTAGTTTCTTTTCCATTTACAGAATAAAAATGTTTTAGATGCCATTGGTCACAAAAATCTTCATTTAGCTTCTTTGGAAAGTGGTTAATTTTTGAAGGGTATAGTATCAATGTAAATCTGGATCACAAGTTTCATAATTATCCAAGAGGGAAATTTGATAGGAGGTTAATTTGGACATTTTGCCATTTGAAATTATTTTAAGACTGAAAATATCTTCCCACTTCCAATCACTGACAGGCTGCTTTTGGAAATTCAATTATATATTCACTTAAAATATTTATGAGAGTCCATGGAACAAAAATTTTTCTAGAAGCTGGGTAAAGCCATCTAAAAGCAGGGTAGGTATCGGGGGGTATTCAGGAAAGGTTTCAGAGTTCCTAGTCTGAAGTGAGAAATGAAGAGACATGAAAATTTCAAAACTAGTTCAACAATTCACTATTTTGTATTCAATTTAAGATTTCCACAAAATAGTTACTTATGATACTTTAAAAGAAAGTCTTTTAAATAGTTTCCAAATAATTGACGTTAAATTTGAGGACTTGAGGGTATTGCTATTTATCTTGATTTGTACCAGAATGACTTAACTAAGCAACAGGACCCCATCAAAATTCTCCATGAGACAAATGCAAACACAGGAAATGCTATAGATTACTTTTAAAATTATGATGGTTTGGAAGACAGGATCTGCAGACAGATTGCCTGAATTACAGTCCTGGCTCTGTCATCTACTACTTGCATAGTTTTAGGTAAATATAAAAAAAACTAACACCTCTATGTTTCCTACTCAATAACGTTATTAGGAGGATTAAACAAATATATGCAAAATATTTGTAAAAATGGCACAAAGTAAGCACTTAATAAGTATTAGTATTATTATCAAATGCAAAGAAACTGTACATATGAGAAAATCCATAGTCTAAAGAGGTTTCATCACTAAAGAAGAATGAATGAAAACAAATGAACTGAAGATGCGATTCAAAAAGTTAAAAAACAAAAGGAACCATGAGAAATAAAGTATTAAATTTAGCAACATGTATTACTGCATTGAAAATAGAGATTAAAATTAATCCAAGCATTGGCACATTGGAAAGAATGAAAATAGACAACTTGGTAAAATCTAATTATGAATCAGAGAAAACACAAGATAAGCTGTCAAAATTTGAAAGGAAATAAATTTACTTTTAATAATGGTGAATTTTTTGTTATCAATCATCACAGTCTTGTAATTTGCCTCTGGAAAAAGTAAGTTCTTCATCTGGAAACTAAAACCAAGTCATGTAGTTGAAACATGGTTTCCTTTTATTTCTCTGAATGAATGACAATGTGAATAGCTGGCTGGTGCTTGGAGAGTGGGGAGTAAGATGGCAGGTAGGTGAGGGTAGGGAGCAGAAGTCAGGTGCTGGGAAGTTGTTGCAGTCCTTAGGAATGTGACTGTATTTGGAATAGAAACTTGGACTTGGCAAACTTGGCAAGGTTTTGCTTTCTGATTTATGTGCTTCTTATATGCTTCTGTGTCCCCCCTTAATTCTGAGTAAATATTACTTTTCAAAATGCCAGCCTGGCTTGGCTAGATTATGGAAACGAAATAGGGTTATGACAGAGACATAGAGGGGTGGTATCACACTTCTGAAACTGGATATGATGGCAGGTTTTTTGTTGTTGTTGTTTAGATTTTATTTTTTTAAAAATATTTTATTTATTTATTTGACAGAGAGAAAGAGATCACAAGTAGGCAGAGAGGCAGGCAGAGAGAGAGGGGGAAGCAGGCTCCCTTCTGAGCAGAGAGCCCGATGCGGGGCTCGATCCCCGGACCCTGAGATCATGACCTAAGCCGAAGGCAGAGGCTTTAACCCACTGAGCCACCCAGGTGCCCCTAGATTTTATTTTTAACTAATCTCTATACACAACATGGGGCTTGAGTCCACAACCCCAAGTTCAGGAGTTGCATGCTCCACCAACTCAAACAGGTTCCCCTGGATATTATGGCAGTTTTAAAGAATTCTAAGGGTTTTGGTGAAATTCAGGAGGCTGTGAAGGACCCTTTACTTTCAATTAGGCAATTATATGGTAGTCATTTTTGTAGTTTCCAGCACCCTGAAGAGTACTTGCCACATGGTAAGTGCTGAATACATGTTTGTTAAATGATCGAGGCCATTTTTATATAGGCAGATGAGGTGATTCTTCCATCTTACCCTGTTAATGGTCCTGCAGTGGAGAAACTTATGGGAGAAATGAGAGAAGGTGGTTTCCATGTTTCTGTTGCTTTTTAGCAAGGTTGCTCTACTCAGTCCATTAAATATGCCTGTTCCCAGCATGCACTGGTCTTTTGCCCTTGGTGATATTTTCCAGGCACATGTGTGCAAACAATCATCAGTAATTGAATAGAACTTTATTTAGCAAATACATTCTGTCAGAGAAGACTCTGGCTGTAGCAACTGGTGCCCAGCACCATCCTCCTGGAATGTTCTGGGCAGCAATAACTATAGCACTAATAACTCAGTTACTAGTGTATCTACAGGATCCAAAGCAGCAATTTCAATCCAAGTGTGACATATAAGGACTTTGCAGGGTGTACTGCTATTTCTACTAGTAGCACATGATTACATGTGCATTCAGGCCTGTAACTTTGCCTATTTGAAAGATTAGTAGGCATTATTTCCTGCCCAAAATAAAAATGTGTATTTCTACGTGATACAATTATGTGGGAAGCATCTACTACTAGGAGATGAGGTGGAATCTATCTCCCACTGAAGACACATAACAAGATACTCTATCTGTCATGGGGAATATGGCCAGAAGCACTGAAGAACCTATTTCTGAAGACCAGCCTCAAGGGGCCTACCTAAGACTGAGGTTGGACTAGAATAGAAAGCCTCTCTTCATACTGCTAACTTATCAATGAATAACAAACAACAGCATTTACCACTAGGTAACTGGCAAAATCATGGAGAGACTCTCTGTATGGAACTGATGTGCAGCGACAACCAAAAGCTGAGACAGAGCACAATCATTGAGAAACCTCTTCAGCAACCCCAAGTGCTCAATCTCAGTACAACACAATGTGGAGTAAAGGAAATCCTTGTGCACTGTTTGTGGCAATGTAAATTGGTACAGCCACTGGGAAAGAGTGTGGAGATTCCTCAAAAATTTAAAAATATAACTGCCATATGATCCAGCAGTTCCACATCCGGGTATTTATCCAAAACAATGAAAACACTAATTTGGAAAGATATATGCACCTCTATGTCCATTGCAGCATTATTTACAATAGCCAAAATATGGAAGCAACCCAAGTGTCTGTTGATAGATGAATGGATCAAGATGTGACGTTTATACACAATGGAATATTACTCAGCCATAAAAAGGATAAGATCCTGTCATTTCAACAACATAAATGGATCTAGAGGGTATAATGGGTATAATGCTAAGTCAGAAAAAGACAAATGTCATAGCATTTTACTTATGTGGAATTTAAGAAACAAAACGAACAAAGAAAAAGACAACACTCTTAAATATAGAGAACACACTGTTTTTGCCAGAGGGGAGATGGGTGGGGGATGGGTGAAATAGAAGAAGGGGATTAAGAGCACACTTATCTTGATGAGCACTGAGTAATGTATAGAATTGTGGAATCACTATAGTGTACACCTGAAATTATGTAACGCTGTAAGTTAACTACAGTGGCATTAAAATTTTTAAAAATTAAAAATAGAATTATTGTGTGATCCAGCAACTCTGGATATATACACAAAAGAATTATAAGCAGGGTTAAAGACATATTTGTATACCCATGTTTATAGCAGCATTATTCACAATAGGCAAATGGTGGGAGTAACCCAAGTGTCCACTTATGGATGAATGGATAAACAAAATGTGGTGTATGTGTACAATGGGTGTCTTTCAGCCTTTTAAATGGAAGGAAATCCTGACAGATGCTACAGCATTGTGAACCTTGAGGGCATTATGCTATGTGAAATAAGTCAGTTACAAAAAGACAAATACTGTGTAATTCCATTTATATGAGGTGCCTAGATTTGCTAAATTCATAGAGACAAAGTAGAATGGCATTTGTCAGGAACTGTGGTGGGGAGGGGGTGAGGAGTTGTTGTTTAATGGGTATAGAGTTTGTTTTGCAGCATAGAAAGTTTTGAAACTACTGACATAAATGTGCTTAATATTACTGAAATGTGTGCTCAGAAATGGTTAAGATGGAAAATTTCATGTCAGGTATATTTTACCACAAAAATAAAAAGCAGGAATGACTAGATTAATATAAGATAAAGTAGATGTCGTAGCAAAGGAAGTTACTAAAGGTAAGGACAGCCATTACATGATTATAAAAGTATCGAAGATATATCTACTCTGAATGTTTGTCAACCAAACAAGAGAGCTTCCAAATAAAGCAAAAACCGATAGTTGAAAGGAGACCTAAACTAAGCCATACTTAGTGGTGGACTTCACACACCCAAGGCTCAGTAACTGATAGAACTACTAGACAAAATCAGCAAGAATAGAATAACTGAACAAAACAATGACCAATAGAATCTTATTTATGTAAACATAAACATGCCACTCAACACGATATATATTTGTTTCATGTGCCTACAGAACATATACCAAGATAGACTATATGCAAGATTGGCAAAGATAAAATTAGAGGGGACAAGGACCAATATCACTACAAATCCTATAGTTATTAAATGGATAATAAGGGAATACTGTTAATAACTGAATGCTCCTAAATTTGAAAATTTAGAAGAAATGGATCAATTCCTCGAGAAGCCACAAATTACCACAAACCCCCAACAAAGTTATATAGGCAATATAATCAATCGTAGAACTAATAAAGGGATCAAAGGGATTGAATATTAGCTTAAGAACGTCCTGAAGAAAAAGTATCCAGGCCCATATGATTTCACTGGAAAATTCTACCAAACATTTAAAGGGGCAATTTATAACCTATACCACAAAATCCAAGAGGATGGGGCATTTTATATCTCATTTTATGAAGCCAGTATTGCCTGATAACAAAACCACAGAGTACAAGAATAAAGTGGATAGAATCATCCTACTTGGTATTAAGGCTTACTTTGTAGCCACCATGATGAAGATAGTTTGTTGAGAGACAGACACAGATCAGTGCAATAGAATAAAGAACCCAGAAATAGACCCAAACCAATACAAAAAGCACTTCAGTGGAGAAAGAATAACTATTGGCCTTTTTAACAACTGGTCCTGGAGTAATTAGACCTCCATAGTAAAACAACTAAACCTTTGCCTAAATTACATACCTTACACAAAAACGAATTTAAAATGGATCACAGGTCGAAATGTAAAACTATAACATTTTAGAGGAGATGTTTAGCGCTGAAAGTCAGGTGAAAAGTTCTTAGACCTGACACCAAAACCATGATCCATAAAATGGTCTTCATCAAAATGAACAACTTCTGCTCTCTGAATGATCCTATAAGGATGACGAGAGGCAAGCTACAGACTGAGAGAAGATGTAAATCATGTATCTGATGAAGGACTTGTGTCTAAAATATGTAAAGAACTCTTAACTTTCAACAGAATTAAAACAAACAAACTCAGAAAAAGGAGCTACAGGTGTGTCTCTGATCAACAAGTAGGATGGACCTGTATGATTCCTTTATTTCTGGGGTTGTCCTATCATTGTTGAAAAAGACATAGTGAGAAACTAAACTGAGGAACTCCTAAAAAAAAGTACAAGAACTAGAGAAGGAGATGCAATGACTTAAATAAGAGCAGGCCAACAACAACAAGAACTCAAACGTTAGAGAAAATTCTTCAGGAACTGGAAAAAGTAAGTGTGCATTTGATTTCAGTGCCAGTGGTCGAAGCCATGTAGCCCTAAGGATTGCATGTCTGGGCTAGAGATACGAGGGCTTTGCCAGTCAGGAAAACACAAACAATATTATTGAAGAGAAACTGTTTGAGGCTCTAAGACTTGATCATGAGAAAGTAGACATTCAACTCTCACTGATAAGGGTCAACGGACAAGGGTGTTAAGTTTATTCCTTTGGACAATTGATTTCTCTTGACCTTTGTTCTCACTTTCCAAGGGGAAAGAGTTCAGAGGATTTTAATTTAAAAGAAGTACACAATGCTGCTAAAAAAGAAAAAATCCATCATAACTGCATTTTCCATCAGGTGTTCCCTCCAGACATCCATATATTGGCCTGGGCTTTTGTCGAACCCAGTTTCAGTACTAGGTTCAGCTGTCTTGAGAAGACTTACTGCTATTTTTTCCTTTATGCTGATTTAAGTATTGTAACCATGAATTATGTGGCTCGGAGGTATATTGGCACATATAATTTCAAAAACTTGTGTAAAATGGATGTAGCCAACGGAATGATTAATTTTCAGTGGACTTTTCTCTCTGCTCAAGTACAACTAATAGGCTAGAGCCCGGGTGAGGAGAGACAGAACTAAACTGCAAGAACTTTTCTAGTTATTTCAGTTTGCAGTGGTTGACCAGAGATTCCTTTATCATTATCTTCTTTCTGATTGGCCAAGGAATGGAGAAGCCAGAGATCATTGATGAACTGAATGAACATAGATGAAAAATCCCCAGAAACCTCAATGCAATTTTCTCTAGTCTTATATGACTTGAAGTTTGAAAATATGAAGTGGACCTATTACTGGGAGGGTCAGGAGTTTAATGTCACCCACCTTTAACGACAGAAGCTAAAAGTGCTGTTAAGATTCACATGCTGTATTGCAAGGGCTGGACTCTGTTGCAGTACCCTAAAGGACATTTGCAAGACCAAAGATGGAAATTAAAAGCATTATTTAACTATAGACAACTTACCAGGATCTGGGAGGCAACAACCAGCTAGTGGTAGGTGGGTAGAATACAAAATATTTACTGTAAGAAGTCCTAGAAATTCAGATGATCAGCTCTTAAAAAAAAGTCATAAAGTCCTATTAAGGAAATTCTTGTTGCTTAAATAAGATTTAAAGATTTTCTTATCAGTGCCCAAAAAGATTGAAGTAGAAGAAGCAAAAAACAATTGTGAAATGGAGATATGTTTACGTACACTTGGAAACTGTGCCTTGTGTTCAAATTCCTTAAAGCTTGATTATGCATGTGTCAAAAAGAAAGAAAATGGGCTATAGACATGAATAGAAATTTCAGTGAAGAAGACATACAGATGGCAAGTGAACACATAAAAAGATGTTCAACAATTCTTGGAACACTGAAAAAATAAAATTAAATAAAATAAAAAAGATGTTCAACATTAACCACCAGTGAAATGCAAATGAAAACTTCAATGAGGTATCACTATACAGGCACTAGAATGACTTAAAATTTTTTTTGTTTAATGATAACACCAAATGCTGGTGAGAATGCAGAGAAACCACCATTCACAGATTGCTGGTGAATATAAAACGGTATGGCCACTCTGGCAGGGGAAAAAAAAAAGCATGGTAGTTTCTTATAAAACTAAGCGTGCCATTGCCATGTGACCCAGCAGTTGCTCTTGTACATTTATCCCTGAGAAATGAAAACTTTAAGCTCACAGAAAACCCTATCCAGGAATGATTGTGCCAGCTTTATTTGTAATTTCAGAAATCAAAACCATAATGTCCTTCAGTAAATAAGTGGTTTAACAAACTGTGGTACATTAACACTATGCAATATTACTCAGCAATAAAGAAAAAAATCCATTGATATACACAGCAACTTGAATGGATCTCAAGGGATTTATGCTGAATGTAAAAGCCAATCACAAAAAGTTACATACTGAATGATTCTATTTATGTAACATTCTGTAATGACAAAATTATGGAGATGAGCAAATTACTGGCTTCCAGGGGTGAGGGAGGATGTGGCTGTGGTTGTAAATGAGTAGCAAGAGGAATCCTTATGATGGGACTTTTCCGTATCTTGACTATAGTGGTAGACACAGGAAACTACACAGGTGATAAAATTGCACAGAAATAAACATATACAAACAAACTAGTTCATATGTAACTAGTGAAATCTGATAAGGTAAATAAATCACAGCAATCTTACCTTCCTGATTTTGATATTATGCTATAGACATGCAAGATGTTACCATTGGGGGGAAGGTTAAGGGTACAAGGCATCTTTCTATTTCTTACAACTGCATGTAAATTTATAATCTCAAAGTTAAAAAATAAAACGAAACTAAAGCAACTTTGGAGCACCTTTAATGCTACTAAATTCTCAACTAAACAATCATAACCTAAAAAGGTAATATTGATGTATACGAGAACATTGATGGTTCCCATAATAAGTATATTGAGTGAAAGAAGCTGGATAAAAATGAGTATGGTTTATATTTAGTAGCATTTTATACTACTGGAATCAGTACAATCCATAGAGCTAGCAAGCAAATCAGTAGTTATCTGAGGATGGGGTACAGGGAGGGATAGAAGGAGGGAGCACTACCAAGGGGCAGGAGGAAACTTGGGGGTAATGGATATGTTTTCTTTTAAAATTGTGGTGATGGTTTAACAGTGTATACATAAGACCAACCTCCTCAGACTATCACTTTAAGCATGTGCAATTATTATATGTCAGTTATATTTTAATAAACTAATTTATAGTGATAGTCTCTTCAGAAGAAAACAACTTTGAGAGAACAAAAATAAAAGATAGTCTCCCCTCCAAATACGTTTAGAATTCTCTGTAGACAATGCTTTCCTTTATTGCCTGCGTTGAAGGCAGACTTCCCACTGCCCTGTCCTTGGAAGGTCAGTGCTCCACCCCGTTTCCTAAGAAAGTGGGCTAATCAGTGTTGGGTTTGTGGCTTCCAATCACCATTATTTTCATCTTTAGGGTGCTTTTAGTAACTTTTATTAGGGTGAGATTTTTGGCTCTTCTGAGGACTTTTAGTCGTTGATGTTATAGGGTAAAATGTAACAAACACCACTGTGAGATCGGTGGCCTGGAAGTTATTTCCTTGTTCTGCTTTGGGGATGGTACTGCCACTCACACACTTCACCCCATATAGGGTCTGGCAATCTATACTTTGACGTCATCCCCCTCCCTGCCCCCCACCTCCCAAAGACAGAAACACCAAGCCCTTTTTCATCTTGCCCACTAGGTCAAGTGTTAAGGAGGTAATTTGTCTTCAGTGCTCTGTCCTGACCCAGTCTTTCTCCCCATGATCTGGTTAACTGTAATTCTGCCAGTCTGGCCCCCAACCCTATAGTACCCCATGTTTCTTCCTTTTTGCACTACTGCCTCTTCCTTTCCCTCCCTGATCCCACCATGAGAGAACTCATAGAAACACACACGAACTTCCATAACAGGTTGGCTTTATTTCAGGTACCATCAGAATACCCTGATGCTGTAAAATTCAACGTCTACACGATTGGCCATTTCTCAGCCACCAGACCTCTGGAGACTTAGCAGACATTACTGAAGTCTCTGGCCTCACTCTGGAGTTACTGGCTGCCCAGGTCATCATTTGATGTGGCGGACTTCTCCACCTTCTCTTGGGCTTGCTCTGGCTCATTTTGGTTCAGTCTCTCATTCAGTCTGTGATAGTGACCGAAGAGTGGTGTTCTTCTAGCTTTGTTAGGCTTTCTTACAGGATTGGTAGTTTTTACTGAGGCTTTTTTACTCAAACTCCTGTGAAGGGGTCTTTTTCCCTTCAGGGTTGTCTTCAGCACCTGGAACGACAACAGAGGCCAAAAGAGCATTGGCTTAGGGGAAGAAGATGGGATATTGATAGAAAAGAGGGCATCATGAGGAGATGTCAGGGCTGAGGAAGGAGTTTGTGCCAGGTGAGCAAGTGGGGGCAGGAATCAATGAAGAAAAGAGTAGCTTGGGTAGGGTCATCTTACCTTGCCACCACCTCTGGACCTGGGTTGATAGGGAGTCTTCATCTTTTTCCTCTGTTCAGAACTTGAGGTTGGTTGCTCCATATCCTGGTTGGGCTGTGGTAGTTTTCTGGTTACCTTAGACATATTGAAGCTTCCCAGTGGTCTACCCCAGGCCTCCTAACTATTCTACTGCATATAACTCTTCCGAGGACAATAAAAGACCATACCCTTCAGCTTTGCTTGGTCACCTAGGCTCTCACCCAGCCAATAGTGACTAAGGTGGGGCTCAGACATCACAAAGCACTACTTATGACACTACACTGTTTTGGGGAAGGTTGCTGGGAGACCAGAATGTGGCTCTGACATTTCAAAGTACCATTTCTGACCCTCCTAGATGGGAGGGGAAATGATAAGGAGGCAAAAATGGTTTGGTTAGAGAAAGGGGGCTTTTCTTTAACATCCCCCAAAGAGTTTTCCCAAACTGAACTACCACTGTTCCTCATATCCCCATGTTCAATTGTGGTAGTGCACATGGTAGAGAAAGAACTTTTCCTGCAATCTGTTCTCTAAGGCCACCCCTATTCAGTGGTTTATTTTGCTGTATCCCACCCTTAGTTATGAGCTAGTGTTTGGGATATTTTACCTAAAATCCCTCCAAAAGCAATATGGCTGAATTTAAATATCAGTGGAAATATGACTCATCTTTACAAACTAACAAAAAGCTCCCATGAATAAGCTCTCTACCTATAGCATTTGGTGTTAAAGGCTGCTGATTTGATAAGATTATTTTCTGCCAGCTCCATGACTTACAGGCAGGGATTAGAATTAACTGCCCACCCATGAAGGTTACTTTTATCTTTTATTATATTTTTGGACTCTGACCATGTTATTGTCATTGAGTTTTGCAAGGTTCTTTCTCTTACATTTTATTTATATTTTATCTGTTTTTCTTCTTCCTAGATCCCAACACTCATTTCCTTCCCACCATTAGGCATCTATTCTGATGTGTTTGAATTATGTCCTTGCGTATGTTTGTACTCTTGTGAAATATGTGGCCTTGTTAAATATGTGGTGTTTGAATGCATAGTATTGTGCCATAGATCTTGTTTCTTAACTTACACACTCAACCCTATGCTTTTAAGTTCGACTTACATGGCTATATGTATCTAGTTCACTGCGTCTAATGCTGCATCATATTCCATTAGCATTCATGCACCAAGTTTTGCTTGACCATTATTTCCCCCTTTGAAGAACACCTGTGTTGGCTCTCCACTCCATTCCTACAAACAATGCTGTGATGAACATCCGCAATCATGTTCCCTTATGGACTTCTGCATATATTTCTCTGAGATATATACTCAAGAATAGAATTTCTAGGTCCTAGATACACATAATTCTTAGTCCATTCGGGCTACTCTAACAGAATACCATAGACTGGCTGGCTTAAAGGGTTTTGGAAGCTGGAAGTCAAAGATTAAGATGCCAGCATGGTTGGGTTCTTGATGAAGACCCTCTTGTGTCCATGTAGGGCTTCCTTGATGGGTGAGAGAGAGCTATCTCCTCTTTTTCTAAATAGGGCATTAGTGCTGTGAATTGTGTGAGACTGATAAATCACAGATCTATACCCCTGAAACAAATAGTATGTCATATGTTAATAAATAGGGCATTAATTGCATTATTAGGCCCCATTCTCATGACCTATTCTAACCCTAATAACCTCCCCAAAGCCCCACCTCCAAATACTATCACACTGGGGATTAGAGCTTCAACATATGAATTTTAGAGGGACACAGAGATTCAGTATATAAGCAATAATTTTGCTAATTATTGCCAGATTGCTTTCCGAAATGTACCAATCTAGCTTTCCAATAGAATTATATTGTTGCCTGTTTCCCTACACACTAACTAATACTTGGTATGGAAGGCAACTTCTGATATGGCTCCCAGTGGTGGTCACACTTTTGTGTAATCCACTACCCTTGAGTGTAGGATATATATAGTGACTTGCTTCTAATGAATAGAATTCATAGAAACTGGCAAAAGTAGTGGGATGTTATTATTAATTATTAACATAATGAGGTTTCCTCTTACTATAACTCTTTTTTGCTGACAGTCTCTCTTGCCCTCTTATTTTCTCATTCTGATGAAAGCATATTGCGAGACAATCAGTGAAAAGGCTCACTCTCAAGGAACATCTCCTGAGGAACTGAGCCCTCTGTGCAACAAACCACAAGGAACTGAATCCTATCAACAACCACATTAGTGGACTGGGAAGTTGGTGCTTTCCAAACGAGACTTGAGATGATGTAGCCTTGTAAGAGACCCAGGGCCAGAGGACCCAACTAAGCTACTCCCAGGTTCTTGACCCAGAATAACTCTGAGATAATAGATTTTGATGTTTTAAGCCACTACATTGTGGGGTAATTTTTTTACACAGAAATGATAACTAATACTTAGTATTATCCAACTTTTAATTTTTAAAGAAATTTGATAACACAATCTCCTTTTACTTCTGTGATTACTAGTGATGAAGCTATTCAGATTTTCTATCTTTAAAAGTGTTTTTTTGGTTATTAATATTTTTCATTATTGGATTTCTTGTCTTTTTCATGTTGATTCCATCATTACTTTGTAATTTTTGGATATTAATTCTTTGTTAGTGAACTTTGTATTTGATCTACTTTGAACATAAATCCTTGATATTTATCTGATTTTGTTATTCTCAACATACTTTTCCTGCACCATCTGATATGTGGTGATATCTTTATCATATACCTTTTATTTTTAGGGAGTATTCACCGATCATGGCCTCCAGTACTAGGATGAATGTAGAGGCAATATCAGATATTTATATCCTGAAGGTCATGTGCCTAATGTGTTAACAGTAATTAGGAGAGGTTTTATTTGTTTTTGCTACGGAGACTTAATCATGTTAAAGAAGTTTCTAACTGTTCTCGGATTTTGGAAAAAGCTTTTTAAAAAAACATAAGAGACTCTTAACTCTAGGAAACAAACCGAGGGTTCCTGGAGGGGAGGTAGGTGAGGGGACGGGTAATTGGGTGATGAGATTTAAGGAGGGAACTTGATGGAATGAGCACTGGGTGTTATATGCAACTGATGAATCACTAAATTCTACCCCTGAAACTAATAATTCAGTATATGCTAACTAAATTGAATTTATTTATTTATTTTTAAAGATGTTTATTTACTTGACAGAGAGAGAGAGAGAGAGAGAGAGAGAGAAAGCGAACACAAGCAGGGGGAGCAGCAGAGGGAGAGGGAGAAGCAGGCTCTCCGCTGAGCAGGGAGCCTGATGCAGGACTTGATCCCGGGATCCTGGGATCATGACCTGAGCTGAAGGCAGACACTTAACCGACTGAGCCACCCAGGTGCCCTGGGTAAATTGAATTTAAATTAAAAATTAAAAAATAATCATGTGTCTAAAAAGATGTCCATCATCACTTACCATAAGGGAAATGCAAATCAAGACTACAATGAAATAACCACTCATACCTGTAGGAATGGCTAAAATCAACAAGAAACAGCAGGTTTTGGCAAGGAGGTAGAGAAAAAGGAACCCTCATGCACTGTTGGTGGGAGTGCAAACTGGTGCAGTCACTGTGGAAAACCACACGGAGGTTCCTCAAAAAGTTAAAAATAGAACTATCATATGATCCAGCAATCACACTACTGGGTATTTATCAAAAGAATATACAAAAACAGTAATTTGAAGGGATACATGCACCCCTGTGTTTATAGCAACATTATTTACAATAGCTAAATAATGGAAGCAGCTCAAGTGCCCATCTATTGATGAATGGATAAAAAAGATGTGGTATATGTATACAGTGGAGTATTATTTAGTCATAAAAATAATGAAATTTTGCCATTTGCAGTGACATGGATGGAGCTAGAGAGTATAATGCTAAGCAAAATAAGTCAGAGAAAGACAAATACCATACGATTTCGCTCACGTGGAATTTGAGAAACAAAACAAAGGAGCAAAGGGGAAAAAAAGAGAGGCAAGCCAAGAAACAGACTTTTAATTATAGAGAACAAACTGATGGTTACCAGAGGGGAGGTGGGTGGGGGGATGGGTGAAATAGGTAGTGGGGATTAAGGAACATGTCCTGATGAGTATAGAGTGATGTATGGAAGTGTTGTACACTTGAAATATACAAATTGTACAAATATATTATGTACCTGAAACTAATTAACACTTAAAAAATAAGTCTTTATCAAATGTTTTTGCTATATCTATTGAGATAATTAGTAAATGAAATGTTTTTCTTATTTTATTAGGGTAGAGAATCACACAGACATTTTCCTATTTTAAATCAGTCTCACATTCCTAAGGCAACTATTTGATTATGATGCATTATTATTATCATCTTATTTTATAGTTTGGTATCTGTTTATAAGGGAAATTGTCCTTTTTAAATTATTTTATATATTTTTTCATTATGTTCAGTTAGCCAGCATATCATAAGTTTTTGTTGTAGTGTTCAATGATTCATTAGTTGCATATAACACCCAGTGCTCATCCCAAAAGGTGCCCTCCTTAATACCCATCACCCGGTCACCCCATCCCTCCACCCTCCACCCTTCTGTAACCCTCAGTTTGTTTCCTGGAGTCCAGAGTCTTTCATGGTTCATCTCCCTCTCTGATTTCTTCCCATTCAGTTTTCCATCCTTTCTCCTGTGGTCCAAATTGTCCTTTAAATTTCATTTCATGATCTTTTTTTTCTCAGTTTTGAAATCAAAGTTATTCTAGTCTTATAAAATGGCTTGGTAAGATTTCTCTCATTTTCAGTTTTCTGATACACATGTATGAGAGAGAGAATTGCCTGTTCCTTGAACATTTTGTAAAATTTATAAAGCCATCTAGATCTAGGGTTTTATTCTATGTGGGGCGGTGGATGAGGAGAGTCTGATTACCATTTTTATTTAATAGTTATCTACATTTGAATTTGTGACAGGGACTAATTAATAATACCAATTCATTCCCTTTCAGAATTTAGAACCTATTGGTACATACATATGTGTCAGAGAGAGATCCAGATAAAGGTGACTGCAAGTTGTGACTTGAGATCTCTAGCCAAGTGGACTTACTAATAGTTCACCCTTGAATTCACCAAATCCCTTACCACATGGCAGATCAGAATTCACCTTTCAGCTGGTAGGGCTGATCCTGTGAAAAGAAAGTGGATGAGAAGGGGCTGAGTGAAGCATACCCCACTGCTTCTTTACAAATTTACCAACTAAATTCCTGCCTCTTCCTGGGGAGAAGTGAGTGAGGTGGTGGAGAGAGGCTAAATGTGTTAAAAAATTACACCAGAACAAATAAGAGTTTCCCAAACAGTTGGCCTTACAGGTTTCCTCTGCAAAATTTAGCCATTTGTACTGTTTTCCCCCAACAATATGTTCATTTCTTCTTGAGTTTCCAGTTTATTGGCAAGTACTTATTCATACTTTCATTCCTTTTTAAGATGCTACAGTATTTTTCCTTGTTCATATTTTGAGTCTTATTTTTTTTTCTTCATGTCTCACTTGTGGCTTATCTTATTAAACTTTTTAAGTAATCATTTCTTGATGTTGTAATTGTTCTTTTGGTCTATATTTCTTTCTGTCTTTCTGTTTCCTCCTTTCTGGTTTCTTTTGCATTTACTCTGTTGCCGTTTCTTTCAGCTTGTTGAGCTGGACTCATAGCTTATCTGTCCTCAATATTTTTTGATTCTAATAAAAGCATTTAAAGCAGTAAATTTCTCATAACACTCTATGGTAGTTATATGTCACAAATCTTCTAGTGCTAAGTAGTGTTAGAAATATATCACAGTTTTTTTTAATTATTACCTCCTTAATCCAATAATTTAGTATGATTTTAGTTTCTAAGCATATTAGATTTTAAGCTATCCTTTAAAAAATTTATTTCTAATTTTATTATAGTTAAAGGACATAGTCTATAGGATAATGATTCATTAAAGTTTGTTAAGGCTTTGTTTGTGAATTTGTACATTGTCAATTTTTGAGACTATTCCTTGATTGCTTGAAAATAATGTATATTATCTATTTGTTGAAGGTAAATTTTCTATATACTAGTTTGTGCTTATTGATTCTTTTTTATTTAAATTCAATTAACCAACATATAGTACATCATTAGTTTCAGATGTAGTGTTCAATAACTTATCAGTTGTATATAACACACGTTGTTCATTACATCATGTGCCCTCCTTAATGCTCATCACCCAATCACCCCATCCCCCTACTCACCTACCCTCCAGCAACCCTCAGTTTGTTCCTACAGTTAAGAGTCCCTCATGGTTTTTCTCCCTCTCTGATTACTTCCCATTCAGTTTTCCCTCGTGTGTGTGTGTGTGTGTGTGTGTGTGTGTGTGTATACATATATATGTACATGCATATGTATATACATATATATTACATCTTTTTTTTAACATATAATGTATTATTAGTTTTAAGAGTACAGGTTTGTGATTCATCAGTCTTACACAATTAACAGCACTCACCATAGCACATACCCTCCTCAATGTCCATCACCCAGCCACCCTATCCCTGCCACCCCCCTCTCCTCCAGCAACCCTCAGTTTGTTTCCTGAGATTAAGAGTCTCTTATGGTTTGTCTCCCTCTCTGGTTTCATCTTGTTTCATTTTTCCCTCCCCTCTCCTATGATCCTCTATCTTGTTTCTCAAATTCCTCATATCAGGGAGAGCATATGATACTTGTCTTTCTCTGATTGCCTTATTTCGCTTAGCATAATACCCTCTAGTTCCATCCACATCATTGCAAATGGCAAGATTTCGGTTTTTTGGTGGCTGCATAATATCCCATTGTGTATATATACCACATCTTCTTTATCCGTTCATCTGTTGATGGACATCTAGGCTCTTTCCATAGTTTGGCTACTGAGGGCATTGCTGCTATAAACATTGTGGGTGAGCCGGGTGATGGGTATTAAGGAGGGCACGGATCGCATGAAGCACTGGGTGTTATACGCAAACAATGAATCATGGAACACTACATCAAAAACTAATGATGACTAACATATGGTTAGTCATATGGTTATGGTTACTAACATAACACAATTAAAAAAATAACAAAAGGAGCACCTGGGTGGCTCAGTGGGTTAAAGCCCCTGCCTTCGGCTCAGGTCATGATCTCAGGGTCCTGGGATCGAGCCCCGCGTCGGGCACTCTGCTCGGCGGGAAGCCTGCTTCCCCCTCTCTCTATGCCTGCCTCTGCCTACTTGTGATCTCTCTCTCTCTCTCTCTCTCTCTCTGTCAAATAAATAAATAAAATCTTTAAAAAAATAACAAAAAACCCCATTGTGCTTATTGACAGTATTATTCATATCCTCTTTCTCTGCCTTTTTTTTTTTTTTCTGGCCCTTCCTCTTTTGATTTCTAGTGGCCTAGCATAACTATTTCCATACTTTCATTTTCACCCACTATACTTCTGATGAGGGCCTCACTTTGTCAGCATTCAGCACCTAACCCACTGATTATCTAGTGGGACAGATCCCTGAGCCCAAAGACTTTGCCATATCTCCATCTGATGGTGCTAGAAAGAACCTTCTCTGCAAAGTCCTGGAACATCGATAAGCATTACGAAAGGATGTAGGTTCCTGGAGCCCTATTAGGTATAGAAGTCCCCCTACATTCGTACTTTCGGGGAGTGGAAATGAAACACTTGAGACTTCCCCTAGCTGGGAAATTTTTAATCACAGTTCCTTTAGATCTTTCACATCTTTACCTTTATTATTATTATTATGGGAGTTTTTAATGAATAGAAAGTGCATGGCTTTGCTCTTTATTCAAGCAGTGGGCATATAATAGGAGCTCAGTAAATGCTTGAATGAGTAAATGAATGACCACATAGATGCATGGATAAATGTATAGGCAGCTTATAGGTAGTGATAATACCATTATTCTGAAGCACTAAATGTCAACTTTCACTTAGTCGTCTGTAATTATTGACAATTATCTTCTGATTTTGTTTAAACATTTATTAATTAACAGTAATACTCACATATTCATGTTAATAAGCCATTGGAGTTTCTTTCAAGTGCTAATCATGTCCTTTCCTTTGGCATTTTTGTCCTTCATTTCTTTATTTGCATGAAGAAATTACTCTTTAACTGCATAAAGTTCATACTATATTATGTAAAACTGCCTTTTATCTAGGCAACTATATTTGTTTTTTTCTTCATGGCTTCTGATATGGTTTTTAAAATATTGTTGGGAGCAAGTATTGATGATTTGGAGACACTGAAACTTATTGTTCTTTCTGATAAAACTTTTAGCAAATCTGTCTGGTACTTCCAATATCTTTTAAGCACTTTTTGACTTACATACGTATGTCCTTTATGGCTTTTTCCTCAAATTTTAATGTTTTATTGTTATTGTCTGTCTTTCATGTTAAAAATAGGTAGGTAGGAGACATTTCTACAACCACACCAGTGTATAGCTAATTGGTCATGTCATACTTTCCTGCTGTAGCCTCAGAATCCAGTTAAATGCAGCATTCTAGCCAGTCCTGACAAATGGACAAGCATTGACTAATGTGTGTATGTGTGTGTATACCTGTTCTTTTTTTATTATTAACATATAATGTATTATTTGTTTCAGGGGTACCAGGCCTGAAAATCATCAGTCTTACAAAATTCACAGCACTCACCATAGCACATACCCTCCCCAATGTCCATCCCCCAGCCACCCTATCCCTACCCCCCACCCCCCAGCAACCCTCACTTTGTTTCGTGACATTAAGAGTCTCTTATGGTTTGTCACCCTCTCCAGTCCCATCTTGTTTCATTTTTCCCTCCCTTCCCCCCACAACCTCCTACTCTGCCTCTCAAATTCCTCATATCGGAGAGATCATATGATAATTGTCTGTCTCTGATTGACTTATTTCACTTAGCATAATACCCTCTAGTTCCATCCACTTCGTTGCAAATGACAAGATTTTGTCTTTTGATGGCTGCATAGTATTCCATTGCATATATATACCACATCTTCTTTATCCATT
>CM052901.1:6043616-6121047 GCA_028534135.1 Potos flavus | reverse complement strand
TACACTGTGGAGAGTTTTGATCAAGAAAGGATGCTGTACTTTGTCAAATACTTTTTCAGCATCTATTGAGAGTATCATATGGTTCTTGTTCTTTCTTTTATTAATGTATTGTATCACATTGATTGATTTGTGGATGTTGAACCACTCTTGCAGCCCAGGAATAAATCCCACTTGGTCGTTGTGAATAATCCTTTTAATGTACTGTTGGATCCTACTGGCTAGTATTTCAGTGACAATTTTTGCATCCATGTTCATCAGGGATATTGGTCTGTCATTCTCCTTTTTGTTGGGATCTTTGTCTGGTTTTGAATTCAAGGTCGTGCTGGCCTCATCAAATGAGTTTGGAAGTTTTCCTTCCATTTCTATTTTTTGGAACAGTTTCAGGAGTATAGGTATTAATTCTTCTTTAAATGTTTGTTAGAATTCCCCCGGGAAGCCATCTGGCCCTGGGATCTTGTTGGGAGATTTTTGATGACTGCTTCAGTCTCCTTACTGGTTATGGGTCTGTTCAGGTTTTCTATTTCTTCCTGGTTCAGTTTTGGTAGTTTATATGTCTCTAGGAATGCATCCATTTCTTCCAGATTGTCTAATTTGCTGGTGTATACTTGCTTATAATATGATCTTAAAATTGTTTGTATTTCTTTGGTGTTGGTTATGATCTCCTCTTTCATTCATGATTTTATTAATTTGGGTCCTTTCTCTTTTCTTTTAATGAATCTGGCCAGGGGTTTATCAGTCTTATTAATTATTTCAAACAACCAGGTCCTGGTTTTATTGATCTGCTCTACTGTTCTTTTGGTTTCTATTTCATTGATTTCTGCTCTGATCTTTATTATTATTTCTCTTCTCCTGCTGGGTTTAGGCTTTATTTAATGTTCTTTCTCCAGCTCCTTTAGGTGTAGGGTTAGGTTGTATATTTGAGACCTTTCTTGTTTCTTGAGAAAGGATTGTATTGCTATATACTATCCTCTCAGGACCACCTTTGCTGTGTCCCAAAGATTTAGACCAGTTGTGTTTTCATTTTCATTGGTTTCCGTGAATTTTTTAATTTCTTCTTTAATTTCCTGGTTGACCCATTCATTCTTTGGTAGGATGCTCTTTAGCCTCCATGTATTTGAGTTCTTTCCAACTTTCTTCTTGTGGTTGAGTTCTAGTTTCAAAGCATTGTGGTCTGAAAATATGCAGGGAATGATCCCAGTCTTTTGGTACCAGTTGAGACCTGATTTGTGACCCAGGATGTGATCTATTCTGGAGAATGTTCCTTGTGCACTAGAGAAGACTGTGTATTCTGTTGCTTTGGGACAGAATGTTATGAATATATCTGTGATGTCCATCTGGTTCAGTGTGTCATTTAAAGCCTTTATTTCCTTGTTGATCTTTTGTTTAGATGATCTATTTCAGCAAGGGGATGGTTAAAATTCCCTACTATTATTATTGTTAATGTGTTTCTTTGATTTTGTTATTAATTGGTTTATATAATTGGCTGTTCTCATGTTAGGGGCATAGATATTGAAAATTGTTAGATCTTCTTGTTGGACAGACCCTTTAAGTATGATATAGTGTTCTTCCTCATCTCTTATTATAGTCTGCTGCTTAAAATCTAATTTATCTGATATAAGGATTGCCACTCCAGCTTCTGTTGATGTCCATTAGCATGGTAAATGGTTTTCCACCCCTCACTTTAAATCTGGAGGTGTCTTTGGGTCTAATGAGTTTCTTGCAGACCGCATATCGATGGGCCTCTTGTTTTTTTTTTTTTTCCCCCATTCTGATACCCTGTGTCTTTTGATTGGGGCATTTAGCCCATTTACATTCAGGGTAACGTTTGAAAAATATGAATTCAGTGCCACTGTATTGCCCATAAGGCGAGTGTTACTGTATATTGTCTCTGTTCCTTTCCATTCTGTTAGTTTTAGGCTCTCTCTTTGCTTAGAGGACCCCTTTCAATATTTCCTGTAGGGCTGGTTTGGTGTTTGCAATTTCTTTTAGTTTTTGCTTGCTCTGGAAGCTTTTTTTTTTAAAGTTTTTAGATTTTATTTATTTATTTGACAGAGAGAGATCACAAGTAGGCAGAGAGGCAGACAGAGAGAAGAGGGGTAAGGAGGCTCCCTGCTGAGCAGAGTTCCTGATGCAGGGCTCGATCCCAGGACTCTGTGATAATGACCTGAGCCTAAGGCAGAGGCTTTAGCCTACTGAGCCACCCAGGCGCCCCTCCTGGAAGTTTTTTTTCTCTCCTGTTTTCAATGATGGCCTAACTGGATAAGATATTCTTGGCTGTGTATTTTTCTTGTTTAGTGCTCTGAATATATCATGCCAATCTTTTTGATCTGTCCAGTCTCTGTGGATAGGTCTGCTGCCAATCTAATATTTCTACCTTTGTAGGTTACAGACTTCTTTTCCTGAGCTGCTTTCAGGATTTTCTCTGTCTCTGAGACTTCTAAGTTTTACTATTAGACGACAGGGTGTTGACCTATTTTTTTTTTTTATTTTGAGGGGGTTTCTCTGTGCCTCCTGGATTTTGATACCTGTTTCTTTACCCAAATTAGGGAAGTTCTCTCCTATAATTTGGTCCTGTATACCTTCTGTCCCCCTCTCTCCTTCTTCTCGGATCCCAATTATTCTACTATTGTTTTGTCTTATGGTATCACTTATCTCTCAAATTCTCCCCTCATGATCCAGTAGTTGTTTATTTCTCTTTTTCTCAGCTTCTTTGTTCTCCATCATTTGGTCTTCTATATCACTAGTTTTCTCTTCTGCTTCAATTTATCCTAGTAGTAAAAGCCTCCGTTTTTGATTGCACCTCATTAATAGATTTTTTATTTCAACTTGGTTAGATTCTAGTTCTCTTATTTCTCCAGAAAGGGATTTTATTTCTCCAGAAAGGGATTCTCTGATATCTTTCATGCTTTTTTTGAGCCCAGCTAGCACCTTTATAATGGTCATTCTGAATTCTATTTCTGACGTATTACTAATGTCCATATTGATTAGGTCCCTAGCCATTGGTACTGCCTCTTTTTTTGAGGTGAGTTTTCTGCCTTGTCATTTTATCCAGATAAGAATAGATGAATGAGGGAACAAAATACTAAAAGGGTATCAACGACCCCAGAAAAATATACACCTAACCAAATCGGAAGAGATCTGAAACCGGGGTGGAGGGGGAAGAAAGAAAAAAAATTGGGGGGCATTTAGCCCATTTACATTCAGGGTACTATTGAAAGATATGAATTCAGTGCCATTATATATATATATATATATATATATATATATATATATATATATATATATATATATATATATATATTTATATATACACACACACACACACACACATACACTTTTTCTCACAATATACTATATATATACTTTTTCTCACAATATACTATATATATATATATATATATATACATGTATACATGTATAGAATAGAGCACACACTTGATTTTGGGTATATTTTGGTCTGTTAGAAGAAACTGCCTCCCAAAATTTTAAATAAAGAAAAACTTATATATATACAAAAATAAGGGTAAACATGATGAAGGAATGGAATATGACTATAAAGATGAAAATTTAAAAACATTTTAAATAAGGAATTGATATTATAAGAAGTTAGTTGAAAAAATTTTTAAAAATTTGAAAAAAAGAATGCGATCAGGCTGGATATTAAAACAAAGGCATATGCTAGATTTAGGGTATATTTTGGTTTGTTAGAAGAAACTGTATCCCAAAATTTTAAAGGAAGAAAAACGTATATGTATAATAAAAATAAGGTTAAATACAATGAAGGGATAGAATATGAGTGTAAAAAATGAGAATTAAGAAAGATTTTTAAAAAGGTATTGATAAGATGTTGGTTAAAATAGGAAAGAGGAAAAATTCAAAAAAATAGAAAAAGAAAAAAATGAAAATTAAAAAAAAAACAACTTTGGAAGTCCGAAGAATCATGGGAAAAAAGCCACAAATTCTATGTGCTGTAGTCCCCTAGCGCTGGTGTTTTGCAGTTCTCATTGATCAGTAAACTTGGCCTTGGCTGGATGTTTTTGCTGATCTTCTGGGGGAGGGGCCTGTTGCGGTGATTCTCAAATGTGTTTGCCCAAAGCGGAATTGCACCGTCCTTGCCAGGGGCCAGGCTAAGTAATCTGCTTGGGTTTGCTCAGTAGCTTTTGTTCCCTGAAAGCTTTCTGTACAGCTTTGGAGGATGGGAATGAAAATGGCGGCCTCCCAATCTCTGACCCTGGAGGAGCCGAGATCTCAGACCCCCCTCTTCAGTTTGCCCTCAGAGAAAAGCAGTCAGTCCCTCCCATCTCCCTGGTCTCCAGCTGCACTCTGTGCTCACCCAGCCTGTGACTGAGCATGTCTGTCTCTGGCACATGGCCCTGTTTAGAGTCTCCAAACCCAGCAGCAGATTCCTGCAGCATGCTTCCACGCTGCTCCTCCCAGTAGAGGCAGGCAGGGGAGTCTTCTGGATCTGCCACTTGCGAGGTCCCTGCTCAAAGAGTTGTGGCCCAACTGTGCTGGGGATCATGGTTTATGACAACCCCTCAGCTCTGTCTTTGCAGCTGGCTTCCTGGCTCTGATACTTGGGAGCTCTGCCACACTCAGACACCCTCAGTCTTTCTGTGACCCTGAGGGTCCTGAGACCACACTGACCCAGTGAGGATTCCACCCGCTGCTTAGCCACTGGAGCAACATTCCCTCCGTGGAACAGACTTATAAAAGTTCTGATTTTGTGCCCAGCTTGCTGGGAGCCGGCTCCTCCCCCCGTGGTCTATCTTCCTGTACATCACCTGGATTCACTTCTCTGCACGTCCTACCTTCCAGAAAATGGTCGCTTTTCTGTTCCTAGAATTGCTGCTATTCTCTTTGATCTCCTGTTGAGTTTGTAGGTGTTCAGAGTGGTTTGATAACTATCTAGCTGAATTCCTGGGACCAGACAAAATTTAGGCTACCTACTCACTCCTCCACCACCTTGTTCCTCCCCCCGATTATAGATTTTTTTGATGTTTTTCTTTAGTTCTGTCATTTTTTTTGCTCCATGTATTTTGAAACTTCCTTCTTAGTTGCACAGTGATTTACTGTTGTATTCTTCATGAATTGATCTTTTTTATCACTTTGAAATGTCTCTTTTTATATCTGGAAATAATCTTTATCTTGAATTCTTATTAGCATTTTCTTATGCTTACGTATAAGCATTTGCATGGTGTAACTCTACCCTCTTCCAACTTGCCAGTATATTTAAATATAAAGCATATTCTTATAATTGGTGATTTCTTTATTAAATCTGACAACCTCTGCGATTTTATTGGACTAAGTCCATTTGTAGTTAATAAAATTACTGAAGTACTTTGATTTAAATTTCATTTGTTAGTATTTGTTTTATATTTATACAATTTTTTTGTCTCTTTCTACCTTCTTTTGGATGAATCAATTAAATTTTAGTATTCTCTTTTATCTGCTCTGAGAACTTTTTAGGCATTCCTCTTTCTGTTGTTTTTTTGGTTCTAAAATCTACAGTGTATACTTTTAAGTTATAATAGTTTGTCTTCAAAAAGTAAATCACTTCAAGAACAAAGCACAAACTAAAATACTGTAATTCCATTTACCTTTTTTCCTATCTTTTGTGCTTTTGTTTCAGATTTTATTTCTACATGTGCTATAAAATTCACAGTATGTTATTTATAACTTTGCCTTAAACAGTCAATATTTAATATATATGACAGTTTTTTAAAAGTTGTTTTATATTTACTTAGATATATACACTTTGTATTACTTCTTATTCTTTCCCCAGAAACAGAATTCTATTTAACATCATTTTCCTTCACACTGAAAATTATTTTTCACCATTTCTTGAGATGCTAGTCTGCCCAGCACAAATTATCTAGGGTTTGTCTTTCTGAAAATGCCTTTTCTTTGCCTTCACTTATGAAAGATATATTTATTTACTGGAGATAGAGTCTGGGTTAAGTTTATTTCTATCTGTAGTTTAAAAATATTTACTCATTGTCCTCTGTCCTCCATTATTTATGTTGAAAAGTCAACTGTCATTTGTATCCATGTCCCATGTCTGTAATGTATCTGTTTTCTCTGGCTTCTCTTAAGAGTTGCTATTTACTACTCATTTTCAGTAGTTTCTCCTTTGGGAAAAATCTTGCCTATGTCAGTAAGGAAAGGATAGGAAAGGAAAGATAGGATTGAAATGTAGCAATAAGCTGTTTTCCCACATTCTCTGTGATAACAGTGGGGACTTTTCACCTATGTGTTGACAGAATTCTGCGGATGATTAGTCTTTCTCCTCACACAAGGTCCCCTTTCTCTGAGAGAAGGATTTAATGGCTGAGAACAATATGCCTTGTACCACCCGCCCAGTAGATTTCAGTACCTCTAACCCTTACAACATAGACATTTCTGCCTTCATTTTAGCCACAAAAGAGGCCCCTTCTTACTCTTTTTAATCAGGGTCCTATACTGAGAATGTGAAATCTATCTGCAACATACATCCTCATGGGGTTAATTCTGTTAGAAAACCAACCACAGATCACGCTTAGATACCAGAACAGAAATAAGTTGATACAGTGCATTTTTAAAAATTATTTTTGGAAATACCAATTTTGATGTGCTTACTCTTTCCAACTTCACATTTATTTTGGAACAGCCTAGGCAACAACTTCACTCCCACAGTAAATTCATGCTTACCTGAGTAGCACTAACTCTGTGACCTGACATACCTCTGGAAACTCTCCAATTAGCACCAAGGCCACAGCTGCATTTCCACACTGCGGCAACCATCTGCCTGATGGTCTTAGAAGGAGCAACCCACTCCAGGATGCCTGGGGCCACATGCTTGAGATTCCAGAACTAAATTCTCATTTTGCCTTTCATCTTCCTCTATGAAAGCTGCAGAGCACAACATGTTGACCTCGGATACAAGGGAAGTCAAAAATAGAATATTTTCAGTGAAAGCCATCTGAGGACAAAAAAGAAAACAAAAATATACAACAGTAGAGTAGTATTTTGATTGTGAAGGCCAGAGGCCCTGCCACATTCTAATTGACATACTCTCAAATTAGATGTCTTTGCTGGATTATATAACTACATCAATTCACCACTTCATCTTAAAATGAGTTCATTTTTGGTGAAAGACTCATGAGGGGACTAAATAGAAGTGACAACACAAAACTAAGCAAAGCTCATAGTCCCAATTGTAATGCTTAAAACTAGGCCAAAGGGGAAAATATCATGCGGTTAATACCATCTAAAGGCTCACTTAATTGACCAGAGATTTTTTTTGAAAAAGTAACTTTCTATGTTTGGCTACATGTTCATATTTTCTTCTGACCTCCTAGGAGATTTAGGAGGAAGTAAACAAGGATTAGGGGCTTTAGCACATTTTAAATATGTCGGGAGCCATCGTCTACCTATGGCTCAGTCTGGAAAAGTCAGGAACCAAGAAATTAAAAAGGGTTTAGGAGAAATCCTTTTATCATCCCTCTTGGACATTGTCTCCAAATGCATCTTCCTTAAATCCCTGGTAAGGCAAGGTACTTTTTCTCACTTACTGGGTAAGGTGGGTATAACTGAAATTAAGAGCAGAGGAAATACATCCGGCTTCAAATAACCAGGAAGGAAACAGACCAAGGCTTTTGGTAAATGCTTGAAAAGACTGTCATTCCATTAGAGCTATAATTGAAGCAGAACTCGAAAGTCAGGGAGGACTCCTTGCCCCACATTTGTGGTCGAGCTGGTGGAGACTGCTGAGGGGTGCTCTCATACAGTCCCACAAGCAGAAAACTTCTCATGAAAGGTTGGCAACAGTATCCTCCGTGGACATAAACCTCTGTGTCCACTTCAGTCAACAGCAAAAAGGTAATGAATAGTCAAGATACTTTGTTTTTTGACACTCTTATTTGTAGTACGTGTGACTTAAGGTACCTGTATCTTTCATCAATGTTTGTGGTCCTTCTATGCTTTACTGCTAACCGAATGCTGTCAGAAACCTATTATGCAGCTGAGAATGGCTTCCTATTCAGCTGCAGCATTCTAAAAAACATAATACTGCTTGTACGGTTTCACCATCTCAATATAAGATATTCCAGTGACAAAGTGTCAGTAGTAAGGATTTCATATTGGAAAAATGACTTGGAAACAGATTTTCAGTAAAAAATTCAGAGTTAAGAAAAAAGCTTATTGGAAATGTGTAAATTTTAAATGGCCAAGCCACTGGTGATTACCAGCCAATTATTCTTTAGGTATGCAATTACTAATCTTTCCACTTAGAGTTAAGCATTAAAAGATTATAACCCAACCTTTCTGTATAGAAAAGATGGTTTTATAAACCTAGCATAACGGAAAATCATTAGGAGAGCAAAAATAAATAAAAACAATCTTGGAAAAATCATTTGAGTTTAGAATTTCAAACATATACAAAAGGGACTTCAAAAGTTGAAGAAAATTGGTCTCAACTGAAATTTGCCTCCAATGTCTGGCTGCCTTTCAGAAAAATAAAGATACTCTGAATTGGCCTTTATCTTAAATATGATCAGTTGCTATAAATAGCTAGTCGAACTTAAAAAATTTCCTTCAAAATTAAAATTCATAAATTAATATTTAGTAAAGTTGTTTTAAATGTTTAAATATTCAGGTATTAAATAAATATTTAAATATTCAGGTATTAATCCTCCATGCACATTTTCAAATGCATATAAATTCTCTTAAAGGGTTTATCGCTGAACAGGGAAACATAGACTAACTTCAATTTAAATGTAAAAGCAGGTTAAAAATCAACATCTCATAGGAACACTTCTAAATTAAAAATTTTACGTCTCTGAAAATATAACATCTTATATTCTAAATATTACTTGGTCAGATTCTTTTTCTGCTTTATCCAGGGAACACAAATGCAAATAGAAATGAGTTTGTGATTTTGAGATGGTGTAAAGATGAATGAAATCCAGGATAAGGTTAAAAAATAGAAGTATAGTTTAGGTTCTAAAATGTTGAGGTCAAATAGCAGTTTTCTGAGTTACATTCAAATTCCATTCAGGGGGCCCCTCTAAGCTGCAGCCCTTCCTCCTGCTTCCCGCATTCCGGTTACAATCAATTCATTGCTTTCTGTTCTGTGAAGTAATTCCTCCCAGTGTCTTCCTAGGACAGAACAGCCTTTCAGTGTATGAAGCCCTTGTCAGGAAGCATTCCCAAATTAACCCCATTTCTCCCATTCATATCCTTCTTCTGGGTTGACTCAATTTGCTCCAAAATGGCTTCCTGTAACAATGATTCACTTGGTGCCAATTATGTGCAAAGCTTTTATAGCTAAACTATGAGATCACAAGAAATAATCCTACCTCTCCACTATATCCAAATGCCACATCCTCCAGAAAGCTTTCTCTGTTCATTTATTTGGAATTACATCCTTCATTTCCTTTTTATTGTAATTACTTTGTACCTCTTGCTAATGTATATTTAATTCTGTGTGTTGTGGTTATTGGTTCAACCCACGTGTTTCTGGGTTTATACTTGAACGGAATAAAAATAATAAGAGAATGCTATTTTCTACTTTCCCGGTTCTTTTTTTTTTTTTTTTTTTTTAATCTACTAATTCCAATTCCAGACCTCCAAATATCTTGCCCTCGATTACCTTTAAAAGTACCAGTGGAGTAGCTCAGGGGTGTTTATAAAGGAGACCTCTGCTACTGTGTGAGAGCTACCATATGACTTTCTCTTTTTCTCTGGCTTTTCTCCCGTCAATCACCACCGCTGCTGACATGTTCCATGCTGCTCCATGTTGTCCAAAGTTCTCAGTAGTCTTACATTCTTGTATTAATAGCTTCTTCAGTTTCAGCCTCCTGTAATTAGAGCCCAGAAACTAATTTCTTGAAATAGGCTAGAGAATCAGAATTGATATGAGCACTTTTTTATCTTCTAGGTCCTGTCAAACACTCATGACTTTAACATGAGTGTTAAAGACTTCTGGAATTCTGTTCTAACTAGACCAAAATTCAAGCCCAGCCATATCTAAATTCAGGGAGTGAATATGGTTTATACAAAGGTCAGGGCCTCTGATACACAAATCTGTCCCACACAGCCTTTGAACTTTGTGAGAGTGAAGACACTGTCTTTTGCATTTCCGTATCCAACAGCAACCAGTACAGTATTTGACATAGAGTACATATTCAGTGAATCTAGGTTGAATAAATGTACTCTCACCAGTAACACCTAGTGTGAGGTTATGCGCCTAATACATTCTTACTACATTAATTTACACATAAATACAATAGTCACACTATACAAAATGATGACTTTTAGTTAGGAAATTTGGATTTTAAGATAAATTATAATTTTATGATAAATACTGGGGATATGGGTTCCATACTGCAATTTTGAAATCCACATCACTCTCAAGTTGTTATATTTTTTCTTCACTTTGCTTTCTGGTCAAAACTCTTAAAAATGATCTACATTTTCTTCCTCTATGTCCTCAAATCTTATCCACGCCAAAACTCACTGTAATTTGGTTTGTGCTTTAACTACAACACCAAAATCATCCTATCCAAGGTCACCAAAATCATTCTAATTGCTAAATTTAACAAACAGCCTTCATTCCTTGTCTTATTTGAACTCTTTACATGTGCTGACTAGGTTAAAAACAATTCTTTCTTGAAAACATTTGTTTCTTGGCATACACGATTCTACTTTCTCTGTTCGTTTCTTATTCTTCTAGTGTCTGTCTCCTGTGGAGGTTTCCCTCCTCTGCCCATCTGTAAATATTGATACTTTGTCATAGGTCCTTTTCCTTTTTTCCAAATGTTCTCATGGTTTCTATTACCAGTTGAATGCTGAAAAATACAAAATCTCCAACCCAATTCTCTCTTCTGTGTTTCAGATATGGTTGTTCAAATGCTACTGACACTTTAGGCATACCACCTTTCTTTAACCTACTAAAACATGCCATAGTCTCTCTCCTCATTCTGCACACTATGTTTCTTAGGCCCAAGATGTGCCTACTCAGATGACCTTCCATCTCCTTTCTCTCTCAATTTGTTACCAAATAATCTTGTAAGCTTTTAGCTTAGATGACATTATACCCATAAGATTCTGAATTACTTTCAGTTTACAGCATATACCATGTTATCCCCTGGTTTTGGATCTTATAATATATATGAAGATTGATATGAATTATACCCACATTTTGGAGCAACAAGAAATTTCATTTTTTAATTTCTCTAATTCAAATTAAATCTGGTTTAAACATCTATCCCTGGCTACTGGGAAATTTAATCTCAGTCATCATTTGAGCCCCTTTCCTGACTACATTGGATTCGAAAATATCCCAGACTTACTTTTTGCTGAAAAACTATGAAAGGTGCTCTGTTCATAGTTATGGTCATTATCCTAGAGATGATTGTTATCTAAATCCATGTGGTCATTCAACATGGAAAGCACCAATATTTCTATGATGAGAAATGGGCAAAGGGATCTTCACTTTAGCTGTCAATGCCAAGGAGCTTAGTGCTTTTTCCTGACCACATGCTATGTGTCTCCCACTCTATTCATATATCCATATGCCACTTAAATGCTCCCTCATCTCTCAGAGGTGCTGTATTAGAGTGAAACACCAGTCCCCTAGCATTTATATAAACCCTGATCTCTGGTTCTATCCAATGTCTCTAAGAAAATCACCATTTCCCCCACAAGATTAAAGCCATTTAATTTTCCTTTAAAGAATTAGCCTCTATCCTCTCCTGTTCTGAAAACATTTATCATAACCCCTGTTAAAGGGCCTGACACACAAAGTCTTTTCTCCAAAAGTGTGACTGGAGATATAGGTAGAGATGCAGTGAGTTCACTTAAGTATAAATCAACACAGGCCCTGTTCTTCCAGGGCTGTGGGAAGGAGGTACATTATTTTTCACTTGTCCTGCTATGTCCCCAGGAACCAAGAAACCAATATGCCAATCACTCTCCACCCCCATGCACACACCCAGCCATTCACACTGCTAGACTGAATGACTTCTACTCATCTTTCAGGCCTCAGTTGAAATATCTCTTCTTCCAATAACCCTTCAAGGATCTAAAAAAAAGTTTGTTTTTTTCCTATGAGCCTCCATAACCCCTTGTGCATCCTACATTATACACCATATATATCACTCTTTATTGAAATTGCCTGTTGGGTTGGAGGTCTTTACCATTAGAGTGTGAGCTGCAAGAGGGCAGAAACTGTTTTTGGTTCCCTAAATATTAATCAAACACTTGACAAATTTCTCAGATGAAATGTTACTGATTCACCTTCATGAGGCATATATAGTGAAGCCCTTATCAATGACTTTTGACCAAGTACAATTTTAGATTTATATAGAGAAGATCCACCTTTCATTTGCCTATCTGCTGTCTCCATTTATCTATTAATGTCTATTTTTCTCACTCTATTATTGTCTCTCTGGTTCTGAATATGTATCTCCATTTGGGGGAGGAGGTGTTGCCAGGCCAGGGATAAGGGCAGTGGCAGATTTATGTGCAGATGCAGATTTTTCTTCAGACAGACATGGCCTTAGATTTTGTGCCAAGTCTCTGAAGGAATTGGGAGAAATTTTAGGTGGGTTGTGTGTCTGATCCCCTTTCACACCTCAACTTGATCCCTTTTCAACTAGGATGCAGTGGGAGAACTTTTTTTTTTTTTACTCAGTCTTTTACAGGTCTCAGACTCCATCATCCTTGAATTATATGTCCTCACATACTTCTCGGACAAATGCAACTTTCGATATACTTTCCACAGTTCTTAATAAGAATCTGCAGAATAGACACAGATCAAATCAAGCCACTAGAAACCTTATGCTTAACCTTTTTCCTGCAATCTAATTTTGGAGTAGACAAATATTTGTCCCACCCCTGAGGAGGCACTAACTAGCTGTAACCTTTGGCAAGGTCACCTCAAATTTTTGAACCTCAGTTTCCTGTGAGACAGGGATAATAACAGTACATACCCCAAAGGGTTGCTATGAGGATTAAAGGAGATTATGACTAAAATTGCACACTTTTAGCATAGACCTGGTACATAGTAAAGGGTCAATAAAAGGCAGTTGTATAATTATTTCCTCCTACTTTGCATTTCAGAGACACAGCCCATAAGTTCCTTTTGAAGATTCTCATGGTTAGAACTCAGTGACTGTGCCATTTAAAGCAATAATTTACTCTTAGAGGAGTGACAGCAAATTCTCTAAAATGTTTTTCCAATATGAGATCTCAGAAGGGAGAGGCCTATGTTATTCCTTCTGGTCCAGTAATGGGTTGTAGCAATTATATGCAATGCTAAGAATGTGTTTTTACTCTGAGTGTTTTTACCTTAAATTCATGTAAATGAACAGTAACTTGAATATTTTTTTTCCCACAATTAAATGGGTTTTAGTATATTCACAGAGTACTACAATCATCACCACGATCAACTGGGACATTTTTATCACACCAAAAAACCCCCCCCACACCCTTAGTCATTACTTCCCTGTACCTCCCCCACCCCCCACCCCCCACCCCCGCTTTCACCTTGCCTCAGGCAACCTTTAATCTACTATCTGTCTCTATGGACTTGCCTATTCGGGATATATCATATAAATGGAATCATGCAATATGTGTTTTTTTTTGTTTCTACGTTCTTTCATTTGGCGTAATGTTTTCAAGGTTCACCCGTGCTGTAGCATGTATCAATACTTCATTCTTTTTATTGCTGGATGATATTTTATTATGTATGCCAGTTTATTTAATTCAGCACAGTATCCAAGAAATAAGGAAATGTGCCCAGTGAATAATTCCAATTTGATTGGTGCTACAGTGAGACTTGGGGGAAATCATAAGTGCCTTTAAGAAAAACCAATATACAGGCTCTATAATCAATCATTTCCATTCCATGATTCCAGTGTTTGCACATATGCCCTCACTGTAGTTTATCGGAGTCTGGTCATAGGTGATATTCTTGCAGATCCTCAAAGAACTGCCACACATAAAAAGCCATACGTGGACAGTGATCAAGAAGCCTTAGTCAAGAATCAGTATTGATTTTATTTGATTTTTTATATTTTTAAAAGATTTATTTATTTTAGAGAGAGAGAAGGAGAGAGAACATGAGTGGGGGTTGGGCAGGGGGAGAGGTAGAGAAAGAATCCTCAAGCAGGCTCCTGGCTGAATGCAGAGCCAGAGGCAGGGCTCAATCCCAGGACCCTGAGATCATGACCTGAGCTGAAATCAAGAGTTGGTCACTCAATGGACTGAGCCACCTGGGTGCCCCAGTATTGATTTTAATAATAATATTTACAATGGCTATCTGTCATGGAGTGACGTTAATAAGCCAAGTATGGTCATAAGTTCTTTAATGGCCATGTCCTCTAATCTTTATAATAATTCCATGAGGTAGATGTAATCATCACCATTTTACAGATGAGAAAACAGAGGCCCAAAGAGGTTCGTAAGTTTATCCCAGTTATCACTACAGCCATCTCTTTCTCAGAGTCCACATTGTTTCTTCCAGGAATCTCCCTGTTTGGGGACCATGTAGGCCCGATTTGATCGTAGCTGAAACTACTCCTTCAAACACAATCAGCCCCTGATATAAAAACAAAATAGGACAATCAGAAATATTCAGAATATACCAAAATTACATAGGTTTATGCCAGGATTTTCTTTTTGCTTTTTTTTTTTTTTCCTTTTGCAAATACATTATTCAGCAGTGTCACCTTGAAGATTTGTTGTGCATTCTCCTCAGTAGTATTTAAGGGATTTTTGAACAGGAGCCTTATCCAACTTGCTGTCATTGCATCTCAATCCCCTCAAGCGAATGGTCACATTGAAAGAATGGTACGGATGACCGAGGGTGCCCCGATGCAACTGCTCTAGGAGTATGACCAAGGGGACTCTGCCAGGATTCTACTCTCTGCACATCAATGACAGAAATAGTCTTGCTGTCCTGTTAATCAAGTGGCATCTCAATACTTGTTTCAAACATTCTAAAGGAGACTTAGATGAGAACTTAAAACACAAACATAAATGCTCCCTAGCTTGTGCTCTGATTGCACTTACTCTTTCATTTTAACCAAAACTGGTGATTTGGGGGAGAACTAGATACCTTATCTCAGGTAGTCTCAGCTTTAATTTCAGTCCCACAGAGAGGTCATCCCTGAACTCCTATCCCTCCTCATTTGAAATAGTCCTTTCCTCCTCCGGTAACTATCACATCAACTGGTTTTATTTAAATTTTTTTATTTTTTATTAACACATAATGTATTATTTGCCCCCAGGGTACATGTCTGTGAATCCTCAGGCTTACACATTTTACAGCACTTACCATAGCACATACCCTCCCCAATGTCCATAACCCAGCCACCCTATCCCTACCCCCCTACCCCCCAGCCACCCTCAGTTTTTTCGTGAGTTTAGGAGTCTCTTATTGTTTGTCTCCTTCCCAATCCGATCTTTTTTTATTTCCCTCCCCCATGGAAAAACTATTGCTATCAGAAATTTTATATTTTGGCTTCTGTTTAATTTTGCTTTATATTGACTGGTTCTCCCCAGTGAAACACTAGCTCCATCAGAACAATAGCTCATTTGTATACTTATTCACTGTCTTTCAAGCTCCTAAGGAGTATTAGAACACAATAGGAGCTCAATAAGCAAGTGACGATAAACTAGATGCCTGCAGAAGTTAGAATGTGTGCTATAATATGGAGAGTGATTTGCTGGGTGGGGCATTCCCAGGTTTAATAGTTTTCAAGTTCTTCATTCCAGAAAGACTAGATCTAAGCAAAACCATTGGATTTCTATCCTTTAGGGCTATCTGGAATTCATTTTTCAAACACATCGAAATTCTATCCATGGCCACTAAGTGAAGAAAGTTCTCTGTAGCCACCAAAGATGTTGAAGAAGCCCTAGAATTTGTACTCTCAATTTTAGAACACACAAGAAGGCTTGCAAAAGGTTTAAAAGAAACTGTTGGGCAAAGGGAATATGATTCTGTAGTTCTCAAGAGGCATGGTACATTAATTAAATATATTATCAAAAAGTAGTGTTTATCATATCTCAGACATGGGTTTGCAATCATGGTGTGCAAAAACAGACAACACTAAAGGCTCACAGCTCTCCAATGCCTCTCCAGCACACCTCTTACCATGGCATTGCAAGCCCTATGTGATCTGGCTCCTTCCTGACTCTCTAACCTGATCTCCTAGGTTCCCTTCTCACTCACTCCATTCCTCATAGTCTGGCTTCCTTGTTAATCATCGAAACACCAAGATCTTTCCCAATCTAAGAAAGTTGTACTTGCTTTTTCCTCTGCCTGGAAAGAACGCCCTTCACCTCTATCCCACACTTCTCAGACTTTTGCATGGCTGACTCCTCCATATTTTAGGTCTGTTCAAACATTACCTCACTGGAAAGTAGCACGGTTTAATAATGCAAGGATAAGTAACCACCTAATAATTCTCTATTATATTACCATCTTCTGTTATATTACCAAAATGTGTTCCTATTTGATATTTCTTAGTTATTTTTGTATTTACTTGTTTATTGTTGTCCTTCCATAATAGAATGTGAGCTTTGTGAGAGAAGGGTCTTTATCTGTCTACTAGGGATCCTTTCTGACTTGTTTACTGATGTGTTCTCAATATCTAAAATCAGGCTTGGTACATAGATTCTCAACATATACTTTTTAAGTGGAGAATAGACATTTATCAAGTAATGAAACCAATGACCATATAATTACAAATGTGCCGACGAGTGTTACAAATGCGAAATGCAGGGTGCCTGAGATGAAAATACTGGTAGGATAGAGAAGGAAAGGAAGCTACTTTATTTTCTAATTAAATTTTTATTTTAATTCCAGTATACTTACCATACAGTGTTATATTGGTTTCAGGTGTGCAATATAGTGATTCAACAATTCTGTACATCACCCAGTGCTCATCACGACAAGTGCACTCCTTAATCCCCATCACCTATTTCACCCATCTCCCCACTCACCTCCCTTCTGGTAACCCTCAGTTCGTTCTCTGTAACTAAGAGTCTATTTTTGTTTTGTCGCTCTCGTTTTCCCACTTCACTTGTTTGACTTATTTCTTAAATTCCACATATGAGTGAAATCATATGGTGTTTGTCTTTCTCTGGCTTATTTCGTTTAGCATCATACTCTCTAGCTCCATCCATGTCATTGTAAATGGCAAGATTCCATGCTTTTTTATGGCTGAATAGTATTCCATTGTGTGTGCTAGCACACACATGTACACACACACAGACACACACACACACACAGACACACACCACATCTTCTTTATCCATTCATCAGTCAATGGACACTTGGGCTGTTCCCATAATTTGGCTTTTGTAGATAATGCTGCTATACACCTCAGGGTGCATGTATCCTTTTGAATTAGTGTTTTTATAGTTTTTGAGTAGATACCCAGTAGTATAATTACTGAGTCATAAAGTAATTCCATTTTTAACTTTTTGGGGAAACACCATACTGTTTTCCAGAGTGGCTGTACCAAGTTTGCATTCCCACCAACAGTGCACGAGTGTTCCTTTTTCTCTACATCCTTGCCAACACCTGTTGTTTCTTGTGTTGTTGATTTTAGCCATTCTGACAGGTGTGAGGTGATATCTCATTGTAGTTTTGATTTACATTTCCCTGATGATCAGTGATGTTGAGCATCTTTTCATGTGTTTCTTGGCCATCTGGATATCTTCTTGGAGAAATGTCTGTTCATATTTTCTACCCATTTTTAATGGGATTATTTGGTTTTTAGGTGTTGAGTTGTAAGTTCTTTTTTTCCCCAAGTTTTTATTATATTCTAGTTAGTTAACATACAGTGTAATATTAGTTTCAGGTGCAGGATTTTATGATTCATCACTTACATACAACACTCTTACTCCCCATCACTTATTTCACCCAACCCCTTGTCCACCTCCCCTCCAGCAACCCTCAATTTGTTCTCTATAGTTAAGAGTCTGTTTCTTGGTTTGCCTCTCTCTTCCCCACCCCACCATTTTCATCTGTTATGTTTCCTAAATTCCACATATGAGTGAAATTATATGGTATTTGTCTTTCTCTGACTTACTTTGCTTAGCATAATACTCTCTGACTCCATCCACATCTTTGCAAATTTGCATTCCCTTTTATGGCTGAGTAATATTCTATTCTCTCTCTCTCTCTCTTTCTACACACACACACACACACACACACACACACACACACACACACACCACCTTTTCTTTATTTATCAGTCCATGGACATTTGGGCTCTTTCAATAACTTGGCTATTGTTGATAATGCTGCTATAAATATTGGTGTGCAAGTGTCCCTTCAAATCATTATTTTTGTATACTTTGGTAAATACCTAGTAGTGCAATTGTGAGATCATAGGGTAATTCCATACTGTTTTACAGAGTGACTACACTAGTTTGCATTCCCACCAACATCCTTGCCAATACCTGTCGTTTCTTGTGCCAGTGATTTTAGCCATTATGACAGGTACGAGGTGATATTGCAGTTTTGATTTGGATTTCCCTAATGATGGATGATGTGGAACATCTTTTCATGTGTCTGTTGGCCATCTGTATGTCTTTGGAGAATGTCTGTTCATGTCTTCTTCCATCGTGTCTTTTAATTGGGTAATTTGTTTTTTTGGGGTGTTGAGTTGTATAAGTTCTTCATATCTTTCGGATATCACTCCTTTATTAGATTCATCATTTGAAAATATTTTCTCCCATTCCGTAGGTTGCCTTTAAGTTTTGTTGATTCTTTCCTTTGCTGTGCAGTAGCTTTTTATCTTGATGAAGTCCTAATAGTTTACTTTTGTTTCCCTCGCCTCAGGAGACATATCTAGTAAGAAGTTGCTATGGCTGATATCAAAGAGACATCACTATTTGCCGGCAACATGATTGTGTTCTCCAGGATTTTGATGGTTTCCTATCTCACATTTGGGTCTTTCATCCATTTTGAATTACTTTTGTGTATGGTGTAAGAAAGTAGTCCAGTTTCATTCTTTAGCATGTTGCTATCCAACACCATTTTGTTGAAGAAACTGTCTTTTTTTTTCCATTGGATAGTCATTCCACTCATCTATATGTCTGTTTTTATGCCAGCACCATATTGTCTTCATTACTACAGCTTTGTAATATAACTTGAAGTCAGGAATTGGGATGCCTCCAGCTTTGCTTTCCTTTTTCAAGATTTTTTTGGCTGTTACCTTAAACAGGTTCCCTAACAAATTTTAGGATTATTTGTTCTGGCTCATTCTTCACCAGAAGAATGATGGTGGTATTTTGATAAAGATTGCATTAAATGTATAGATTGCTTTGGGTAGTATAGACATTTTAACAATATTTCTTCTTCCAATCCATGAACATGGAATGTTTTTCTATTTGTGTCATCTGTAATTCCTTCCATCACCATTTTATAGTTTTTAGAGTACAGATCTTTTACCTCTTTGTGAGGTATATTCCTAGATTTTGGTACAACTGCAAATGGGATTGATTCCTTGATTTCTCTTTCTGCTGCTTCATTGTTGGTGTATAGATATGCAACAGATTTCTGTACGTTGATTTGTATTGTACAATTTTACTGAATACGTGTATCAGTTCTAGCAGTTTTTTGGTGGAGTCTTTCAGGTTTTCTACATAGAGAATTGTGTTGTCTGCAAATAGTGAAAATTTGACTTGTTCCTTGCTGATCTGGTTGCCTTTTATTTCTTTTTGCTGTCTGATTGCTGAGGCTAGGACTTCCAGTACTATGTTAAGTAATAGTGGTGAGAATGTGTGTGTGTGTGTGTGTGTGTGTGTGTGTATACACATATATACTTCCCTGTCTTGTTCTTGACATAGAGGAAAGCTCTCAGTTTTTCCCCATTAAGGAGAATATTAGCTGTGGATTTTCTTTTACAGCCTTTATGATTTAGAGATATGTTCACTCTAACCCCACTTTGTTGAGGGTCTTTATTAAGAGTGGGTAGTAGGGGCGCCTGGGTGGCTCAGTGGGTTAAAGCCTCTGCCTTCAGCTCAGGTCATGATCTCAGGGTCCTGGGATCGAGCCTCGCATCGGGCTCTTTGCTCAGCAGGGAGCCTGCTTCCCCCCCTCTCTCTGCCTGCCTCTCTGCCTACTTGTGATCTGTCTCCTCTCTGTCAAATAAATAAATAAAATCTTTTTTAAAAAAAAAAAGAGTGGGTGGTATAGAGTCAGGAAACGAAAGGTGTTGGCGAGGATGCAGAGAAAAGGGAAACCTCCTCCATTGTTGGTGGGAATGCAAGCTGGTGCAGCCACTCTGGAAAACAGTATGCAGGTTCCTCAAAAAGTTGAAAATAGAGCTACCCTACGACCCAGCAATCTCACTACTGGGTATTTACCCTAAAGATACAAATGTAGTGATCTGAAGGGGCACGTGTACCCGAATGTTTATAGCAGCAATGTCCACAATAGCCAAACTATGGAAAGAGCGTAGATGTCCACCAACAGATGAATGGATAAAGAAGATGTGGTATATGGAATACTATGCAGCCATCAAAAAAACCAAAATCTTGCCATTTGTAATGATGTGGATGGAACTAGAGGGTATTATGCTAAGTGAAATAAGTCAATCAGAGAAAGACAATTATCATATGCTCTCACTGATACGAGGAATTTGAGAAACAAGACAGAGGATCATAGGGGAGGGGAGGGAAAAATGAAACAAGATGAAACCAGAGAGGGAGACAAATCGTAAGAGACTCTTAATCTCAGGAAACAAACTGAGGGCTGCTGGAGGGGAGGGGGCTAGGAGGGATGGGGTGGCTGGGGGATGGACACTGGGGAGGGTGTGTGCTATGGTGAGTGCAATTGTGTAAGACTGATGAATCATAGACCTGTACCTCTGAAAAATATAACACATTATGTGTCAATTAAAAAAAAGAATGGGTGGTATACTTTGTCAAATTCTTTTTCTGCACCTATTGAGAGGATCATAAGGTTCTTTTCTTTTATTAATGTGGTGGATTACATTGATCGATTTGTGAATACTGAGCCACCCTTGCAACCCAGGAGTAGATTTCATTTGATCATGGTGAATGATGCTTAAGGTGCTGTTGGATTTGATTTGCTAGTATTTTGTTCATCAGGGATATTGGTCAGTAATCTTTTTTAGTGGAATCTTTGTCTGGTTTTGGGATCAAGGCAGTGTTGGCCTTGTAGAATGAGTTTGGAAGTTTTCCTTCCATTTCTATTTTTTGGAATAGTTTGAGAAGAATAGGTATTAACTTGTTTTTACATGTTTTGTAGAATTCCCTTGTGAAGCCATCTGGCCCTGGACTTTTGTTTGTTGGGAGATTTTTGATTACTGATTCGATTTCTTTGGTGGTTTTTGTCTGTTCATTTTCTGTTTCTTTCTGTTTCAGTTTTGGTATTTTATGTTTGTTGGAATTTATCCGTTTCTTCCAGATTGCCCAATTTGTTGGCATATAGTTTTTCATAATAATCTCTTATATTGTATTTCTATGGTGTTAGTCATTTCTCCTCCCTAATTTGTGATTTTATTTACTCGAGTCCTTTCTCTTTTCTTGTTGATAATTCTGGCTAGGGGTTTATCATTTTATTAATTTTTTTCAAAGAACCAGCTCCTGGTTTCATTCATCTCTTCTGGGTTTTTTGTTTCTATATTATTTATTTCTTCTCTAATCTTTATTATTTCTCTTCTTCTGCTGGCCTTAGGCTTCATTTGTTCTTTTTCTACTTCCTTTGGGTGTAAGGTTAGGTTGCGTATTTGAGATTTTTCTTGCATCTTGAAGTCAGCCCTTATTGCTATATATACCCTCTTTGCTGCATCCCAAAGATTTTTGGGACATTATGTTTTCATTTTCATTTGTTTCCATGTATTTTCTTATTTATTCTTTAATTTCCTATTTGATCCATTCATTCTTTAGCAAGATATTCTTTTTCTTTAAAGATTTTATTTATTTATTTATTTGAGAGAGAGGGAGAAAGAGAAAGAGCACAAGTGGGGTCAGGGGCAAGGGAAAGGGAGAAGCAGGCTGCCTGCCCGCTGAGCAGGGAGCCTGATGTGGGGTTCAATCCCAGGACCCCAGGATCATGACCAGAGCCGAAGGCAGACACTTAACCAACTGAGCCACCCAGGTACCCCTAGTAGGATATTCTTTAACCTCCATGTATTTGTGGTCTTTCTAGACTTTTTCTTCTGGTTGACTTTTGCGGTCAGAAAATATGCATGATATGATCTCAATCTTTTTGTACTTATAAAGGCCTGATTTGTGACCTAGTATGTGATCTATTCTGGAGAATGTTCCATGGGCACTTGAAAAGAGTCTATATTCTGCTTTAGGATGAAATGTTCTGGATATAGCTGTTAAGTCTATCTGGACCAGTGTATCATTCAAAGCCATTGTTTCCTTGTTGATTTTTTGCTTAGATGATCTGTCCATTGATGTAAATGGGGTGTTAAAGTCCTCTCCTATTATTATATTATCATCCATGAATTCCTTTATGTTGATTACTAATTGTTCTATATATCCGGGTGCTTCCAATTTGGCATAAATATTTACAATTGTTTGATCTTCTTGTTGGATATACCCCTTTATTATGATATAGTGCCCTTCTTCATCTCTTGTTACAGTCTTTGGTTTAAAATCTAATTTGTCTGATATAAGTATTGGTATTCTGGCTGTCTTTTGGTATCCAATGAATAGTAAATGTTTCTTCAACCCCTCAATTTCAATCTACAGGTGTCCTTACATCTAAAATGAATCTCTTGTAGGAAGCATATTGATGGGTCTTGTTCTTTAATACATTCTGACATCCTATGTCTTTTGATTGCAGCATTTAGTATATGTAAACTCAGAGAGATTATTGATAGATATGAATTTAGTGCCATTTTATTACCTGTAAAGTTATTGTTTCTGGAGATTTTCTCTGTTCCTTTCTAGTCTTTTTTGCTTTTGGTCTTTCATTCCCACTCAGAGAGTCTCTTTTAATAGTTCTTACAGGGCTGGGATAGTGATCACAAACTTCCTTAGGTTGTTTTTTTTTGTTTTGTTTTGTTTTTTTGTCTGGGAAACTCTCTCTCTTCCTATTCTGAATGATAACCTTGCTGGGCAGAGTATTCTTGGCTGCAGATATTTCCCATTCTGCACATTGAATAGATCATGCCACTCTCTTCTGGTCTGTCCATTTTGCAAATTTAACTATCCTATGTCTTGGTGTTGGCCTGCTTTTATTGATTTTGATGGGAGTTCTCTGTGCCTCCTGGGTTTAGAATCTGTTTTATTCCATAGATTAAGGAAATTTTTCCCTATAATTTCCTCAAATAAAACTTCTTTTCCCTTTTCTCTCTCTTCTTCTTCTTCTGGGAGTCCTATGATATGAATGTTATTACTTTTCATGAAATCACTGTTCTCTAAGTCTACTCTTGTGACCCAAGATTTTCTTTCTCTGTCTTTTGATCAGTTTACTGGTTTTCAATAATTCTATCTTTTATATCATGTGTTCATTCCTTTGTTTCTTCCATCCTTATGGTCATTACATCCAGTTGGTTTCAAATCTGTTATTTCATTTTTTTACTTTGGCCTGATTGGTTTTAAGCTCTTTTATCGCTGTAGTAAGGTCTCCATGATGTCTTCTATGCTTTTCTCAAGCCCAGCTAGTATCCTTATGATTGTTGCTTTAAGTTCGAGATCAGGCATAGTACTTACATTTGTTTTGATTAGATCCCTGGCTATGACCTTTTCTTGTTCTTTGTTTTGGGATGAATCCCTCCATCTTGGCATTAATCTAAGTATCTGTTTTCTTCTCTGTGTTAGGAAAGCCTGTATGTTTCCTGCTCCTAAGAGGAACGGCTTTAAGAAGAAGAGGTCATATAATGTCCGGGGCATGGTGCTTCAAGAAGTGTCTGCGGCATGCGCTTCACTGCTGTGTTTTGGCTGCTCTGTCCCTCAGGTCAGTGCTCTGCAGAGTTTCCCCTTGCCTGCAGTGGGGGAGTGTTTGGACCTTGGCCAGCGTTTGGTGAGTTAACTAGGTGTACTCTGGTCTGCTTGTTAGGAGAGACCTGTTGCTGTTTCCGCTAGAGTTGAAGCTTTGCAGAACTTTATGGTCAGTAGACATGAATGCTGGGCTTCGTGCTGGTCTTTCTGGGGAGAGACCTGCTGCACTGGTTCTCAGGAGGGTGGAGCCTAGCGGAAGCAGTTTAGGCAGCCAGTGTTGAAGCAGTGCTGTTGACTGAAGTTTATGTTGATGGGCGGGGGAGGGGGAATGGTGCTAGCCAGCTCTCTTGTCCTCAGAGAGGGTAGTTTGGGCTTGTTGCTGTCAGGGAAGCCCTCCCAGAAGAGTGAATAATTTCCTTTTTTGTGTCCTAGGTGTTTTTCAGATTGCTGCTTTCACACTGTCTGTTTCTGGGGTGCTGACCTGCCTGGAGCAGTGAAGTTCACTTCGGGCTCTATCCTAAGCTTTAAAACTCCAGACTTTAGGGACCTGGTGTTGGGGGGACCTGCACTGGCCCTCTGGGGGGAGGGTCTCGCCATGCTGGGATTGATGCAGGTTTGACCCGGAAGGGCAGTCGCAGCAGAGCACGGAGCATGGGGTTTGGAGCAGAGCACGCGAAAAAGCCCGTGTCCAGGTTCGCTGCCCTCCGCAGGTGTCTCTGCGCCTATGCTGAGTAGTGAGGGAAGGAAACGGCACCCGCTGGCTCCTTTCTCCCTGGAGAGGCAATGCCACCTCTCTCAGATACACTCCAAGAAGAGGGACCTGTCTCTCCCAGTGCATCTCAGGTGACCCTCAGATGATGCTGTCTTCCCTGCCTCCCTTCTCTACAGGAGCACTGCAGTGCCCTCAGGGCTTATACTAGCCACTCGGGCGGCCCTCTAGAACTGCAGTCTTTGAGCCCCTGGTTGCAAAACTCATGAAAATCAGCCCCTCTCGTGTTCCCAGTCAGCAGTTTGGGGGAACTGTTTTCCTTGTGTGATTCCCCGGGTGCTCTTCTCTCTCTCTTTCTTGCCTCTCTCTGGGACCAGGGCTCCCTCCCTTCCACAGCACCTGCAATCCGTTTCTCCCCCAAACCGTGTCTCTGTACCTCCTACCTTCCACAGTACGGCCTCCCCTCTCCTTGTAGTTGTCCGATTTGTTCTGTCAGTCCTCAGGTTGATTTCTTGGGTATTCAGAATGATTTGATATTTATCTAGCTGTGTTCAAGGGATGATGTAAGCCCAGGGCTCTCCTACTCCTCTGCCAATTACCGCCCCCTGTAGCAGTTCTTTAGATATTTTGGATACTGACCCTTTATCAGATATGTCAGAGGAAGCTAGTTTAGGTACAGGCATTAGTCAAGTGCTCTCTGTGGATGTAATAAGATGCGCTCTCAAGGATATGAAAGAGCCAGTCATTTGAAATGTGATGGGAAGAGTTTTAGGTATTTATTCCATTTATTGTCTCTACATTTTTAATTTTGTTTTTAAACTATCATAGATTCACAGGAAGTTGCTGTGATAGTACAGAGATGCCGTGTGTACCCTGCTGGTTACTTGGGGAAACTGTAATTAGGAAACGGACGGTGATACAATGTCTGTGCATAGTTCTATGCCATTTTATCGCATGTTTAGATTTGCGTCACCACTACCACGATTAAAATGCAGGACTATTTCATCATCAAAAAAGATCTCTCTTTATATTTGTTTCAGTCACTTTGATTTCCTACAGTTGTGTGATGTGGTGATTTAGGGTAAGGTCAGTACCAAATTGTTTCTCTCACGTAAAGGACTATTTGTAGAGAATGTATCCATCCATCCCTTGTTTAACTACTCCAATAAGGCAGGAGTTGCCAGGGAGTCTTGAAAGCAAGTTATCCCCTTGGGTCAGACAAACTGTGGCCTGAATCATTTACAAGATGTTCAAAATAGCATGGGTTAGAGTAATAATTCTGTATTCACATTCAATTCTTCCTGCCCTAAAATCAGCGGAGTCTTTTTCTATTCCAAGGTCAGATGCAAATTGCTTCTCCTCCATGCAAAACAAATAGATTTTCATAAACCTACCCTAAAAGTATGCTCAGAGAATTAATTCCATTTGGAGTATTAGCTTCTGATTTCAGACCACCTGTATTCCTCCATCTGTTTTATTGTTTTTCTTTTTCTACCATGGTCTCATTTGAGGATTAAATTTAAAAAGACTTTGGATAAACCTGATTTTTCTTTCTTGCTCTAAACTGATCACCTTATTACCAAGTTTTTTTTCCCACTAACAATGCTTGTAATTCTACTAAGCTTAGGGACCAAAACCAGCAAAAGAGCATTTTCAATGAGATAGTTATTTACCTGATAATTCTCACCAATAGTCACCCAACACAGCCTCCTTGTCCCTAGAGAAAATGTAAGCAAAGTTCCCCATGCACAATGCTACTGAAGCTCTGGGCAGCTGCTCTCTTTCAGAGAATCTAAAAAATATCATGAAATTATGTCACCAAAAGCAGTTCAATTGCCAGTGGACCAGCTGCCGTTTTGTGTAGACAGATTTATCAGGGGGTTGAATGCTGAGAATAACCTCAAGTATGGGGACATTGTAATTATGAATTCCAAATGGAAGAATTCACAACTAAAGATATCATCACAACAGAATGCATCTGAATCTGTGTCCTCTGGTCCCCTAGGATTAAATATCACTATATCCCAAATAGGCAATTTATCTGCAGTGTCAGCCTTAAAAAACTGTATTGAGTATCCTTATATCCTTGGTTTTTCCTAAGTTAAAATTCTGAGGAACACACATACACACACACACACACACACACACACACAACACCACACACAATATTCACTTTTAGAATTTGAGGACAGATGCAAAATGTACAAGCAAAAATTTCTCATAAAGATTCAAATATGACCACTCTGATCATTTTATTTTATATATTACACATTATAAGAAAGTGTACTAAATTTCTACGTACTGCTGTCTTTCAAAAGGTTGCATTAAATAGAGATTAGCACACAAACACCACGAGGGATATGTCATCAAAGTTCCAGTGGAAACATCCAATGTGCTACTGCATTTTTGGCAGAATTAACAACCTGTAGATCTGACACTAACAATTAAATAGGAATAATTTGATCACTTAAAGCTGTCTGCACCATATGACATGCCTTTTATAATCTAAGAATAGTAAAAGGCCTTCATTGAAATGCAAGCCATATATTTCAGCTGAATTTTCATCTTTTCTTTCTTTGCTGGTATATCCTCTCACAGAGCTTTTTCTTTCCTAGTTTCTCTTTACCTAAACTTCTACCAATAATCAGTTATTAGCTATATCCTTTCTTCTGTCATCCTTAGGCAATTTTATCCATTTTTGTGCTTTAAGCACCGTAGATGTGATGATTCCCAAATATTCATTTGCAGCCCTACTCATTCACCTGAATTCCAGACTCAAACACTTAACTATCTGCTATGCTTTTTGTTCATGTATCCAGAAATCACCAAAATTTGTCTTCAAACTGTAATTCATCTTCGCAGCTACCCTGAATTTTTTCCCGGTGACTAAGCTCCTTAGCACCATAAGTAATGTTACTATCAAAGAAGATTATAAACTTTTCGTCCTCCATTCTACATACACTTGAAGTTAGCAAACACATTCTTTTGGGTCTCTTGATCTGCGCTTCTTTTCTTTCTTCAAAGTCATTTGTCAAATTCAGACGTCCTCTCCTGGCATGTTGCACTAACTCCAGTCTCTCTTTATGCCATCATTCTTCATACTTCTTTCTGATTTACCTTCTTAAAACACAGATTTGATCAGTTTGCAGTTTTTCTCTTCATTTTTGACGCTTGTTAGTGCACATACTCTAATGCAAAGCCTTGTATAATCTAATACCAATGTATCTTTTCAGCTTTATTTTTCTTGTAGTCATTGACCTATTTGCTATGCATGAGTGGAGGAAAAACCCTCAGTTCTTCTTATTTGAGCCTGAGCTCCAGCTCTTCCTGTAGCCTGGAATTCTATACTCCTACACCATTGTTCTGACAGTTATCTATTTATCATAGAGGTTGCAATTCAAATGTTTCCTCCCCCCAAAAGTCTTCTTATATCCCCAATAGCACATAATCTCGGTTTCTTTCATATAACGCTTTTATAATTCAGTGAGAACCTTTTTGTGCTTTTTGAAAAATTCATTTAATATGTATTTTTTAGTTACTACAGTGTGTGAGGCACAAGGGCTACCCTGGTGAACAATTCATACCAGCTCTCTACTCTCAGGAGTAGAGGACAGCTTTAGGTCAGACGATCAGGAAAAGCCTCCTTGAGGAAATGGCATCCGAGCAGAGACCTGAAGTATTGGCAAAAGCTGGCCATGTGCAAATAGGAATAAAAAGCATCTCAGGTAGAGGCAGCAGCAAGTAACAATGCCTGAAAGTGAGAGAAAGTATTTGAGGGTCAGAAAAGGACTGCATACCTGAAATGCAGTGAGTTGATATTTGTATATGTGCCTAACATTTACTACATACATGGTGCTGAACAAAACAGAGCCATTTCTTGCTCTCACACAGTGTCCATACAATGGACCAGACTTATACTGGCCCAACAATAACACAAGCACATAACTAAAATTGTGATAAGTGTTATAAAGGCAATGTAAAGAAGGGTATTCTGATGTGCTGGCAAGGTAGCAAAATGGAGATTTCCAGCAAACTGTCACATCTGTGGAGGTCAGAGAAGAGGTCTGGATTGAAAATATTAATGTAAGTCTTCAACATATAGGTGAGTACTTGAAGTTTGGGTTAAAAGGGGTGCTCAAGGCCAAGACATGAGGGAACCCAATACTACTCATCGCATTATTTATCCAACATTAATAATAAATATTAATTATCAGAAAAACCCACCAAAGAACCCAAAAAGGAAAAGCCAGAAAGCTAAGAGGAAAACCAGAGTACCGGAAGCTAAGAGAAGTAAGAGAGTCAACAAGGAGGGAGTTAAAAACTTCAGCCAGTGCTCTTGAAAGATTAACTCACAAGAGATCTGAATAGTATCTACCTGACTGTGCAACAAGGAAGTCACTGGTAAAACTTAGAGAAATCCGTATTGATGGAGTGGTGGAACAGAAGAGAAACTAGAGTGAGTTAAGGAGAAATGGGAGGTGATGCAGTGGAGGCTTGATTTATAGACACTTCTTCCAGGAGTTTGGCTATAAGCAATAGTAGAGAATTGGCAATTAGAATAGCCTTAATTAAAGTGATCCCAACATCATTTGGGTAGTTATTGATTTAAAACTTTTTCCTTCTCTTAATTATGTGTTGTTAGATTGCTACCATTATTTTTATTTTTAACCACTATAAAACAAATGGGTTAGACTCAATGAATTTTTAAAAGCCTTGAACTACTGTTCAAAGGTCAAATCGCTTAGAAGTAGCAGAGCTAAGGCTAACAACCATGTCTTCTTACTGCAAGTTGAGTGTGCCACATGCTACTTCCATTCAAAACCTGATTCCAAATCTGTCCTTTAAGTATAAAGAGGTAGGCTGCCTTGGAGGGAAATTTTCACCAACTTCTCAATGAAAGTTAACTTTGACCATAGGGAAAGCTCTTAATTTTGCAGTGATTTCAAATGAGATCCAGCAGGCAGAAAACTCAAAGGTAACTGCTCACACAGATCTTCACCAATAGCCTTACACTTGGGGCTTTCATTACCATCAGATATACAGAATTTGCTTTAGGATGTAAATAATTATGTTTTCCTCAAGAATTTGCTTTGTGATATACACACACATTCACATATACAAATACAGATTTATTTTTTTTATTGTGTTATGTTAGTCACCATACAGTTTTAAAAATTATAACAATAACTTGTCCATAATCACATTTGTAGTGGTCTTTGGTACTCTAAATCCACTATAAAGAAATGTCCATGTGTCCTCACCTTGCAGAATGAAAGAGCTGGAATGGCTACACAGATTTTGTTGCCCAAAGCTGTCCTTTAAAGATGCTGAACCATTTTGCCTAGATCCATGGTAGAAGACACATTACTGTTAAATACTTTAAGAAGTCCCATTTATTGGAAAAAAGACTACCACGGATTGCTACTTTCCATAAAGAATGCCTAGAAGTTCCCCCTAAGTCTTTTCCCCAGTTCTTTGATGTTATATCAGTATCATAGAATCTACATTATTGTCTGTAGCCCCACTAATACATGCTAATTAGGGGGAATTCGCACAAGTAATTAATTTCATAATATTTATCTGGAAACATATTCTCATTTATGAGTATTTTAGGGAATTATGAGGAAAAAATCTTTTAGTCACAAAGCTACATTAAAATTTTAAAGACAAAATATGACATAATACAGGTTACACTTTGGCTAGCTTGTATACAGACACCTGGAGGTAAAATGGTGATCTTTGTCCAAGAAACCCCTTTAACTTACCACCTTTACCATTTTATTCCTTATTCAAGTGTGGGTATGCAGCCATTTCCTGATACTTTCAAACTATACTGATTGCCCCTTTGCTGTGTGTTCACATTCTGAGAATATCCTGGACTCCAGTACGGTGAAATCATCATCTATCCTCTCTATTGCCACCAGTATCACAGTACTTGTTTATGGCTGATCAAACACAAAGGCATTTGTCCCTCTGTTTCCTGTTCCTCCTTGCATATGCGTAAGCACACACAAAAATGAGTCATTTAAATGCACCATGTTGGGGTGTGGGATAAACATAAGGCTTCTTACACAGTAACAGATTAGGTTATAATAATATGTTTTGAAGAAAGTTTTTAACAACATAGAATGTATAGAACTTCAGTTCTGGAGAAAATTGGCTACATGAAATCTAAGTATACTTTATTTCTTTTATTATTATTTGTAAGTACACTTCAAAAAGTACCTTTAGGTTATGTCTAATGGGAGAATTTCTAATAGAGTTGAGGGCTTTGAAATTGTCTTTTTTTTTTTTAAGATTTTATTCATTTATTTGACAGAGAGAGAGGGATCACAAGTAGGCGGAGAGGCAGGCAGAGAGAGAGAGAAGGGAAGCAGGCTCCCTGCTAGGCAGAGAGCCGGATGTGGGGCTCGATCCCAGGACCCCCAGATCATGACCTGAGCCGAAGGCAGAGGCTTTAACCCACTGAGCCACCCAGGCGCCCTGAAATTGTCTTTTTCATATGGCAGACTGACTACAATAAAAGTAAATCTCTGAATAGGAATTATGATCCAAAAGTAATACTTAACTAGCTTGTCTTTTCTGACCACAGTAGAGATTAGTAAAAGGCCAAGGACATCAACAGTTAATTTACTGCCAGTGAGGTAAAGAAAGTCTCATCATTACAAATGCAACAAGGGCAAAGGATAGTGTTGGGTTTCTGGCTTACAAAAGAGAGAAAAATATATCTAAATGCAATTAGGTCCAGGCTCTGGGAAGAAAGCAGGGATAGATCCCTTCATTGTTACTGTGTAAGTTAAAAAGGGGGGGAAAGAAACCGCCATCCCCTTTTGCTGTATACCCAAGGAGAAACAGATTTCTAGTGCAGGTTTGTCACTGAGCCTCAGAGCTGGAGCAAAGATGAGGGGCTTGCTCCCTCATATCCCTTTACTATCCTGAAGCCAGTTATGCTTTGAGCTACTAGATCTAGAGATACCTTCAGATACCTTTTATTTTCTTATCTTTTCTCCTTGAGAAAGTGCTTACAATGATAACCAGTTGATGTGTTCAACAGACTTTGTCATTATTGCATTTCCAACCAATTTTTTAAAAATTTTAAGTATTTATTGAACACATATAAGCATTTATATGACCAAAACTATTTGGAAATAGACCTAAGGCATTATTTTATAATAATCTCCCACCTTTCTGGAAGATCTACTCATAGTGCTTATTTCCCTTTAAGGCAGTGAGGAGAGAAATTTTCAACGAGACAGCTCACAACAATGCATATTTTGAAGCCCTTTTCAAAGAGCATCCAAGATAAGTAATTGAGTATATTGCATTCCTATTCTGTGGGTATTCATAATTTGTCATTATTATGTTCACAGTAAGGTGAGGCAGATACTATGAGATCTTTAGATTTAGCCAATAGATGTCAAGTCTTGCAATAACAACAAGATTATTATGCAGTCACTATGCCTTATTTTACTTATTTGCTGAGGTAGTAAAAATGTAGCTGCTAACAGTTGACACTTAACTAATATGTTCTAGAAAATTTTTTTAAAGACAAACAGGTTTGGGAGGAGACAGAATTCTGTTAACCTTTAATGACAGAATTACTTTACACAGAACTCTTCATTCAGAGAACATTATGGCTCAATGAAATTCCACAACTTCTTACCAGTAGAGATAAAACAACAGGAACTCCAGTAGTGGTATACACAAGGCATGCAATGCTGATATAAAGTTTGGTCAGCTCAGGAAAAAAAAAAAAAGGAAGATATTTTTGGAAGACTCTATTTTGGAGCTATATGGATGAATCAAACATACGTCATATTGACCCAAAAAAGGCAAGTTGAAAATACATACAATTGGATACTGTTTTTATGAAGCTTAAAAATGTGTGAAACAATGTGATATATTGCTAAGAAATAAATAAATACGTGGTAAATGTATAAACAGTAACAAGACTATAATACCAAAATTAGTATAGTGGTCATTTCTGTAGGGAGTGGAGGTAATTAGTGCAGGGAATTTAACTAAATTGGCTTTTATTTCATAAACTGAGTTTGGATACATAGGTATTTGTTGTATTCATAGTTTTATATCATCAAATGTGCTATTAGAAGTTATTTTCAAATGTGCACAAAAGTAGAGGTGCTGGTAAGATGAACTCCCATATACTCATTTTGTGTACTCAACAATTCTCAAAATGTTGCCATATTTGTACCATCTATCTTTGTTCTTCTTTTATAAAATGTAATTTAAAGCCAATTCCAAACAACATGTCATTTCTGCATACTGGAGTATACATATCTAAAAATATGAGCTTTTAAAAGACATAACAATGCCATTACTATTATTAACCTTAGTATCATGTATACCAAAAGACTTAAAATCCTTCCCCTAATTATCTCACAAATCCCTTTTAACAGTTAATTTGTTCAAATCAGGATTCACATTAAGGTTCACACATGATATTTAGTTGTTAGATCTCTAGCCTCTTTTAATCTGGGCATTCCTCCCTGCCATTTATCTTTTCATGCTATTGACTTGTTGTGGTAACTGGGTCAGTTTCTCCATGCTGTTTACTCTTCATTCTTTTTTGTATGTCTTGAATATTGCATACTTCTTAAAATATTTAAGACACTATTATGTTGAAAAGGTTAAGTATGGCATTCACACAGTTGTTGGTCTTTTGTGGTGTGGTAAGATGATAGAAATGGAGGAAAGTTGATTGGCATTATGCCCCATGTCTGTTTCAGAAGATGTGTCTGAATCTTCTTTGACTAAGGAAAGCCCTGGGTGGTGAGTGGGCATGTGTTTAGACAGTAGTAGATGAGAGATGCCTTCCCCAGAAGCACAAAATAGTGGGAATTTGGGGAAAATGGCACTTTATGAATAGCAGATCTTCTACCTGTTATTACTAATAATAATAGCTGAGTCATGAAAAATTACCATTATTTTATCTAATCTTCCAAGAAATCCTATGAGGGACCATCGCATTTTATATTTTACTAATGAGGCTCAGAGAGGTTAAGCAATCTTCCCAAGGTCTCACAGCTGGTAAATTATTGAAAAGAATTATAGCTGAAATTGGCTTGGTTTGAATGCAGTCTGATTCCGAAATGGAGACTTATGCACTAGACTGTACTTCGTCAAGTAGAAGTGCTTCATAGTAATCTGCTTAATTTGGCTTAATTTGGCTTAAACTTCAATTTAATGCCCAGTGCCAGTCAAAAGCCCATTTCCTCCTTCCTCACATGGAAACCTCACATGGCTTATTTCCACATGCCTCCGTAGCTTAGATTCTCTGATGTTTGCAGTTTTAATCAACTATATTTGAATGGCTATATGTCCTCTAGCATTTAATGTACTCTATTTAGATTTTTCTATACATTTTTATTCCTATGCCTACCTTACCCCTCTTAATTTGAGGAATGCATAGATATAGATATAGGTGACCTAGACATAGGTATAAAGATGTATGTAAGCATTTTCCATTGTGTTCCTATCACTTTCCTTTTTGTCAAAAATAAGTAAGATTGGCCAGAGAAAGGTGGTAGGTGGAGGGAAAACACTTGAATTCAGTCAGAAGTTCTGGCCTCTAGTCCTGAGCCACTTTATATCTATGAGACCTTGGAAACTTCACCTCTCTGAGTGTTGGTTTCCTTATGAATGAAGTAGGAAAATTAGAATTCCTGTCAAGGCTGTTGTGAGGGTCTGTGAAGAGACAGACTTTGAAGAAGTCTATGCTGTAAAGTGTTACATAATTTTGAAGCAAGTAAATAAATACTACTTCACACTCCTTTGGCTTCCCAAACAGTGGTTTCTGCTTCAGTAGAGCTAGAACTAGGATCACTATGTGAGTACACTAGCTGACAATATCTATCATTAACCTCCAGACTAGGATTAGTGTATATCTCACATTCAATATTAATTTCCTTAATTCCCTAATACTATGTATGTGTGGGTGTATGTGTATTAGGATGCGTATACTATATAGACACAAAACATATACGTATTAGTCCATTACACCATTTTTTCTCAAACTGTCTCATATATATATACATATGTGTGTGTGTATGTGTGTGTATATAAAATTTCAAGTAAATTGAGAAAATGTCAAATTGGAAAATAGAATGCACAAGAAATCAGAAGCAATAGAAGGTACTATTTTATTTTAAATTGCCTGTAAACAAAGCAGTTTCAAATCTTAGGATTTAAATGGATAATAGCATACAAATGTTTTTATCAATTTCCTTGAGGTATAATTTATGTAAAATACTGTAGACCTATTTTAAGTGTATACTATGAGGAAATTTGTCAAATACACCTGCATAATTGCCACCACTATCAAGATATAAAACATCTCCATCAGCCTAAAAAGTTCCCTCATGAGCCTTTGTGGTCAATTCCATCTCCTGACCCATGGCCCAGGCAACCAGAGATTTGCTACAGATTAATTTTGCCTTTTAGAATTTCATATAGAGTCATACTGTATGTCATATTCTATGATTGGCTTTCTGCACTTAACATTTTTAGAGTCATTTATTATTGTTGTATCAGTAGTTTTTTTTCCTACTACTGTCATTGTTTGCATATGTTGCATGTTGTTTTCCTACTCACCTAATTGATGGCTCCTGAGTTGTTTCCATTTATCAGCTATTATGAATAAAGCTGACATGAACATTTATTTACAAGGCTCTGTGTGGATATACGTTTCATGTCTCTTGGATAAATACTTAGGAGTGAAATTGTTGGTTCACAGGGAAGTATGTAAATAGTCTTTTAAAAAAATGCCAGACTTTTAAAAAGTGATTATACCATTTTATGCTCCCACCAACAGTGTATGAGAATTCTTGTCACTGATATCTAGCAAATTTTAGTGTTTTTAATTTTAGCCATTCTAGTAGGTATATAATGGTATCCCATCATGGTTTTTAATACATTTCCCTAACAACAAATGAATAACTTTTCATATGCTTTGTGGACATTCATATACCTTCTTTTATAAAGTATTTGCTTAAATAGTCACCTATTGTTATCTGGTTCCTTGTGTACTTATTACTTAATTATATTAGTTATATAGTCTTTTTATATGTATATTATTAGATATAAATATTTTGCTTTTGTATCATATTAAATAAATTGCTGTTTATTCCAAGATAGAATTTTGTATTTTTTAATTTTATGCTTAGGTGTTTAATCCATTTCAAGTTGAGTTTTGTGTATATCATGAGGTAAGGATCAAGGTTCATTTTTTCATGTGGGTCTCAAAGTGTCCCAGCACCATCTACTGAGAACGGCACCTTGATTGAAAATCAATTGAACATATATGTGTAGGTTTATTTCTAAACTTTTTATTCTGTTCATTTTTAACTAGTCATCCATACACCAGTAATATTCCCTCTTGTTGACCGTAGCTTAATACTAGTTCTTCTTTTTTTTAATACTAATTCTTGAAATCAGGCACACTAGTATTCCAATTTAGTCTTTCCTTTGAAATGTTTAGGCTGTTAGGTCCTTCAAATTTTCATCTGAATTTTAAAATCAGTTTGCACATTTCTGCAAAAAGTATTCTTTACTGAACATTGTAAAATCCATGCAAAGTAATCAACAAGCCTGCAGCCTCTTCAGGGACACCTTAGGTAATGTGAAGGCCAAGGGTTGCTGGGTACTTTTCTAACTTTGCATAGATTAAACCCATCAAAAGGGTTTGTAAATATTTTGTAAGAGTTTTGTAATGATAATTAGGAGATTGAGTATGTAATGATAATTAGGAGATTGAGTATGAGTATGAGTATGTTTTTTAAACATCCAAGGGTTTTGTGTGTGTGTGTGTGTGTGTGTGTGTGTGTGTGTGCATGTATGTATATATGTATTGTATGTGTGACACACACACACACACACACACACACACATAAGGAGTCAGAGAGAATCTTTATTATTTCAAAGAGTACATTTGAATATATTGCTGAAAGGGTAGTCCTACAGAATTTGTACCAGTTAACAAAGGGCCCATAGAAAATCCACTGAAATGTTGGACATTCAAGATTAGTAACACTTGACAGTGAAGGAAACTGTTATGCCTTTGGGCCAAATCTGTATTTCTATGTGTGACACTGAGTTAAATTTTTCTGTTCTCCATCCTTCAGGAAACATTACCTTAACTTACTTAAGAATTCTTCCTGAAGGATAACTAAAATTAAATCCTATCGTATCAATACATTGTTTCATATGTCTTAATTTTGCTAAATTTTCTTTATATATAGGTCACTGGTATTTCTTAGAGTTTAAGTATCCACTGTTAAATATTTTTATTCCCTCTCTTATAGGCCCCCTTCACTGACAAATTAGCCAAGAAAAGTCCAATTTGTATTTTTTATGGTTCAAGTTCTGTCAGGAGATGCCATAATACCCTATTAGATATAGTGGCGCAGTGACAGGGAAGTTAAAGGAGTTCTGCTCTGCACTTTGAACGCTGGTCTTTTTTGTATTAAGAATGCGACCATTCGATGGACTTGGGAAACCTGAAAAGCCGCTTCTAAAATCCCTGGCTGACCCATTCTCTCTGATATATGTGTACAATGTTTTGGCTCTGAGCCAAAAGACTTAGCGCTGCATCACAAAGTAGAGTTATATTTTCATAATCCTCACTCTTTTGAAATGTAGCCATGTAAAATTTTCAGTGAAGCTTCAATGGCCCTGTCTATCCTGTCATTCTTTTGAAGCGTTTATTCCGACAGGGTGATGTTGAGTCCTACATAGCAGATAGAGCTCAGGAACGAAGTTGCTCTTGTGAGGGCCAAGGCTAGCTAAGTCACCACTTTATTATGTGGAATTGGCCATTGGCAAACTAGAGTGCATGCAGAGACCTTTGCAATGTCAGAGGCCTATGCTCTGTTGAGTGAGGAACTATAAAGGTAACTGGGGACATTCAGCGTGGTTAAGACTCGTAGATAACATGATGATGGTCTTTATAAACTAGATGTACTTCCGTGTGGAAGAATGGTTTGAAAATAAAAGAAGCTGATTTTCAGGCACAACTAAGAAAGACGGGAGTGGTAAGAGAATTGTGGAAGGGACTATCTCTTGAAGTGATGGTAAGAATGCCATTATTAATGGACAGAGTGTGGGATTTGAAGTCAGATAAGGAGCAGGTATTATAACTGGGTCTCATCATTTACTAACTCTATGACTTTAGACAAGTTACGTAAAATGTCTGAGCCTCAGATTCCTTGTCTATAAAATGGCCTAACTGCTAGGGTTGTATTGTGAAAATTATAGCACAAAGTGTCTGTGAAGTACCTAGCACAGTGCTCAGCTAAGGGGCCCTTCTTTCTTTTCTGTCACTGAAGGATTTCCAACTCTACCATTCTAACTGTTGTATTTTAATTTGTATTTGATTAGCTTTGTTCTCAAACCAGACAGTGTGATATAATGTGGTGCATATTTCTGTGCTAAAGTATACTCAAATTATTTAATAGTCATTAAATGGGTAACTATAGAATATCCTACAAATCTACTCACAAACTCAGGTGATTAGCAACACTGATCACATTTCCTCTGTAAATCTATTTTAATAATTTATGCTTGACTTAGGAGTTCAGAATGAATGCCCGATTCCATCTGTATTCAGCCCTTGCAGCCGATTTCCAACTTCAGGAAGTCATGAAGTATAAGGCATGCAGTATTACGCCTGCTCAATTGTCCAGCTGACCATTCTGACAGCAAAAAGATTGGTCTGTGAAGAAAATGCAAGTTGCCCTCATAGGTTAGGAACCAAGTTTGAGTCTCCTTATTCAGCTATTTTACATCTTACATCAGTGAATGGATCTAAACCTTTGCTGAACCCTTTAAAATTCTTAGTCTATAAAACATCTTCATAATCAAAGCCTCTAGTGCAAAGTAGTACTTTTTTTTTTTTTATCTACAAAGATGGCCCACTTTTAAAATGTCTCTGGTTCTGATATTAGATTAATATGTGGATTTTAGTGGGAAAGACCTGTCCTTTTTTTCCCTAGCTAAGCCAGTCATTGCTTTATAGATTTCTGTTTGACTTTTCTAACTGAAGATTCCAAACCATTTCCAGTCAGGCTATGATTTCTGCGTTTTCATGAAACATATGCTGAATGGATTGTCCATGATTTTTGCAAGATTAAGTTTTAGCCTCTGGATTTCTTGGCACTATTTAATATTTTTGTGACTTCTTTGGCTTCCCCTATTATATTCAGTATTAGCTTACTGAACATCTCTGCTGGGATGTCCTATAGGAATCTCAAACATCAAATTCATCATGCCCAAACTGAATTCAAAATCTCTCTGATCTACCCAAACTTGCTCTTTCCCCTGTATTCTCTTTTCATTTGTGCTCAGGATAGGATCATGGAGGTAATCTTAGACTACTCCACATATTTACCCACATATTTATCATTCCTGCTACTCTTCATTTTTTTATGGATTCAAATTATCAGTGTCATTTCATATTTTGTGTATGGCAGATCTGATAGCAGTGAATTTGATTCGTTCTTTTGCAATCTGAAATTTGCTATTGAGACCATATAAGAAATTTTTCTTTTGTGTTATTGTACTCCTTTTAGCCATACCTCCTTTTGATTAAGCTTGTCCTGTTGATTTTTTTAGCTTAAAATGACTGTTAGCTAAGGATTTTTTTTGTAATATTCTATTCTTATTTCTCCTTGCTGTTCATGATTTCTTGCTTTTCAAAAGTGGTTTCCATCCCTACCTTTATCTCTTCAGACATTCTAAACATACTCTTTTTTGGTGATTTTGAGATTCTTCTATTTGTACCCTGTTGACAGTAAATTTGCTAGACAGTTATGTGTGTTGGCAGTCTTTCTTAGCATTCTTTGTGTCCTTTGGAATTCTGGTTTTCAAGGTGCATCTTCAGTAGCTTTTCCTTTACCCCTCTGTGTTTAACCATTCTTATCTAGCACTTTGTGGTTGCCTCCACCTGCACTCTGAAAACCCAAGGGTCATGGTTCTTCCATCCCACAGAGATAATAGAGAATTGGCAGATAATATCCCTAAAATAATGGGACATTCAGCCCCTTTTTAGACCTGAGGATTTCTTTGATTTTATGTAAAGCTCGTACACGTCATCAGAGGAATCAAAGACTTAGGCAGCGCCGTTTTTAGTATCGTTTCACAGAAAGCTCACTCTGCCAGGGACCCTGATCTCATTCAGTAAAATCGACTTAAGATTTCCAGCAGCATATTTAATGTTTTCTTCCTGTTACCTTATAGGCACTTAACTTGCAGCTTCCTTGATGTGTTTGAGGACCTGTAGCTCAGCAGGGCCAGGATTTCAAGACTACTTAGTATTATATATGTTTGTAATGTGTCTGGTTTACAGATATTTTTATCTTCATTTTAAAATCTAACATGAACTTGGACTGAAATCATAAAGTCATTGTACTGTAGAAATGTCTTTCAGGGGCGCCTGGGTGGCTCAGTGGGTTAAAGCCTCTGCCTTCGGCTCAGGTCATGATCTCAGGGTCCTGGGATCGAGCCCCGCATCGGGCTCTCTGCTCAGTGGGGAGCCTGCTTCCCCCTCTCTCTCTGCCTGCTTCTCTGCCTACTTGTGATCTCTCTCTCTGTGTCAAATAAATAAATAAAATCTTAAAGAAAAAAAAAAAAAGAAATGTCTTTCAAATCTGGTCCTTCTCTCCGTATCCACTGCTGCATTGTCTGAACACTAGCACCATTGTAGCGACCTTTTAACTTGTCTCCCTCGGTGTACCTTTTTCCTATTTCCATTTAACCTCCAAGGACTACTTCAACTGTTCTTTCTAAAACAAAACATTTTGTTGCCTTAAACATACTTGTGAGAAAAATCCAAATGCATTAGCATGGACTACAATTTCCTTCACTTTCTTGCCTCAGTTCTTCACTGTCTAATCTTAGTTTAGTTTCCAGTGAAAACATTTTCTACCTCTCGAAAATGTTTGTTGGCCCCACTGAAATGTTTATTGTCCCACAACTTTTATATAATTCCTTTATCCCCATGATGATGGAGGGTCATGTGGAAAAACACTTCATCTGGCTCAAAATATAATTTATTTTATAAAATTTTCCCCAACCTCTTCCAGCTCGGTCTTTCTTTCTTTTTACTCATAGTATTTTTTAAATACATTTAACATGATATTTGGCACACTGCATTCAATTATTTACTCATATATTTGCAAAGCAAGTATGATTTTTAAAATGAAGAACAAATTTCTTTCCTCCTAAGTCTGATAAGGAAGTAGTCAGTTTTTACCTCCGTGTTTACCTAGAAATCACTATAAATCAAAACGTGATAAAAAAAAAGATCATTCTTTACCTTTACATGATCAAGAACTTGGCACCCAGTAGTCAGAGCAATGACTATTATTATGTCCTAAATATAGAAGTACAACCATAAGCCTTCATGTGCGTTCCAAATTGTAAGATCATACTCTAAGTTTTATTAAACAGGCATCAACATATGTTAAAGTTGACTATACAAGGAGTACCAGAGTACCATAAAGGTACATTCAATAAGTAAAATTTACAACTCTACTTAGGTCATTTATTTGAACAATATTATAGATAAGCTACAATAAACCCAACCTAGGCATTTAATTAAGAATTATATTACATTATGCCTTTGAATTTAAAAGTTATCAGAACATTATTTGCATTATTTAACTCTATTAAATGAACTCAATGATTTTTACAGAATATCTTCTGTCTCCATGATTAAATTTACCAGAAGCTTAAAAGAATACAGTAGGTCATTCCATCTTTTGGAACAATACTCCAAGTATTTGGTAAGATAAACTGTGTTCTCGATGATGATAGTGATTACTCATTGAGAAATTGATTCATTTATTCAGCAAATATTGAGTATCTAGTACATGCCAGGAGTTGCCCCCAGTTCTGGGATAGAACAGTAAACAGAAAAGTTAGAAACAAATCCCTGCCATCATGGAGCTGATATTCTAGTTGGGGAGACAAATAATAAATGGACATATAAATATACAACAAAAAAACATTAAATAAGATGGTAATGAGTGCTATAGAAAAAGTACAGCAAAGAAGTAGGTAAGGCAAGAAATGGAGAGTGGCATGAGTATTTGGCATTTTAAATATAAATACCAGGAGATGTTCACTGAGAAAATGACATTAAAGCAAAGATGGAAGTCCTTGCCGGGACCAGTATGGATTTTTGGGGCAAGAGCGTCTAACAGAAGGAAGAGCAGTGCAAAGACCTGTTTTAATTTACTTCCAGCTATTATTGTGACCTAATTACTATAGTTTGCTTATTCATCTTGCTTATTATCTCCTTCCACTACTAGAGTGAAAATTCCATAAGGGGAAAAGTTTGATTTGATGTTTCTTTTTTCACTGCTGCATCCTAAGCATCTAAAATAGTGCCTGGCACACAGTAGGCATATGAGAAATATTTGTTGAGTGAATAAATTATTTGTTGTCATTTTCCATAAAATAAAGTGTAATAAGTATTATCATAATAGTGATATATTCTCTATTTTATAATTTAAATTTTTACACTGAATCCATGAAGGGCCTTGAGGATTGATCCTTGCACCCCTTCTTTTCTTCTTTGTACTTACTCTCTAGGTGATCTCATCAGGTCCCATTATGCCATGCATATGTTCTTGAGTCCCGATATATATTTTCAGCTCCAACCTCTCCCCTGAACTCCTAATTCATGTTTCTAATCAACTACTTGACATTTTCATGTGGATGTTTAACAAACATCTCAAAATTAGAATGTCTATAAGCAGACTCTTGATTCTTCTCAAACATGATTCTTCCCTAGTAAATGTAGGACCTCCTTTTCTCAGGCTCCCACAAACTGGTATCATCCTTGACTCTTCTCTTTCTCTCCTTCCTTGCATCTAATCTAATGGGACGTAGTGTTGCCTCTAGTTTCAAAAATACTGCAAATCTGATCCCTTTCCAACATGTCTACCTCTAAGCTCACATGTTGATAGGTTACTGTAAAAAAATGTCCTAACTGGTGCCATGCTTTCACTCTTGAACCCCTAGAGTTCATTCTCCTTACAGAAACCGGAATACATTTCTAAAACATAAATAAGATCATGTAATTCTCATGCCAAAAACTTGTCAATGGCTCCAAGTCTCTCTCAAAATTCAAACTCTACCATTATCTACAAGGCCGTGCATAATCTGACCTTTGTCTCTCCTGACCCTTTTCTTATCCTTGTCCCCCTTGTTCCTCCATTCCAATCATGCTCTCCTTCTAACTGCTCCCAAAATACACAAAGTATGTTACTGCCTTAGGGGAATTTTCAGTTCTTTCTATCCGGAATATTCCTCCAACAAGAATTATTCATGAATTATTCTATCACCTCTGCAGAGAGGCATTCCCGAAGTGTTCTGTATTATAGTCACCGTTCCCCCCATATTCCCAACCCTCAATCACTATCTCCTTGTCTTACTTATTTTACTTCACAGCACCTATTAATATCTGAATTGTATGATTTATTTGTTTAGTCATTTATTGTCTGTCTCCCCCATTTAGCATGTCAGCTTCATGAAGACAGCTAATTTGTTGTGCTCATTACTGTAGCTGTAGCACCGGAGGCCTTGGTACATATATCCAGTGAATATTTGCGAAAGAGCCATGATACACCAACTTCCAAATGCTTTTTAACTCACCTGAGAATAAGAAACCAAAGACAACAGGAGTCTTTACAAGTCAGATCCATGGTGGCTAAACAATACTCTGTTGCTGGGTTCTGAGCTAGGTGGATACGAAGGATACAAAGATGAACTAAAGTAGTTCCCAGCCTCAAATAGCTCATAGTACTTTGAGAAGGCGAACACACGGGCGCACTGTGACTTGTATGTAGTCCGCTTTCTGTAGTCAAGTCCTCTCTTGACTGTATGCCTTAAGGTCAGGGATGGTGACTATTTTTCCTCTGCATGTTCAGGCACTACCGGTCAAAATGTGCTAAGCATTCTAATCCAGGAAGATACAATACTATGGGAGGCCAAGAGAAGGAGGGGCCCATCTGACAGAAATCAGGGAAAATGAAGGAAAGGTCAAAAGTGCCTCTCCTTAAAGGCATGTATAAGCTTTTGCTAGGATTAAAGATTTCCAATGGGATTTCATATAGAAGACAAATACTAAGCAAAGGCTTGTAGAGAATGATAGTATAAAGTATGTCTAACACCTAGGACTGGAGGCCTGGCTCATAGACTTGTTGCTTTCTTATATTAGCTAGGCCCCCCATACGTGCATGGATTTGTACCTGAAACATGTCCAAAGTATTGAGTTCCTGGATCAGAGCTCAACCCTGTATCATAATCCACAATTTCTATCTTAAATGCCCAGATCAGGACCTACTTCCATTTTTCTGTTAATCTTTCCATCCATCTGTTGATCTGTCCATCCTTCCATCTGTTCCTTCCTCCATCCATCCATCCTCTAGCCACTATTTAATGTTTACTATTGCAGTCAGATACAGAGGAGTTCAGTGTGGTAAGGACACAATACACAGACAACTATTTATTAGGTCTCGGGGTTACCAAGATGAATGAGGCATAGAATTGGTAAGTGGACATTGGGGAGGGTATGTGCTATGGTGAGTGCTGTGACATGTGTAAGCCTGATGAGTCACAGACATGTACCCTGGGGCAAATAATACATTATGTGTTAATAAAAAAAAATAGACTATTCTTTTTTTAATTTAATTTTATTTTTTCAGTGTTCCAAGATTCATTGTTTATGCACCACACCCAGTGCTCCACGCAATACATGCCTCCCCATTACCCACCACCAGGCTCGCCCATCCCTCCAACCCCCTCCCCTCCCAAACCCTCAGTTCGTTTCTCAGAGTCCACAGTCTCTCATGGTTCGTCTCCCCCTCCGATTTCCTCCAATTCACTTTTCCTTTGCTTCTCCCAATGTCCTCCATGTTAAAAGAACAAGAATCGTGATGGACTGCTGTCTGGGGTCCACGGCCATGCTGGGTGTGCTCAGACCCGGCGGAGGCGCAGATTGCAGATGGCTGCAGGCTGAGGGAGCCCAACCGGGATGTCCAACTGTCCAACCAGAGTCTGCAGCAGGTTCTCTCAGGAGCAGGCTGGGTGCACTCAGACCCCAGGGCCGGTCGGGGAAGGCTGCAGGCCCAGAGACCGATGGCCGGCGCCCACACCGGGCTCTCTCAGGCATGGGCGGGAGTGCGCCCAGCCAGAGTGGTGGTGCAAGCAGCAGAGAGTGGCGGGCTCAGGGACCATGGACTGGAGCCCCCACCGGGATCTCTCTGGCATGGATGGTCGCTGGCGGTGACTGTCCTGGGACTGTGGGCTTAGGCCTGTGCCTGTGACCGCCCGATTCCACTAGTTGCCCCTTGAGATCTTCCGCTTTTTTTGAGTGCTTTTAACCAGACTCCAAGTTAATGCTGGTCCCCATTCACAGGACACTTTCGTATTGGGGTGTTACTTTCCAATGGGTCTCTTCTGGTGGCTCCCTCCCCCTTCTGTTTATCCTCTGATATCAGTCCAAGCATTCCCATTCCACTTTACCTCTCCTCTGCTGTCTTCTGCCCCCAGAGAGATCCAGAAGTGTATAATCTTACATCTCAGGCTGATTTCATGGGTGTTCAGAGTGTTCTGGTAGATATTTAGCTCACTTTAGGGAACCGGTTGAAACAGGGTCTCCTACTTCTGCCATCTTGCCCCTCCTCCCAGTAGACACTATTCTTATACTCAGGACACTCACAGTCTAAAGGAGAAAACAGGCTAATAAACAAGAAATTGCTGTTCAATATGGGAAATGCTTATATGATAAACGGTATTCTGGGAGCACAAAGACAGGTCACCTAACCCAGCCTGCAGTTACAGTAGAGGCTTTTCAGAAGTAAGATGGCTGGAAATTAGAAGTTAGCCAGGGAGGGGATAAATATTTCAAGAAGTAGAAGGAATTTATAAAGAGTTAGAGTTAAGAGAGGATGGCATGTTCAGGAAATAAAAGTAGTCCTCTAGAAAGAATGCTAACACTGCCTTTGTAATGGGTTTGGGTTTGTCAAAAAATCAAAAGCATGGACAAAAGAGTGAGAGCTGAAAGATAACTAGGTAGCTACTATGAGTGGAAATCTGTTGCAGTGACTTGGAGAGTTCCCGTACTCAATCACTCAGCTTTGTTTCAATAGTGTGAGCTATTTTCAAATGAGTTCATAGTTGGGGCTCATTAAACATCTCAGGTCATGCTAACATCTTATCCTTAGCTCAAAGCAAAATGTACTTAGAAATTTACTGTTTGGATTTGAAACTGATAAGCATTGTAAAAGAAATTCAATCTGTGTTTCTTATATGTTTACTGTTAGTCAAATGTTGCTTATTTAATAAAGCCATTTAATATCTCCGGAAGATTTATTAGCTGTCAGTAAGCTTTTTAGAAAAGATGCACTGATTTTGTGGGATCAGGCAAGACTGAGTCAGGGATTTGGAGCTCTATTCCTGATCCTACCACTGACTCACTTCAGGCCTATATTTAAACCATTTTCCTGTATGAGATCAAAATCTTATTCTTACTGAGAGAACAAAATTTGGAGCTTCTGGAAGTAACTTCTCTGTTGATACAGATATAAATGATTTATTAGGAAAGTTGGACATTCAAATTTCTTATGAATGGAAGTGACTTATAGACTATAAGCTAAGTTCTAACCTGAAAAACTGAGTTAGCAATAAAGGGACTCTGGATAAAGGAACAACTAAGCCCTAGGAGACACATGTGATGACCTGACAAATTCAGATAAATATTTATATATATTGAGTTGGCACTAGAATTTCCAATTGTTTGGGGGCGTTTTAACATTAAAGAGATAAAACTATTGTCAAAAGCCCATATTATGGAGTGTAGTCTGTTTTACGCAAAGTCCACTGATTTAAATGTGACTGTCATACAAAAAACACCTTCACAGAAACATGCAGAATAATGGTTAACCAATTATCTGGGCACCATAGCTCAGCCAGGTTGACACATAATAATCATAGCCAATGACTTAGATTTTATGGCCCTTATAAATAAAGAGTTAGGGGCATCTGGGTGGCTCAGTGGATTAAGTGTCTGCCTTTGCCTCAGGTCACGATCCTGGGACCCTGGGATCAAGCCCAGCGTTGTCAGGCTCCCTGCTCAATGGGGAGCCTATTCTCCCTCTCCCTCTGCCCCTCCCCCTGCTCATGCTCTCTCATATGTGCACTCTCTTTCAAATAAATAAAATCTTTAAAAAAGTAGTTAACTAGGACCAGGATAAAAACATTATAATCCCTCAATTTGTGAAAATTATTATGCCTTTACCATATCTAACAGATTTTAAGGCAGTACTTAACCTTTCTGGTTGATATAGGTTTCTTGTCTGTAGATATAATGGAGAGCATTTTGAAAGACCCTTAAAGTATATCATCCCCTTATTATGCTAAGTGAAATAAGTCAATCAGAGAAAGACAATTATCATATGATTTCTCTAATATGAGGAATTTGAGAGGAGGCAGGGTGGGGAGTCATGGGGGGAAGGGAGGGAAAAAAATGAAACAAGATGGGACTGGGGAGGGAGACAAACTAAAAGACTCTTAATCTCAGGAAACAAACTGAGGGTTGCTGGCGGGGTAGGGGGGAGGAATAGGGTGGTTGGGTTATGGACATTGGGGAGGATATGTGCTATGGTGAGTGCTGTGAATTGTGTAAGACGGATGACTCACAGACCTGTACCCCCGAAGCAAATAATACATTATATGTTAATTAAAAAAAAAAAAGTATATCACCCCTTGGCCCTAATCAACCACTAGATATCTACCGGGCTCTACTACTAGTCCCTTTCTGTATCTATAGATTTTTCTATTGTGGATTTCCATATGAATTTAATCATATAATATTTGGTCTTTTGTGACTGGCTTTTTTCACTTAACCTTATGTTTTCAAAGTTCATCAAAGTCATAGCATATATCATCACTTCATTTCTTTTTATGGTTAAATAATATATTGTATGGATAGACCACTTTTTGTTTATCCATTTGTCTGCTGATGGACATTTGTGTTGTTTCCCACTTTGGCCAGTATGCATAATGAATGCTTCTATAAACACTTGTATACGAGTTTTTGCATTATGTTTTCAGTTTTCTTGGATATATACTTAGGTGTAGAATTGTTGGGTCATTTGCTAATTCTATGTTTAACCATTTCAAGAATTGCCAGACTGCTTTCCAAAGTTTCTATATCATTTAACATTCTCACCTATAATGTGTGAGGGCTCAAATTTCTCCACATCCTCAAAAATATAACATTATTATACTTTTTGCTCTATTCTCTATTATTTCATTATTAGCCTATTGTTAGCCTATTATAGCTTCATTCCCATCCACTTCCTTTGTAGTGTTTTGGTAAACATATTACAGATATATTACATTTCTATATGTGACAGGCCCAGAGAAATGTTATATGCATAGTATTCTATATAATTGTTTTTAAAATCAATTAAGAGAAGGAAAACATGAATTTATATTCTCTTTTGTAATTATATCATTTTATTTACCAGTAAACTTTGTTCATATGGATTGAAATTGCTGTCTGGGATCATTTGTTTTCAAACTAAATTTCTAGAGAAATTTCTTTGGAATTATTTGTAAGGCAAGTCTGCTAGCAACATATTATTTTTATTAGCTTTCATTTCTGATCAATAATTTTGTTGGATATAGGATTCTTGGTTGGCAGATTTCTTTGAACACTTTAAATACATTATCCTGTTGGCCTAGATTGTTTCTGCTGAGAATTCAGGTGTTAATCTTATCAGGGTTCCTTTGTAGATATATCCTTTATCTCCAGCTGCTTTCCACATTTTCTCCTTGTCTTTGACATTCAGCATTTTTACTATGATGTGTCTATCTGTGGGTCTTCTTTTGTTTATACTACCTTAAGCTTCCTGAGTGTGTACATTATAGTTTCTCAGTAAATTTGGGATCTATCCAGCCATCAATCCTTTTCCTTTTACTCTCTCCTCTCCTTCCTGTACTCCCATTATATGTGTGTTGGTATGTTTAATGATGTCCTGCATTTCTCTTAGAATCTGTTCCTTTTTCTTCATTCTTTTTTCTCTCTATCCTTTGGCTTGAATAAGATCTATTGATCTAGCTTCATGTTTGGTGATTCTTTTTTATGCCAGCTCAAATGTATTGCTGAGGTCCTCTAATGAATTTTTATTTCAGTTAGTATCACTTTCAACTCAAATTTCCTTGGTCGTATTTTTAAAATTGATATCTATTGATATTCTTGATTTACTATCTACTTTCCTTTACTTCTTTAATTATGTTTATCTTTAGTTCTGTGAACATATTTATAATGGCTGTATTGAAATGTTTTTTGTTTAATCTGACATCTCAGTACTCCCACAGTTTTTGTTACCTCCTTTTATTCCAGTGTCTGGGTCATACTTTACTATTTCTTTGCACGCCTTATAAATTTTGTTGGAAGCTGGACATTTTAGATAATGTTGCAATTCTAAACACCGGTCCCTCATTCTGAGGCTCTTTTTATTTGTTTCGCGATGGGCTGAGTAGTTTCGAGAGGTTTGTTCTTTCCCTCTCCCCCCAGGCACCCCCAGTGCGAAGGCCCTGCTGTTGCTTCTGTGTGCGCTATAACTTTGCTTACAGGGGTACAGACAGGGCCCTCATTTACTCTTTCCCTAAGCAAGCCTGGTGGTTAAGCTCCACTGATTACAGGCCAGGACAGCATCATGGCTTTCAACCATGCTCTGGAGCATAAATTTCTTCTAATTGTATATATTTAAGGTGTACAAATTGAAAACTCCTACACATCGTGAAATAACCACCATCAATCAAACCAATTCATAATCTTTATAGTATTGAATCTATTAAAGGACAAGATATAATTCACCTGGTTTTGTAGTGCTTTTAAAACCCTCCAAACAAAGCATCCATCACAAAGAAATGTACGGATAGATGACAGGGAGGATTAACCAGATTTCTACACCTTCCAGAATGTGTAGTGTACTTAGTGTACAATGCATGACAAGTTTTTGTTCTTCTCCATCCAATGTTTAACAATTACTTTTCTCTACTCATCCTCTCATTGTTACTATTCTTTATGACCAGTCAATGCTGCATCCTGCGCTCTAACTTGCCTGGTAATTAGAAACATCAGATAAGTGATGCTTGACCCAGGAAAACACCATGGCCATTTCATTACCTAGTGCATTATTAAGTGTATAGATTGAAGAAAGGGTCATGGTAATACATCATTTCATATTCACTCCCAAACAGAAAATTTTACCAGCAAATATTAATCCCTGAACTGATCCCATTGTGGGATGAAAGTATAAATGATGGTGCTTTATACAACTGTTTTACATGTACTCCTTCATTGTGTCTCTATGTCCCAACATATCTTCAGCTTCCTCCATCTCTCTGTCAACCAAATGCAGTTTGCTCTATATTGTAGTTTCTAGTTGCTGCCCCATTTTTCCTATTGGCTTGTTTTCCTCATTTGCTCAAATTAACTGGCCCTCAATATCTCTTTTGCCCTGGAATGTTGTCCTTCAGGTTTTATTTAGCTTCACATTCATAGTATGAGTTTCTGATGAAACAAGTTTATAAGAAGAAATATATATAAAGCAAACTAAAGATGCCTTGTTTGAAATGATGCCAACATTAACTTAATAGCAATTTTAAACGGTAAAGTGAAAGATTGTAAGGGTTTTTTTTTTTAGAACTATTATTGTACTTACTATAATACATCACTTTGCCAAAAAAAATTTTTGAAACTGAGCAATTTAGGAAGCTATTTTGGAAACTAATTGCAAAGATTTTCGATTAAAACAGTTTTTTTTTTTCATTAAAATCTCAAGTAAATACATAGTCATACATAGAATATTATTTATCACGATACATCACACAGTACAGTGAAACCTTAAATACGACTTTGGCACACAAAGTAAATTTCATTATTGAGGATTCTTCCATTCTACTTCCTTTAAATTAAGATTACAAATCTTACTCATTTTGTGAATTATTTTAAACTGATAGCCACAAAGCTGTCCATTCACTGGACTAGCAGATCAGATATTTCCCAGGAAACATGGAGAATATGTACATAAATACAGTATTTTGTATACAATTTCAAGGAGATAAAAATCCATCTGCTGTTGATTCATAAAAATTCTTAATAAAATATAATATAGGTGTAGTGTAGGTTCCAGTAATAGTATGATCAGAAGCTCAGTTGAGGTCAAGGACCCCAGTTCTGTCTGCTCCTCCCTTCTTCCTTTGGATCTCCCTAAATCTGGTTTCCTTAATGTTTGTTTACAAGATAGTTAACAGTAGCAATGAAGGCTAAAAACTTTATGATTCACAGTTAGAGAGTTAGGACCCTTTCCAGTAATGTGCGAGAAGTCCTTTGCTTCATTTTGATGCAGTAGTTAATGTCACATAACCATTTCTGGGACAATATTGGCAGGGGAATACTCCATCTGCTAGTTGTCTTAAACTCTTATGAAACTGAGGATGGGTAAATACCTGAACAAATTTGGGGTGAGTGGATGATAGTATTGTAGTTTCAGGCATAAAAAATTGGTAACATTAAAGGATGGTGAATCTGAATGTTGTTGGATTTCTCAAACAGACTAGAATAACACTTTCGAAATGGTTAGGGAAAATAATTTCTCATGTAAAATTCCATTCTCCTTGTTAAAAAAAGATATAATAAATTCTGAAGTCTAAAAATTTATCTTTAATATCTTATTACCAGGAAGTTATTTAAGAATGCGTTCTACCAAAGTAAAGGGTACACCAAGAAGGAGGGAGAAATGGGATCCAAGAAACAATGAGATCACAATGGGCAGACCCAAAAGGAAGTTCCAAGATGACAACTGTGCAATAGGCCTAGAGAGTAACCAGTCCAAATTGGAACAGGAGACTCTAAGGCCCCCAAAAGGAAGATGCTAGGAAAATAAAAGATCATATTACTGATGTCTTTGAGGGGGTGTAGTAAATACACCTTTTTCCTACATGGAATCTAAACAAATTGAGAAATATAAATGTAGAGGATATAGCTTAGTGTAAGAGTAAAATGGACCTCTTAACTAAATCCCAGGCATGCTTACCAACACACTCACAAGCAACATTGGATAAGGTAAGCTTCTTCCCATGGAAGAGCAAAGCATACCTTGAAGGAGCACTGGCAAACAGTACTTCCTGTGGACAGTTCATTCTGAAAAGGAAGAAAGGCAGATATGTATAGAAAATATTCCTTTATATTTCTGAATTTATCTGTCAAATACATCACCTCTTGTGTGTGGAGTAAATAGCAGGAAACAAGGCCAAGAGTTACCCAAATGGAGCTCCATCCACTTTGAAAGAAATAACAGAAGAGGAGACTAAGCAATCAAGAAACAATTTAATTTGAAATTTAAATTTAACCACCTTGGGGAAAATGATGAGGATGTAGATGATAAATGAGGAAGGGCATCAAGGGTGCTAAAATTTGTCTCATAATGCAGTAGAAAATGTACAAGTATTTTGTTTAGAACTAGAATGAGGTGAATGCCAGGATACAAAAATCTATTGCATTTCTATGTACTAATAATGAACTATCCAAAGGGAAATCAAGAAAATAATAAAATACCTAGGAATAAACTTACTTAACCAAGGAGGTAAAAGACTTGTACACTGAAAACTAGAAGACATTGATGAATGAAGTTGAAGATGGCACAAAGGGAAAGATATTGATGCTCATGAATTGGGAGAATATTGCTAAAATGTCCCTACTACCCAAAACAATCTACAGATTCAATGCAATTCCTGTCACGGTACCAGTGGCATTTTGATAGAACTAAAACAATTCTAAAATTTATATGGAACTACAAACAACTCTAAGTAGTCAAAACAATCTTAAGAATGAAGAGCAAGGCCAAAGATATCACGCTCCCTGATTTCAAACTATACTACAAAGCCATAGTAATAAAAACAGTATGGTATTGGCACAAAACAAACACATGAAACAATGGAAGAATATAGAGAGCCCAGAAATAATTTATTATGTTATATATTTATATTATATATTATATATATATATACATATATATATATAGAGAGAGTGTGTGTCAATTTTTGACAAAGGCAAGAATATACAAAGGGAAAAGGCCTGTCTCTTCAATAAATGGTGCTGGGAAAACTGGACCACTATTTTGCACCATATATAAACATTAATGGATTAAAGACATAAACTCCTAGAAGAAAACATAGCAACAAAACTTCTTGGCATTTCTTTTGGATCTGCCTCTAAAGACAAGGGAAACAAAAGCAAAAATAAACAAATCTGACTATGTCAAATTAAAAAGCTTCTGCACAGCAAAGAAAATCATCAACAAACTGAAAAGGCAACCTACTGAAGGGGAAAAGATATTTGCAAATCATAAATCTAATAAGAGATTAGTATCTAAAAATATATAAAGAACTACAGCTCAATAACAACAAGAAAATCTGATTTAAAAGTGGGCAGAGGATTTAGATAGACATTTTTTAAAAAAGAGCATACAGATGGCCAACAGGCACATGAAGAGATGGTCAGTATTACTAATCATCAAGGAAATGCAAATCAAAGTCACAATGAGATATCACCTCACACCTCTCAGCAAAGCTATTATCAAAAGACCAGACATAACAAGTGTTGATGAGGATATGGAAAAATGGGGACCCTCATGCACAGTTGGTGTGAATGTAAATTGGAACAGCCACTATGGAAAACAATAAAAATACCATATGATCCAGCAATTCCACTACTGCAATATCTATGTGAAGAAAATAAAAACAATAATTCAGAAGGATATATGCACCCCTAGTTTCATCGCTGCATTATTTACAATAGCCAAGAGTTGGCTATTAAGGAGGGCACGTATTGCATGGAGCACTGGGTGTGGTGCATAATCAATGAATCTTGGAACACTGAAAAAATAAAGAGTTGGAAACAACCTGTGTCCATCAATAGATGAATGAATAAAGATATGATTATATATATATATGTATATAAATAACAGAATGCTATATATAATGTATACATACTATATACAAATATATGGTGTATATATATGTATATGTATGTGTGTGTGTGTATATATATACACACACACTGAGTATACATTATATATATATATATATATATATATATATATATATATATATACACACACACACACATATATATATAATGGAATACTCAGTTATAAAAAGTGAAATCTTGTCCTTTGCTACAACATGGATGTACCTTGAGGGTATTATACTAAATGAAAAAGTCAAAGAAAAATACTGTATGATTTCACTTATATATGAACTCTTTCCTTTTTTAGGGGAGAGGGGCAGAGGGAGATGGGGAGAGAGAACCTTAAGCAGACTCCATGCCCAGCATGGAGCCTAATGCTGGGCTCATTCCCACAATTCTGAGATCATGACTTAAGCCAAAATCAAGATTTGGATGCTTAACTGACTGAGCCACCCAGGCAACTTCCTTATATGTGGAATCTTAAAACACATTCTCATAGATACAGAAACCAGATTAGTGGTTGCCAGATGGTGATGGGAGGGAGCAAAATGGGTGAAAGGGATCAACAGGTAAAATCTTTCAGTTATAAGATAAACAAGTCATAGGGATGCAATCTACAGCTTAGGGAATATAGTCGATAATATTGTATTAACTTTATGTGGAGACAGATAAAGTTGTCTTTGTCTAGACTTATTAGAATAGACTTATTAATGGTGATATTGCAGTGTATACAAAGGTCAAATCATTGTTGTATACCTGAAACTAACGTCAATTATAACTCAAAAAATTATGCTCTCCATTATATCCAGAGATAATAGCTCATTATTTACATCTGATTATGTCTATATAAGTAGAATTCTGTCTTATGAAATACCATAAAAAATTGTCATAGATATGGTTCAACATCCACAAATCAATCGACATGATATACCACATTAATAAAAGAAAGGATATGAACTATACGATCCTCTCAATAGATACAGAAAAAGCATTTGACAAAATACAGCATTGTTTCTTGATAAAAACCCTCAACAAAGTAGGGATAGAGGGAACATACCTCTATATCATAAAGGCCATATACGAAAGACCCACAGCTAATATCATCCTCAATGGGGAAAATCTGAAAGCTTTTCCCCCAAAAGTCAGGAACATGACAGGGATGTCCACTCTCACCACTGTTGTTCAACAGTACTGGAAAGTCCTAGCCTCAGCAATCAGACAACAAAAAGAAAAAAAAAATACATCTAAATCAGCAAAGAAAAGTCAAACTTTCACTCTTTGAAGATGACATGATATGCTATGTAGAAAACCCAAAAGACCACCAAAAAAATGGTAGAACTGATAGAAGAATTCAGCAAAATCACAGATATAAAAATCAATGCACAGAAGTCTGTTGCATTTCTATACACCAACAGTGAAGCAGCAGAAAGAGAAGGAATCAATCCATTTTCAACTGCACCAAAACCCATAAGATACCTAGGAATAAACCTAACCAAAGAGGTAAAAGACCTTGTACTCTGAAAACTATAGAACACTGATGAAAAAAATTGAGGAAGTCATAAAGAAAAACATTCCATGCTTGTGGATTGGAAGAACAAATATTATTAAAATGTCTGTACTACCCACAGCAATCTATACATTCAGTGCAATCCCTATCAAAATAAAACCAGCATTTTTCATACAGCTGAAACAAACAATTCTAAAATTTGTATGAAACCAGGAAAGGTCCCAAATAGCCAAAGTAATGTTGAAAAGAAAACCAAAGCTAGAGGCATGATACTTCCAGACTTGCTGTATTACAAAGCTGCAATCATTAAGACAGTATGGCAATGGCACAAAAACACATAGATCAATGGAACATAATAGAATACCCAGAAATGGACCCTCAACTCTATGGTCAACTAATCTTTGACAAAGCAGGAAAGAATACCCAATGGGGGGAAAAAAGTCTCTTCAACAAATGGTGTTGGGAAAATTGGACAGCCACATTCAGAAGAATGAAACTGGACCACTTTCTTACACCATACACAAAAATACACTCAAATGGATGAAAGACCTAAATGTGAGACAGGAATCCATTAGAATCCTAGAGGAGAACACAGGCAGCAACTTCTTTGACTTTGACTGCAGCAACTTCTTCTTAGACACGTCTCCAGAGGCAAGGGAGAAAAAAAGCAAAAATGAACTCTTGGGATTTCATCAAGATAAAAAGCTTTTGCATAGGAAAGAAAACAATCAACAAAACTAAAAGCAACCTACAGAATGGGAGAAGATATTAGCAAAATGACATATCCGATGAAGGTTTAGTATCCAAAACGTATAAAGAACTTATTAAACTCAACACCCCCCCCCAAAAAAAATCCAGTCAAGAAATGAGAAGACATGAATAGACATTTCTCCAAAGAAGACATACAAATAGCTAACAGACATGAAAAAATGCTCAAGATCACTGATCATCAGGGAAATACAAATCAATACCACAATGAGATACCACCTCACGCCTGTCAGAATGGCTAAAATTAACAAGTCAGGAAACAACAAATGTTGGTGAGGATGTGGAGAAAGGGGAACCCTCTCACACTGTTAGTGGGAATGCAAGCTGATGCAGCCACTTTGGAAAACAGTATGGAGGTTTCTCAAAAGGTTAAAAGTAGAGCTACCCTATGATTATGATCCAGCAATTGCACTACTAGGTATTTACCCAAAGGATACAAATGTTGTGATCCAAAGGGATCTTTGGATCTGCACCCCAATGTTTATAGCAGCAATGTCACAATAGCCAAACTATGGAAAGAGCCCAGATGTCCATCGACAGTTGAATGGATAAAGTGGTATATAGATAAAATGGACTATTAGTCATGAAAAAGAATGAAACCTTGCCATTTGCAAGGACATGGATGGAACTAAAGGGTTTATGCTAAGGGAGATAAGTCAGTCAGAGAAAGACAAATACCATATTTTTTCACTCATATGTGGAATTTAAGAAACAAAATTGATGCACACAGGGGAAGGGAAGGAAAAATAAGATAAAAACAGAGAGGCAAACCATAAGAGACATTTGACTATAGGGAACATACAGGGTTGCAGGAGCAGAGGTGGGCATTAAGGAGGGCACTTGATGGCATGAAAACTGGGTGTTATATGCAACAGATGACTCACCAAATTCTACCCCTGAAACTAATGATACACTGTATGTTAACTAACTTGAATTTAAATAATAAAAAATCACTTGAGCTATGACAAAAACGAATAAAAACTTCCTTCTGCTGACACATATTCCCTCATTTAATCAGGAAAGGACTGCAAATTAGGTAATCATGATCTTGAATGTGCCTAATTTATCATCTGAAAGTACTTCAGATTATTACAGCAACCAATGCATTGAAATGACTGCTAAATCTGGTTTGGAAGTAAAGGGTTAAGTGGGAATCACGAAGGTGAAAGAACAGTGGGTTTATGCTCAGGACAGTTTTTCAACAGATGTTACTTTGTACCTAGTATTAGGCAGTGTGCTAAACACCAGGATGGCATTATGTCGTCTCCACTCTCATGGATATTAAATGCTCGTGGGATATTGACAATAACCAATAAAACAGTTTGCTAAGAAAAATTGTCATAGTGTAAAATTAGACTTCATAGATCTATTAGGTTCATTTACTAAATGAAAAATGCCAATATAGATGATAAATATATTAGATTTTTACTTTTTGAAAAAATTATAATGCAAGTTTTTTGTTGTTGTTTTTTACAGTTTGACAATTTTGAATACTCATGATTCTAAATGCAAAAGAGCTAGAGCCAAGACAGTGACTGGTGAGTACTCCCAGACTCCCTTCTATGGGAAGGGAGAACTGAGAGTTTATAAGAACAGGGAGGAGCAAGGCCAGGCCTGAGAGAGAGACAGAGAGAGACAGAGGTGATTTGTAGTATGTCTAAAGCTAGATACCACATACCTGTTTTCATTGACGGCTAACACAGATTCTGATTGATTCAGTAGTTACAACTGGTATTGATTGTAAATGCAGGAAAATGTCATTAATTTTCATCTGATTTCTATATTTACAAAACTACAAGTGAGGCTTTAACCAGGAGAAGACAATTGGCGGTGCTTGATTATTATTAGATATCAGGAGTGACCTATCAGTCACCACCACTCAATCTTGCTATTTGTGGCAACTTTTGCATGCTGTGTAGAATCCCCTCCGTACTCCTATCCTGTATTATAGCAGAGACAGAGCATAGATATGACCGATGTCAAGTATATGCAGCTTTGGTAATAACTAGATATATCATTGTGATGGAAAAAAAATGTGAGGTCTAAAAAGTAGTACAAGTACTATTTACAGAATTCTATGGTACGTTTACTAAAAAACAAAAAATTACTCCATATATTTCACACTTGAAAATACTTATAGAGAAACACCTTCAAAGAAATCAATCCTTGATTAACTGCAACCCTTTTATCTCTTTTCATTTGTCTTGGGAATGCGGTTTCCCCAAGCCTTTACAAATAACTCTGGCATATAAACGCAGAAGATGGCAAGGCAAAATATGTATAATATAAACCACATATGTATTATATAATATTTTTTTAGTCCCCACAACATAATCATCTTTACCTCAACTACTAAGGTGGTCCCAAACTCTGAATTATGGGATTATTGCAGGAATATTTGATGCTATTTGCCTTTTCTAGTTGTAGAGCATTCATTGAGCCCAATGCTAGACATTAACGTGTTTTATTTTTAATATCCTAGTTTATTAAAAATCAATAACTATTTACCGATCACTGCTATATGCCTAGCACAGTTTTAGGCATAGCGAATATAGAGATGAACAAAACTGAATTCTTGCCTTCATAGAATTTGCATTCAACCAGAGAACCTGATTAAAAAAATAGTGTTCAATAAACTTTGCCAGTCTTTTGAGAGAAATACAATTATTTGCATCCTCACTTTACAAATTTAAAAAAATCTGAGGAACAGAGGAGAAATGTGATGGGCAATTCCTATAATGATAATAACACACTAAATAATTACTCGGCCTACTCTTTTCTGGTGTTACTTTCTCTAGCCTCATGAATTTTTACCGAACACATGTAGTTTAGTACTGAATCATAGACTCAAGGGGTCTCTTCTGAAGCATGTTATAGTTTTCTCTCTGCATCTCATTCCTCTCCAATACCCTACGTACAAATTCTAGCCACCATGGCTTTCTCAAATTCTTATCACTGTTTCCTCAACTCAGCAAAGCCATAGGACTTTGCTTGATTTCCTTCTTCTACATTGTGACCTTGAACACGCATTTAGGAAATAGGCTAGCCAATTATAGGGCTTGTTTTGTATGATTTCCTTTTCTCGATGTTCACATTCCTGCATTAGCCATTGTGCAATATCTTAAAACTATAGTTTCATATATTTTTGTCTGGTTTTCTAGTTGTTATGGCAGAAGGGAAACTCCTATATCAGTTAACATTTCTTCATTTTTAAAAAATTAACATATAATGTATTATTTGTATCAGGGGTACAGGTCTGTGGTTCATCAGTCTTACACAGTTCACAGCACTCACCACAGCACATACCTTCCCCAATGTCTATCACCCAGCCACCCCATCACTCCTACCCCCTTCCCCTCCAGAAACCCTCAGTTTGTTTCCTGAGATTAAGAGTCTCTTATGGTTTGTCTCCCTCTCTGGTTTCATCTTGTTTCATTTTTCCCTCCTTTCCCCTATGATCCTCTGTCTTGTTTCTCAAATTCCTAATATCAGTGAGATCATATGATAATTGCCTTTCTCTGATTGACTTATTTTGCTTAGCATAATACCCTCTGGTTCCATCCACATCATTGCAAATGGCAAGATTTCTGTTTTTTGATGGCTGCATAATATTCCATTGTAGATATATATACCACATCCTCTATCCATTCATCTGTTGATAGACATCTAGGCTCTCTCCATAATTTGGCTATTGTGGACATTGCTGCTATAAACATTGGGGTGCATGTATCCCTCCAGATCACTACATTTGTATCTTTAGGGTAAAGACCCAGTAGTCCAATTACTGGGTCATAGGGTAGCTCTATTTTCAACTTTTTTTTTTTTTTAAGATTTTATTTATTTATTTGACAGAGAGGAGAGAGATCACAAGTAGGCAGAGAGGCAGGCAGAGAGAGACGGGGAAGCAGGCTCCCTGCTGAGCAGAGAACCCGATGCGGGGCTTGATCCCAGGACCCCGAGACCATGACCTGAGCCGAAGGCAGAGGCTTTAACCCACTGAGCCACCCAGGCGCCCCTATTTTCAACTTTTTGAAGAACCTACATACTGTTTTCCAGAGTGGCTGCACCAGCATGCATTCCCACCAACAGTGTAGGAGGGTTCCCCTTTCTCTGCATCCTTGGCAACACCTGTCATTTCCGGACTGGTTAATTTTAGCCATTCTGACTGGTGTGAGGTGGTATCTCACTGTGGTTTGGATTTGTATTTCCCCGATGCCAAGTGATGTTGAATACTTTTTCATGTGTCTGTTGGCCATTTGATGTCTTCTTTGCAGAAATGTCTGTTCACGTCTTCTGCCCATTTTTTGATTGGATTATTTGTTGTTTGGGATTATCTCAGTTTAAGAAGTTCTTGATAGATTTCGGATACTAGCCCTTTATCTGATATGTCATTTGCAAATATCTTCTCTCATTCTGTCGGTTGTCTTTTGGATGTTGACTGTTTCCTTTGCTGTGCAAAAGCTTTTGATCTTGATGAAGTCCCAGTAGTTCGTTTTTGCCCTTGCTTCCCTTGCCTTTGGCAATATTTCTAGGAAGAACCTGCTGCAGCTGAGTTTGAAGAGGTTTCTGCCTACATTCTCCTCAAGGATTTTGATGGATTCCTGTCTCACACTGAGGTCTTTCACCCATTTTGAGTATATGAAACTGAAATGGTCCAGTTTCATTCTTCTGCATGTGGCTGTCCAATTTTCCCAACACCGTTTGTTGAAGAGACTTTTTTTCCATTGGACATTCTTTCCTGCTTTGTCAAAGATTAGTTGACCATAGAGTTGAGGGTCCATTTCTGGGCTCTCTATTCTGTTCCATTGATCTATGTGTCTGTTTTTGTGATAGTACCATACTGTCTTCATGATTACAGCTTTATAAGAGAGCTTGAAATCGGGAATTGTGATGTCGCCAACTTTGGTTTTCTTTTTCAACATTCCTCTGGCTATTCAGGGTCTTTTCTGGTTCCATATAAATTTTAGGATTATTCGTTCCATTTCTTCGAAAAAAGTGATGGTATTTTGATAGGGATTGCATTAAAGGTGTAGATTGCTCTAGGTAGTATAGATATTTTCACAGTATTTGTTCTTCCAATCCATGAGCATGGAACGTTTTTCCATTTCTTTGTGTCTTCCTCAATTTCTTTCATGAGTACTCTATAGTTCCGTGAGTACAGATTCTTTGCCTCTTTGGTTAGATTTATTCCTAGGTATCTTATGGTTTTGGGTGCAATTGTAAATGGGATCGACTCCTTAATTTCTCTTTCTTCTGTCTTGTTGGTGTATAGAAATGCAATTGATTTCTGTGCATCGATTTTATATCCTGACACTTTACTGAATTCCTGTATGTGTTCCAGCAGTTTTGGAGTTCTGCATAAAGTATCATATCATCTGCAAAGAGGGAGAGTTTTTTTTTTTCTTTGCCAATTCAGATGCCTTTTCTTTTTGTTGTCTGATTTCTGAGGCTAGGGCTTCTGGTACTATGTTGAATAGCAGTGTTAATAGTGGACATCCCAGCCATGTTCCTGACCTTATCTGACGTATATCCTGAGAATGATATTCACTGTGGGTTTTCCATAGATGGCTCTTATGATATTGAAGTATGTACCCTCTATCCCTACACTGGGAAGAGTTTTGATCAAGAAAGGATTCTGTACTTTGTCAAATGGTTTTTCAGCATCTATTGAGATTATCATATGGTTCTTGTTCTTTTATTAATGTACTGTATCACATTGATTGATATGCAGATGTTGAATCACCTTTGCAGCGCAGGAATAAATGCCACTTGGTCATGGTGAATAATCCTTTTAATGTACTGTTGGATCCTATGGGCTAGTATTTTGGTGAGAATTTTTGCATACATGTTCATCAGGGATATTGGTCTGTCATTCTTCTTTTTCGTGGGGTCTTTGGTTTTGGTATCAAGGTAATGCTGGCCTCATCAAATGAGATTGGAAGTTTTCTTTCCATTTCTATGTTTTGGAACAGTTTCACGAGAATAGGTGTTAATTCTTCTTTAAATGTTTGTTAGAATTCCCCTGGGAAGCCATCTGGCCCTGGGGTCTTGTTTGTTGGGAGATTTTTGATGACTGCTTTGATCTCCTTACTGGTTATGGATCTGTTCAGGTTTTCTATTTCTTCCTGGTTCAGTTTTGGTAGTTTATGTGACTCTAGGAATGCATCCATTTCTTTCAGATTGTCCAATTTGCTGGCATATAGTTGCTTATAATATGTTTTTTGTATTTCTTTGGTATTGGTTGTGATCTCTCCTCCTTCGTTAATGATTTTATTAATTTGGGTCCTTTCTCTCTTTTTTTTTTTGATGACTCTGGCCAGGGGTTTATCAATCTTATTAATTCTTTCGAAGAACCAGCTCCTAGTTTTGTTGATCTGTTCTACTGTTCTTTTGGTTTCTATTTCGTTGACTTCTGCTCTGATCATTATTTCTCTTCTGGTGGGTTTAGGCTTTATTTGCTGTTCTTTCACCAGCTCCTTTAGGTGTAGTGTTAGGTTGCATATTTGAGACCTTTCTTGTTTCTTGAGAAAGGATTGTATTGCTATATACTGTCCTCTCAGGACCGCTTTTGCTGCATCCCAAAGATTTTGACCAGTTATGTTTTCATTTTCATTTGTTTCCATCCATGAATTTTTAAATTTCTTCTTTAATTTCCTGGTTAACCCATTCATTCTTTAGTAGGATACTCTTTAGCCTCCATGTATTTGAGTTCTTTCCAACTTTCCTCTTGTGGTTGAGTTCTAGTTTCAAAGCATTGTGGTCTGAAAATATGCAGGGAATGCTCCCAATCTTTTGGTACCAGTTGAGACCTGATTTGTGACCCAGGATGTGATCTATTCTGGAGAATATTCCATGTGCAATAGAGAAGAATGTGTGTTCTGTTGCTTTGGGATGGAATGTTCTGAATATATCTGTGATGTCCATCTGGTCCAGTGTGTCATTTAAAGCCTTTATTTCCTTGTTGATCTTTTGCTTAGATGATCTGTCCATTTCAGTGAGGGGGGGGTGTTAAAGTTTCCTACTATTATTTATTATCATAGATGTGTTTCTTTGATTTTGTTATTAATTGGTTTATATAATTGGCTGCTCTCATGTTAGGTGCATAGATATTTAAAATTATTAGATCTTCTTGTTGGACAGTCCCTTTAATTATGATATAGTGCCCTTCCTCATCTCTTATTATAGTCTTTGGCTTAAAATCTAATTTCTCTGATATAAGGATTGCCACCCCAGCTTTCTGTTGATGTCCATTAGCATGGTAAATGGTTTTCCACCCCTCACTTTAAATCTGGAGGTGTCTTTGCATCTAAAATGAGTTTCTTGCAGACAGCATATTGATGGGTCTTGTTTTTTTTTTTTTCCATTCTGATACCCTGTGTCTTTTGATTGGGGCATTTAGCCCATTTACATTCAGGGTAACTATTGAAAGATATGAATTCAGCACCATTGTATTGCCTGTAAGCTGACTGTTATTGTATATTGTCTCTGGTCTGTTACTTTTAGGCTCTCTCTTTGCTTAGGGGACCCCTTTCAATATTTCCTGTAGGGATGGTTTGGTGTTTGCAAATTCTTTTAGTTTTGGTTGTCCTGGAAGCTTTTTATCTCTCCTTCTATTTTCAATGACAGCCTAGCTGGATACAGTATTCTTGGCTGCATATTTTTCTCATTTAGTGCTCTGAATATATCATGCCAGTCCTTTCTGGCCTGGCAGGTCTCTGTGGATAGGTCTGCTGCCAATCTAACATTTCTACCTTTGTAGGTTACAGACTTCTTGTCCTGAGCTGCTTTCAGGATTTTCTCTTTGTCTCTGAGACTTGTAAGTTTTACTATTAGATGACGGGGTGTTGACCTATTTTTTTTATTTTGAAGGTGGTTTTCTGTGCCTCCTGGATTTTGATATCTGTTTCCTTCTCCAAATTGGAGTTCTCTGCTATAATTTGCTCTAATATACCTTTTGCCCCTCTCTCTTCTTCTTCTGGGATCCCAATTATTCTAATATTGTTTTATCTTGTCTTATCTCTTGAATTCTCCCCCTCATGATCCAGTAGTTGTTTATCTCTCCTTTTCTCAGCTTCTTTATTCTCCATCATTTGGTCTTCTATATCACTAATTCTCTCTTCTGCCTCATTTATCCTAGCAGTAAAATCCTCCATTTTTGATTGCATCTCATTAATAGCTTTTTTGATTTCAATTTGGTTAGATTTTAGTTCTTTTATTTCTCTAGAAAGGGATTCCCTAGTATCTTCCATGCTGTTTTTCGAGCCCAGTTAGCACCTTGATAATAGTCATTCTGAACTCTAGTTCTGACATCTTACTAATGTCCGTATTGATTACATCCCTAGCTATAGGTACTGCCTCTTGTTTTTTTTTTGTTTGTTTTGTTTTGTTTTTGAGGTGAGTTTTTCCACCTTGTCATTTTGCCCAGAGAAGAATAGATAAATGAGAGAACATGGTAAAGTGTTACAACAACCCCATAAAAATACACAGTAAACAAATCAGAAGAGACCCAAATGAGGGGAGGGGGGAAAGAAAGGGAAAAAAATGATCAGGCTGGTGAACAGAACAGAGCCACACCCTTGATTTTGGGTGTGTTTTGGTCTGTTAGAAGAAACTGCCTCCTGAAATTTTAAAGAAAGAAAAACATACACACACACACACACACACACACACACACACACATGCACACAAATAAGGGTAAATACAATGAAGGGATGGAATATGACTAATGATAAAAATTTAAAAAGATTTTAAAGAATGAATTGATAAGTTGGTTGAAGAAAGAAAGAAAAAAATTAAGAAAAAGAAAGAATATGATCAGGCGGGAGACTAGAACAAAGCCAAACACGAGATTTAGGGCATATTTTGGTCTGTTTGTTAGAAGAAACTATATCCCAAAATTTTAAAGAAAGGAAAACTTATATGTATAATAAAAATAAGGTTAAATACAATGAAGAGATAGAATCTAACTATAAAAATGAAAATTAAAAATGATTTTTAAAAAGGTATTGATAAGATATTGCTTAAAATAGGAAAGAGGAAAAATTTTTAAAAAATTGAACTTTGAAAGTCTAGAGAATCATGGGAAAAAAGCCATGAATTCTATGTACTGTATTCCCTTAGCACTGCAGTTTTATAGTTCTCATTGATCCTTAACCTAGGTCTTGGCTGGATGTTCTTGCTGATCTTCTGGGGGAAGGACCTGTTGCAGTGAATCTCAAATGTCTTTGCCTGAGGTGGAATTGCACTGCCCTTGCCAGGGGCCAGGCTAAATAATCTGCTTGGGTTTGCTCAGTAGCTTTTGTTCCCTGAACACTTTCTGTATAGCTTTGGAGGATGGGAATGAAAATGGCAACCTCCCAATCTCTGGCCCTGGAGGAGCCGAGATCTTGGGGCCCCCCTCTTCAGTGAGCCCTCAGAGAAAAGCAGTCAGTCCCTCCTGTCTCCCTGGTCTCCGGCCGCACTCTGAGCTCACCCAGCCTGTGACCAAGCATTACTATCTCTGGCACATGACCCTGTTTGGAGTCTCCAAACCCAGCAGACTCCTGCAACATGCTCCTGTGCCACTCCTCCCAGTGTAGGAAAGGGGGGTTTTCCCTGGATCTGCCACTTGTGGGGTCCCTGCTCAAAGAGTAGTGGCCCAACTTTGCCTTGGATCATGGTTTATGGCAACCCTGAGCTGAGAGCCCACTCCTCGGCTCCATCTCTGTAGCTAGCTTCCCCGCTCTGGTACCTGGGAGCTCTGTTGCACTCAGGTACCCCCAGTCTTTCTGTGACCCTGAGCGTCCTGAGACCATACCGTCCCTGCGAGGGTTCCACCCCCCACTTAGCCACTGGAGCGACATCCCTCCACTGAACAGACTTCTAAGAGTTCTGATTTTTGTGCTCAGCTGCTCTCTCGCTTGCTGGGAGCCGCCCCCCCCCCAGTCTATTTTCCCATATATTGCCTTGGATTCACTTCTCTGCACGTCCTACCTTCCAGAAAGTGGTCGCTTTTCTGTTCATAGAATTGCTGCTCTTCTTTTCTTCAGTCTCCTGTTGAGTTTGTAGGTGTTCAGAATGTTTTGATAACTAGCTGAATTCCAGGGGCCAGAAAAAATTTAGATTTCCTACTCCTCCGCCATCTCCCATATCAGTTAACATTTCAAGGCTAGAAATGGAAATTTTGGCATCCTATATATATTTTTTAAAAAAATCTTCAGTCTTTATAGATTTTTTCTTATATAAAATCCCTAATTTGGGCTTTTTTCCTGTGATTCATGTTAGTCATAAATATTGTTTTTTAAATGCATGATCATAAGTAGAAATTGTGGAAAATGTGTTCACTTTTGTAATAGCTTCCCATAATATTATTCCACTTATTTTAATCAACATCAAAAGCATTTTCACACAACATAAATATTTTCATAAAGCTCTTAAGGGCTACCTGATATTCAACCATATGGCTGTACCACTATTTTCTGAAATATATAAACTTTGAAGGACATATTTAATTTTCTATTAAAAGAAAGCAATATAACTGGGATGTCTCAGTAGCTCAGTTGGTTGAGCATCTGACTTTGGCTAGGGTCATGATCTCAGGGTCCTGGGATCAAGTCCCTGATCAAGTTCCTTGTTCAGTGGGGAGACTTGTTCCCCCTCTGCCTGCAGCTTCCCCTACTTGTGATCTCTCTGTCTCTGAAAAATAAATAAATAAAACCTTTAAAAAAGTAAAGCAAGATAACTAAAGGCTTTGATTTCTGGCTTCTCGTCTTATAAGTAATATGAATTTAGGCATCTTTTAAAATATATTTCCTAATCTCAGAAATAAAAATATTATCCCTTACAGGATTATTGTGTAGATCAAATGAAATAATGCATGTAAAGCACTTACCATAGAACTATCTAACCACAAAACTTAATTTTATTGTTTATGCTCCCAATGTATACCAGGTACTAAATAGGTTTGAATAAATTGTATTATATTATTTGATAATGAAAATGTTTGTACCTGAGGAAAGGAGAGGTAAATTAAATTAGGGCCAAATCACTAAAGGATTTTACTATACTGAAGTACTGACTCGGTCTTGAGGTTGATTTATTTTTCATATGTTGATATACATCAGTGTGATATTCTTGGAAGTACATTTAATCTTTTTAAAAAAATTTTATTTATTTATTTGACAGAGATCACAAGTAGGCAGAGAGGCAGGCAGAGAGAGGTGGGGGGGGGGGGAAGCAGGCTCCCTGCTGAGCAGAGAGCCTGATGCGGGGCTCGATCCCAGGACCCTGAGATCATGACCTGAGCCGAAGGCAGAGGCTTTTACCCACTGAGCCACCCAGGCACCCCTAATCTTTAAATTAATTTGGAAATAATCCAAATGTACATCAAGTTAACAGACATCTTTTTAATCTAACAAATTCTCATCTAATAATATAGAATATTTTATGGATTTATCTTCATGTATTCATATTTCTCTTCAAAATATTCTAGGGGTGCCTGGGTGGCTCAATGGGTTAAGCCTCTGCCTTCAGCTCAGGTCATGATCTCAGGGTCCTGGGATCAAACCCCACATCGGGCTGTGCTCAGCAGGGAGCCTGCTTCCCCCTCTCTCTCTGCCTACTTGTGATCTCTCTCTCTCTGTCAAATAAATAAATAAAATCTTTAAAAAATATTCTTTTCTAAAACTTTCACATTTTCTCTTAATTTTATTCCTCTATAGTTTATATACTCTGTTGACAGTCTGAGCGACTTATTTTGTAATTGTATAGTGCTGTTTTACAGAGTAGCTATTGATTTTCATATTCTTGTTTTATAAGTAACCACTTTATTGAACTCTCTTTTTAGTTTCAATAGCTTGTCTGTTAATTCTATTTAGTATTATAAGCAAATATATCATTTATAAATACTGAATTTATTTTCTACCCATCTAATAATTCTACCTTTTAATCTTATTATATCTAATTCATTCTGAAAGACATACTAGGTAATGACATGCCTATCATTCCCTTCCTGGATTTAATAAAAATGCCACTAGTATTTCACCAAGTGTGATACTGCCTATTGGTTTGAGATATACTCTGTTACCTATAAATGCAAACATAAAAATATATAATAGAGAAACTGAAAAATCCCTGATTATACCATCCCCAGGGGAAAACCATTTGGTGCACTGCATACACATTTTATTAAAATTGTTTTAAAATTAACATTCTTTGATCTACTTTTACCTATCACATCTATATCTACGTCATTCTTTCTAATTATTGTATATTATTGCATTTTGTGGATATAACATGTTAAGTCACCAATTTATGGCTATTTCACTTGATTCCAATATTTAGTTATCACAATGCTGCAGTGAACATCCTTGTAAATTGACTTTTGGTTTGGGTGTACAGCTACTTTTGTAAGTACATTAAGGCAAAGGTTGTGAATAGATTTTTAAATATTAGCAATGCAACTTTGATATTTTAAAAAATATATAACCTCTCAAATTTTGTATTTTCTGAAAGTCTTGTATGCTTGAGGTTCCTCACCTGGTGAGTTGATTGAATTCATTGTTTCTAGTAGATACTAGACCCTGCCTTGACAAAGAAGCCACTGCTCAGCTAGAGGGTAACATTTTGAGTTTCTAGGATGCAGATGGAAACAATATTGTTTTAACACGATGTTTTTGAAAGTTTCACATTTTGAAAACTTTCCTTTATATACGAAGGACAAACCTTGGCTCTGAGTACAGATATTTACTATAATTCACAGCATAGAGAAGACAGAATATAATTTAAGGTAAGTTCCTGTTACACATGAATGGGAAAATTTTTTTACAATGCTGGAAGGAACATGAAAAGAGCCAAAAAGGATAAAATATGTTGGAGATAGTGTCTGCATCACTGAAATAATATTCAGTGCCCTCATTCCTTAAATCCTGGCCCCATGGTTAAGTGGAAGAGGTAGGTGAATAGAAGGGGACAGTAGTAGTAATAATTGTAAAAGGGGGAAGCTAGAAGCATATTATTTTTAAAAAATCTTTTCCCTCCAGGAACTCTGGGGAAAAAATAGCTTCACAGTTTCTCAATAATCAGCTAGAGTGGCCATGATAGAGCAGGGATGCTGGTAACATGTATTTCATAAGAATCTGAGAAGTTCCCCTCCTCCATTTTCCCACAGTTTTCAACAGACATAAAAGAGGCTCAGAAGATCCCATGAGACCCTGTGGAGAGAGTGGAAGGTATGTAAGAATTAAGTCAGTATGGTTCTCTGAATTCCAGATGGAGGATACCATCAAGTATCAGAGCCTAAGCCACATCTGACAAGAACCAAGATGGGAAGCTTAGTAAGCAGACAATTGGCTGATCGTCCTTCAACAGCAGATGAAGAAAGAACCAGGAGAGATGAGCTCTATCTCAACCAGAGATCAGTAGGTATTCACAGAGAAAGCTATCTCTTGACCCAGGTAGCCCTCCCTGCTAGTTTCATAATAATATATAAGTTTTCCCTGTGTCCAGATGTTATCTATGGAAATGGGGAAGAAGAGGAAGGGAAATGAACCTGAAAAGTGTGACCATTTAACTACAAAGAACCTGAGCTCACCTGAAACAGTTTTTACATTGGGGGATGTTTGCTACTTTGAATTAAGTTTAATAGATGTTCCCAGATGCTGCCTCTACTAAGAGGGATTAAGAGTTAGAGCAAGTTATACCTAAGAGTGGTCATATATAAATTTTCCCCACTATTGCAAGAAAATATTTTAAATTTTCTTCCAAAAGTTTGTGCCAATTAAGCATTCTCACACTTCTCTGCTGAATGTAATTTCTCCACCCATACTGGAGGGGAGGTAAGAGTGGAAAGGAGGCTGTTAACTCCCCATTAATATAAAAAGTGTAAAATGCAGCTAATTATCTTATGACACAGTGCAGTTGTATTCAGCTTTTCAGAAGGTTCCACAAAATGATTTATAAAGTATTGCATTTCAAGTTCCATGGCTTAAAATTGATGACTTCACTAAAATGACTGAAATTAATAACAACCTGGTTTGTTCCTTTCCCTACATGATCTATAACTTCATTGAGCAGTGTCAGAGATATTTTTGAAAAGTATTTAATTTTGGTAAAAATGGATACTTGTCTTTGTTTTCCCTTTTAAAACATTATTTTAATTAAGTGGAGTCAGTACAGGAAGAGAGTATTACTAAATAGAAATGTGTTAAAAATCCATTCAATATGTTTTCTTTTTAAATGTAGAGAAATATGTATTACAAAAGCTTCTATTCATTTCAATCCTATTTGCTTCAGAAAATCTTTATAATATGCTTCATATATTTTATATTATGAAGGGTAACAATGCATCCTTCATGGTATAAGACATTCACATCTTTGCAATGTAAGTAATGGAAGTAAATGACATCAAAATTCTTTAACTGCTGAAAAATATCAAGTTTTGTTTTAGGATTTTCGTGTACTAAACTAAAATAGGCCTAAGATCAAGGGTATCAATTAAAATGTAATTGGAAGAAAATAATTTTTGATTAGGTTTTCAAACATTTATTTCTATAACATTTTAAGTATTTTGTTTTTTTAAAATTATTTTTAGCCTTGTCTCCTCCAGAAAGTATTTGCCTTTCCTTCTCTCATCTTATTCAATTGTGACAGTTTATCTTATAAAAGTTGACTACTTTAAAACTGTAGGCAAAACTTTGATTGCAATTTCCAATTAAACTTGTCAATGAGTAAGGAAAAAAGGGTAAGTACATTATAAAACTTGTTTGACCACCTTTACAAACTTTCATTACTATCTTGGAAAAAGTTCAAGCCCTTTTTTAAAAGGCCCCTAGATACAAAAGAAAGCTGAGCTGTTACAAGAAGGCTGATTTGAACAAAATATTTTAGCTTGAATTCTCAATATCCCTGTTGTTCTATTGTTGCAATTTTCTTTGTAACAACTAAAATTCAGGTTATCCTGCCCGCTTAAAGTAAGAAAAGGTATATCTTATTTATTTATTTAGAAAGGGTATATTTTAAATGTCCTTGTAGTGTTAGAAATATGTACTATTAATTTTAAAAAGCAAGATAAATGTGAAACTACTTGAGAAGCTAAAAAGAGTCAAAGCTCAAGTCCTGTGGTAGGTCAGTGGTATCTGATTAAAGGAGAGATTGATTCTATGTTTTGCTATACATAAACGACCCTGAACAAAGTTCAATTTGTCTAGTCTAAGTAAATTTTAGGATAGAAGAAAGCATATGATCAGAAGGAGCTGGTGTGGTCATTGAAAAGATAAGACTTAACAATTGTCACCATACTTCTTCCTACGTGACCTTGAACAACTTAATCCCTTTGAGCCTCATTTTTGTCATATACAAAATAATGCTTCTACTTCTTAAATTTGACAGCATATAGTACAGGGTCTCACAGATATTTGTTACATTATTATAGCTGAATATGATTCAAGGAAGAATTTTTTAAAAATTAAAGATTGGTCTAGTAGGAATTCTTCATTCCAATCTTATAAATAGTTGGCATTGTTCACTCACATCTCTTAAACTTTGTGCCACCTAATTCTGCAGCTGTAATGAAGGAAACACTTTAACTAGTGTTATTCTAGATTCAGTGATGCCAAGTCCTCAACCCTGCCTTAGGTGGTTCTGAAATACTCCGAACCATGTGTTTCTCAGAAGAGAGGTATTTTTGGTTTTCCCCAATGTGAATCCCACTGAAAGGTAAACATTTCCCCAGGTGTTGACTTATTTTTACTTGAATGGCTAAATATGTACAATCATAATGCTAAAAATAAACTGATCCTCATAGGCTTTATACACCTATAAAACTGAAACATTTATAAATTTAAAACATATTTATATAGCCAATAAAATTCAAATTCACAATATTAATTTCATATGAAGGGTGAGGCATTCCAAAAAAGAGATCACTCCTCTAAATGCGAATGTAGTAATGACTAGCTTTTTCTGAGTATTTAACAAGCCTATATCACTTTATCTCTTGTAGTGATTTGATTTTTTACTTTTTTCCAAACCAGTGTGAAATTTTCATTTAGACTGTGTGACATAGTAATTTGGCTCTCACCTAGTTCAAACATTTAATGTATGTTCCTTTTTCCATCAGTCCATAATTAAAATATAATACAGAGGAATGACCTTAAGATGGCACAATAGGTTATTCCTGACTTTACTCTCCCCATGAAAAGGACAACCAATATCTACTCAACAACAGGACACCATGAGAGACTCCTAGAACATGGGGGTGAGGCTAAAGCATACCCTTGTATCACAGAGACCAAGACAGACTTCATCACAAGGGTAAGAGAAATGGCTACATACTGACCACATTGTCCCTCCCTCAGGACAGCACAGCACCATGTGGAGAGGTCTCCCCTGAGTCTGTTATTGCAGTCTGAAAACCTGACCTCCCCAGCTTTGTGAGAGTCTCTTCTCTGATCTCATACACAAGGAGTGGGAGGCCCAGCCACTGGGTATCGCACAATAATAGAGAAGGGGGGAAGGGCTTGCAACAACCTGTATGTGGATCTGGACAGACCAGATTCATACATATAATGCCCACACAGGAATCCCAACAAGCAGCTTTGCTCATCTGTACAACCAAGTCAGGGGTACACTCTGACCAGGGAACTTGGCAGGGTGCAGATCTGCCTGATTCAGATCTTCAAATATAGTTTTGCTAGCACTAGAGCCTGGTATACCCACACTCAGACAAGGTGCTGAGTCACAGCCAAACCAGTTGTGGAGAACGCCCTCATGCCCCCATCTGACCAGCAGGGCTGGTGACAACTAGAATCTGACTGCCCCTAGACCAAAGAAAGTGCTAGGCATGGAAGCTTCCCCCACTATACAGAGGCAGGCTTAGGGTAGCTCCTAACCAGATAGCCTGGTTGAGAAATTGAGAGTGGCCTGGAACAATCCCTCACCCTCAGGCAGGCAGGACGACACAGAGCCCCACTCACTCTGGAGAATGTCTTCCAGTCCCATCTACCCAGAAGGGCTGGTGAAAAACTGAAAGCTGTGTGGCCCACTGGAGGACAGAGTCAATAGTTTGTAGAGCAAGGCCAGGGAACTTGGGGTATGGGTCAGCTCGAATTAAGAAAACAAAGAACTGTAAGTTCTAGAGCTGCTTCTCCCACTGTGCCTGGGCCAGGAATCTAATCTGTGGCTCACTCATAGCTGAATATAGCCTTGAGCCTATCCAACCAAGAAATCAAACCAGAGCACATGGGAAGCTGTGAAGCGTAGTCAACAGCTCTATGTACAGTAGCACTTGAACAGAGAGAATAGCCCATGCTTTCCTCCCAGCTGCAGAATAAAATGGGTGGTCTATCCTGAGTAGGAAATTATTTAATACACACAGACCTGATCTGGACTTCCAAACAAGCCATACAGGCCCTGGCCTGCTGCCCTGTCAGGGCAGGGAAGCTAATTCATCGTACCATGTTCTTCTGAATATAACACTAAGTCCCAATCATTTAGTAAGCCTCACCAGAAAATTTACACAACTGCAGAGCCCAGCCTATAGTCTCAAGTGTGTAGGGAACTAAACCAGCAGTCCTACCCAATTCTCATCCAGTGGCATATACCCCATCCTCTGAGCCTAAAGAGTTGCTGCACCCCAAAATAGACCAAAATAGCAGGTTCCACCTGCCCCAAACCCTTACAAGCAAACCTTGGAGATAATGCAAGTTCAATTCCGGACCACTGCAATAAAGTGAATATTTATTGCAATAAAGTGAGTGGAATGAATTTTTTTTTTGTTTTCTAATGCATATAAAAGTCTATTCACTGTGTAATAGCATTATGTCTACAAAGTAACACCTTAAGAAATATTACTAAAAATGTTAACTATCTGAGCTATCAGTGAATTGTAATCAGTGGTCACAACAAATACAATATTTCAAACTGTTTCTTTTTTTTCAAACTGTTTCATTATTATAAGAATCACCAAAATGTGACACAAAGACACAAAGTGAGGAAATGCTATTGGAAAACTGCCAATAAATTTGCTCGACACAGGTGCCACAACTTTTAATTTTGTATATGTGAAGCATAATAAAATAAAGTGTGTCTGCAGACATACCCAGAAGCCTACGAGCTTACTGGTGAAGAACTGCCCCTGCCAAAGAAAACTTGTAAAGTCTGGAAGTGGAGCCCCATTACTCAAATATGCAGATGCCAATACGAGGAATCAAGGATCATGAAAAAAATCAGATAAACATGACATCACCAAAGGAAACTAATAAAGCTCAAGAAAGGACTAATGAAATGGAGATTTGTGAATTGTCAAAAGAAATTCAGATTAATTGTCTTTAGTGCACTAAAAGAAAACACAATTGAAGGAACTTAGGAAAGCAATGCATGAACAAGACAAGTTTGATAAGGAATGGAAACCACCAAAAGAAAAAGAAAAAAAGAAAAAAACCCAAACAGAAATCTTAGAGTTGAAAACTACAATAACTATACTGAAGAATTTAATAGAGAGTTTCAAAGTATACTGAGTCATGCAGAAGAATGAATCAGTGAACTGGTGGATAGGACACTGGAAATTACTAAGAGGAACAAAAAGAATGGAAAGGAGTGAATAAAATCTACAGAACTATGGGACACACAAAATGAAACAATATTTGCATTTTAGGAAATGCAGAAGCAGAAGAAGGGAAAAGGAGAAGAAAAAGGGAGGAACAGAAAGTATATTTAAAGCAATAATGGCTGAAAACTTCCCAACCTGGAGAAAGAAATGGACATCCAGATGTATGAGGCCCAAAAGACCACAAATAGGTTAAACCCTAATAGGGCTACACCAAGACACATAATAATTGTCAAAAGTCAAAGACAGAATTTTAAGAGCAGCAAGAGAAAAGACAGGTTACATATAAGGGGACTCTCATAAAACTGTGGGTGGATCTCTCAACAGGAACTTTTCAGGGAATGTGGTGGCATATTCAAAATCCTGAAAGAAAATAACTGTCAACCTGAGATTCAGGGAAAATGGCAGAGTAGAAGGAGCCTGAGCCCACCTTGTTCCACAGACACACTGAGATGACGACAGCTACAGCTCCGCAACTAACTCTGAAAACAATCCTAAGACTGGCATAACAGACCTTCCACAGTAAATTTTACAGAGGAAGCCTCATCAAAAAGGACAAGTTTGGGAACCAAAACCCCAATGAGGCGAACCACAAATGGGGGGGACACCACGAGCATGGAGAAGAGGATCAGACCCCACCCCTGGTACCACAGGCATGGGGAACTCACACTGGGAGGACAATTCCTGATAACATCTGGCCTTGAAAACCAGTGAGGCTAAACTCTGGGAGAGTCAGAGGGCAATAGGAAACTGATCCCCCACCCTTAAAAGCCAGCATAATTAATAAGTAACTTGGCCAAAGATACAGCACTGAAGCAACAGTTTGAAAAGCACCTGGGATATATGTGAAAGATTTATTTACTAGTCTCAAAATGTGCACTGGGAAGGGGCAGAGATTTTAGATTTCTCCAGAAACAAAAGCAACGGCAGATACAATTTCTCTTCCCCTCCCCCAGTCTAGATAGCGGGACACTTTCAGGAACCAGCACCACATGCCCTGTTCCGTGTTCCCCTGGGGACACACCCCATTCAACCAGCCTGCCTGGACAGGGCAGGGATTTCTCCAAAGCAGTTCCTGTCCCACCAAACCCTGCAAGCAGCCCAGGCAAGGACTGGATCACTCCAAAGGCATGCCTGCCCTGGGGAGAAGGAGAAATAACCCCACACATGAGTGCGCCCACAATTCCAGCAACAGAGCCTCTGTTGGCTGTACAGGGAGGCTAAATGCAGACATTCAGTATGACTGCCAACTCAATCCACCTATGAGCCTGGGGTAGTCTTGGACAGGCCTCTCAACAGCACAAGGATCAAACACTTCCCTGTGTGCTCGAGCAGGCAAAGCTGATAATTGCAGGTAGTTGGACTAAAAGCCAACACAACTCAGTCACAATAGTAGGGTGCACACAGCCCACACTGGAGACACCCCTGGAGGGCCTGGTGTTGGTGACCAGGGGGATTATGCTACAGGGTACCACAGAACCTCTTTGACACAAGACTACTACTTTCATGACCAGGAGATATCACTGACCTCCCTATAAAAAGAAACACAACGTTAGACAAAATGAGACTGAGGAATACATCCCAAATGACACAATCACAGCAAAAGAGCTAAATGAAACTGAAATAAGCAATATGCCTGATAAAAGGGTTCAAAGTAATGGTCATAAAGATACTCACTGGACTGGAGAAAAGAGGAGATGTACTCTGAGAACTTCAGCAAAGAAATAAAAATATAAAAAATAGATAAAAAATATAAAATATATAAAATATAAAAATATAAAAAAATATAAAAAAATAACCTACAACCAAGAATACTCTACCTAGCAAAATATCATTCAGAATTAAAGGAGAGGTAAAAGAAAGTTCCCCAAACAAAAAGGAGTTCATCGCTACTAAAATGGCCTTATAAGAAAAGTTACCAGGACTTCTTCAAGCAGGAAAGAAAAGGCCCTAACTAGAAGTAAGAAAATTGTGAAAGAAAAGATTCTCACTGGTAAAAGCAAATATAGAATAAAGGTAGTGCATCAACCACTTATGAAGATTAAAAGACAAAAGTAGTAAAAGCAACTACATAATAATCAGTTTGGGATACACAGAATTAAAAGATGTGAAACATGACATCAAAAACAAAATGTGTGTAAGCTATGCTAAACATGTAGTACTTTTAGAATGTTTGAACTTAAGCAACCATCAACTTAAAATAGATTCCTATACAAGATGTTACCTATGAACCTAATGGTAACCATGAACTTATGACACATGAAAGAGAAAGGAATCCAAGCATAACACTAATGGAAGCCATCAAATCACAAGGGAAGAGAGCAAGAGAAGAATAAAGGAGCAGAGAAGAACTGCAAAAACCACCAGAAAACAAAATGGCAATAAGTACATATCTATTAATAACTAATTTAAATGTAAATGGTCTAAATACGCCAAAGACAAAAGGAAACTTAATGGATTAAAAAAACAAGACCTATCTGTATGCTCCCTCAAGAGACTCACTTCAGACTTAAGGATGAATACAGACTGAAAGTGAAGGGATGGAAAAGGATATTCTATGCAAATAGAAATGCACAGAAATGTGGGATAGCGATACATAGACAAAATACACTTTAAAATGCAGACTGTAAAGCATGGAGCACTGGGTGTTATACGCAATGAATCTTGGAACACTACATCAAAAACTAACGATGAAAAAGAAAAAGCTGGGGATCACGTCGCCTGATTTCAAGCTTTACTACAAAGCGGTGATCACCAAGAGAGCATGGTACTGGCACAAAAACAGACACACAGACCAGTGGAACAGAGTAGAGAGCCCAGATATGGACCCACAACTCTATGGTCAAATAATCTTCGACAAAGCAGGAA